>JAJPCS010000398.1:54257-65068 GCA_021164005.1 Willisornis vidua nigrigula | reverse complement strand
AAGGGAGGCCAGGAGCACCCTGGGCTGTGTGACCAGCACAGCAAGGATGTGGGTCAACCAGGTTGCTGTGGCTGAGGAAAGCTGAAGAAACAGCTGTGGTGTTTAGCAATTGTATCATGTTTAATTTTTGTTTCATGATCATTAAGAAAAGCTTTCTGTAGCTCTAAATCTCACCAGTTCCTGACCCCCCCAAAGAACACAAACCTGATGAATTATGGTTCCCATTGCAATGGCACTTGGATCTCACTCTATACTCAGAGCACTGAGCTCCCTTGTCCCACAAAATCCTTGGAAATGGAGGGACTTAGGACACAGGGCAGGCTGTGGGGATCAGTGGTAGGGCATGGGCAGAGATTTGGGGTGGTTGTGACCCCAGTGAAGGACCTGGCATTTGGCCTTGTTAAACCTCATCCAATTGACCTGAGCCCATCGATCCAGCCTGTCCAGGCTCCTCTGCAGAGCCTTCCTGCCCTTCAGCAGATCAGCAATCCCACCCAACCTGGTGTCATCTGAATAGATGCTGCAGAACATGCCAGTAAAGTTCCTGTAACCCCAAAATATTTGGATTAGGGGAGATTTAGCTCTGCACAACACAGAAATTTATTTGCATTCTCTCTTTTCCTCCCCCTCTGGATCAAGATAACTTATGACTTCAGTGTGTGACTTGCTGTGCAAAGAGGAAGTATGGACAGAATTAGGGCAGGGAGTGTTAGGAGGGATATTTGGATTTGTGCTTGACACATAACATGTTTTCCATTGGTCTAAGATTACCTGCTGTGGAAAGTAGACTTCAATAACCTGAACTTAAAATAGAGCAGAATTCCTTCTATTTTTGAGTTGTGCCTTCCTTTGGTTTTGTTTGCTGACAATAAATGAACATCCCTCTGTGTCTCATGCAGCTCTTCCTTCAGTAAAGCAGGTGGGAGTTGGTGTCAAAGAGCTGAAACCTGCAGGTCCAGCCTTTGCTGGAGGAAGCTCAGATTTGCACAAGGCTGCTTTCAGTCCCAGGGGTCTGATGAGGGAATGGTGGGGTGGGGGTTAGGGATAATTTCTGATTGATTGTGATACATGAAAGATCTTGATTTTTGTATCTATTTAGACTGCATTAGGAGCTGCTCAGGATCAATATCAATTGAGTATGGCTGATATTAATGTATAAACAGTAAAAAATAAACAGGCCACAAAAAAGACACATTTTCTCTTTTTTTTTTTTTGTTTTTTGAATATTATATATGCACTTTGAACACACTTTTGAGATTGGTGTAACTGACTACCGAAGATATGAAAATTTAAAAGTACATGATTCTCAGGGGTTTGTCTAATTAAGATGCCATCACTGAAAAGATACCATGGAGGGAATGATAAGACAAGGAGATCCTCCCTAGTGCTTGAGAACAATATCAATTAGAGGTTGCTGATATCAGTGTATGAAAGGAATAAAAGTAAGCAGGACAGAAAGAAATCTTTCTTCATTTTTTTATCACTGTAATACACTCACTTTGAATACACTTCTGAAATCTGTCTAATTAAGCACAAAAAAATCAAAGACTTAATAGAAAATTAATCCCAGGGTCTTGTCTTGTTAGAATGTTTTGAAAGTTAAGGAGCCTTCTGGCACTGAATTCCTGAACTGAAAATCTGAAGGTTGAACCAGCCTTTAGAAAAGGAAAATTCATTAGTAAACCTCCAGGTTCCTGAGAATGTCAACAAGCCCCACTGAGACCATCACTGAAATGAGACCCTGGAGGGAATGAGCAGACAAAGAGACCATACCTGTGGCTGGGGAAGCAACAACTCAGAGTCACTTGTTACAGGTGGAAAATGGACTGTGCAATGTGGCTGTGAAAGCCCTTGATGGGTGTCCTTGGTTCAACTGCGGTACAGTTAATTTTCTTCTCAATAGCTACTACAGAATAGTGTTTTGAATTTGTGCTGAATGCAGGGTTGTATTCACAGAATCACAGAACGTGCTGAGTTGAAAGGGACTCACAAGGATCATGGAGTCCAAACCTCAGCCTTACACAGGACCAACCAGGAGCCTGAGTATTGCCCAAATTTCTTGAGCTCTGGCAGCCTTGGGGCTGTGACTACTGCCCTGGGGATCCTGTTCAGTGCCCAGCCAGCCTTTGGAAGAACCTTCTTCTAATACTCAAACTAGGCCTGCCTTGACACAACTTAAGGCCATTCCCTGGATTGTCTCTCTGGTCCCCACAGAGCAGAGATCAGTGCCTGCCCCTCCTCTGCCCCTGCCGAGGAAGTTGTACCTGCAGTGAGGTCTCCCCTCAGTGTCCTCTTGTGCAGCTGCAGCTGCACACCAATTTCTCTCATCTGCTTCTCACACACTTCCCCTGCCAGCCCTTCCCCATCTTCATTGCCCTCCTTTGAACACTCTCTAATGGCTCAATATCTTCCTTATATTGTGGTGCCCAAAACTGCCCCAGGATAGGGTTTGTTCTCCTGGCTCCAGGGCACTGCTGACTCGTGGCCAACTGGCCACCGACCAGGACCTCCAGGGCCCTTTCCCGGCACTGCTTTCCAGCATCTCATTCCCGGTCTGTCCATCTATCAGGGCAGACCCATCCCAGGGGCAGAATCCAGCACTTCCTCTTGTTGAACTTCCTATGGCTGGTGCTTCCCAGTCCTCTGCTCTGTCCAGGTCTCCCTGCAGGGCCTCCCTGCCCTCGAGGGACTCAACAACTCCTCCCAGTTTTGGGTCATCTGCAAACTTACTCAGTGTCCCTTCCAGTCCTGTGTCCAAGTCACTGATGAAGATGTTGAAGAGCACAAGTTCCCTGTGGAACCCCACTAGTGACAGGTGGCCAGTCTGATGTCACCCCAGTCACTGTCACCCTCTGTACTTGACTCGTGAGCCAATTGCTCACCCACCACAGCAGGTGTTTATCCAGCTGTGAGCTGGGCAATTTGTCCAGAAGGATCCTGGGAGAGACAGGATGAAAAGCTTTACTGAAGTCCAAAAAGATCACATGAACTGGCTTCCCTTGATCAGCCAGGTGGGTCACCTTGACAAAACAGGTTTGATAAGCAGGACTTTCATCTCCTGGAGCTTTGCTGGTTGTGACCAATGACTGTGTTGTCTTTCAGGTGTTTTTCAGTATCATCCAGAATAATCTTCTCCATAACTTTACCAGACATTGAAGTGAGATTGACAGGCCTGGAGTTTCCAGGGTCCTCCTTCTTTTCCTTCCTGAAAATTGGGATAACATTCACCAGCTTCCAGTTAGCTGTGTCCTCTCTGGATTCCCAAGACCACTCAAAGATCATTGAGAGGCAATTTGCAATGGGATCAGTAGAACTTTGAGGATTCTGGGGTGAATGCCATCACCGTAGAGATTTGTAGGTAGCAGTAAATCCTGCAAAACCTCAAGGGCTGACTGGGAATTGATCATTCTCACAGTCATTGCCCTCCAACTCAGGGCACTGAGACCACCTTGATCCATCATTCGTGTTGCAGGCAGAGGTGAAGCAAGTGTTTAACACCTCTGCCTTATCTCTGTCCCTGTTTGGGAGGTGACCATCCTCATCCTGGAACAGGCCAATGATATTTCTATACTGCCTATTGCCATTAATGTAATCAAAATCCTCTTTTTATTGTCCCCCTCATTCCTGGCAGCTTCAAATCCAGCTGAGCTTTGACCACACAAATTCTCTCCCTACAGTGACAAGCCGTATCTCAGAATTCTTACCATCTCTCCAAGCAAATATGGACCCTTTGTCCCATGAGGTCCTCCAGTGTCACTGCATGAGGTTCCTCAGTGTAAGAATTGCCCCAGTGATTCTTCCATAAGGTTGCACAGTGTCCCAGAATGCCTTTGCTTCCATGGGGTCCTGCAGGGTTACAAAGGACCTTTGAGTACATGAGGTTCTGTAGTGTGACAGTGGATCCTTCATTCCATGAGGGTCCTCAGTGTCAGAATGCCTACTGATTTGATGCTGTTTCACAGTGTCCCTGAGCTCCTTTGGTTCCATGAGGCCCTCCAGTGTCTAGTCCCACTCCCCTCAGTTAGCCAGGGACACCTTCCAGGAGCTCAGGCTGCACAAATTTCTCAACCTTGGACACCTCCAGGGATGGGATTTCCACTTACTGGGAAATCTGGTACTGGTTCCTGCCACCTTCAGTGGCAAAAATTTCTTCCTTCTGCGCAATGTAAATCTCCCCTTTTTCAGTTTCAGTTAGTCAGTCTTGTTCTGCCAATACAATCCTTGGCTAAAAGTGTTACTGTATTTCCTGCACTATGAACACTACATTTTCATGCCTAAAGACCTTGGAGAGAGACCAGAGACACTCCATGAGGAGTTTTGGAGTCCTCAAGCACATGACCAATATATAAGGACCGAAAGCCCTGGGGTCTGTACTGTGCAGATGCAGGAAAGAAAAACCTGAGAGGGATTGAAGGGTAGCTGGGGAGGTCCAGACTGGACACATGGAGAAAAGAATTTCACTCTGAGGGCAGTGCTGTGGTATAACATATCACCAAGAAGGCTTCAGGATACAAGGAAGAGCTGGGGAGGATGGAGAGATGTCAGTACAGGAAGGTGCCAGCCAGGTGGGGCAGCCGGGGGGATGACGACAGCCTGCAGGGAAAGGGGCAGGGCATGGACACCGTGGGACAGCCTGGGCTGGAGAGGAGACAGGGATGTGCAGAAGCTGAAAGGCCCTGACAGAGCCAATTTCTCCAGGATTTTGGCCATGCTGTGTGTGCCACTGATGGCATGAGGAGACAAGTGAGCCTTGCAGCCCTGGGGCCTCATTGCCTCCTTGTCCCTGCTCAGCAGCCTGGGAGGTGCCACCCCATCATCCTGCCCTTGGCATTGCACATCCCCACATCCCAGTGTTCCAGGAAGAGCCCTGAGCAAGGAGGGAGGGACAGGCTGTCCTTTCCAAATTTCTGGGGGTCAGGGCTCAGTCCTTTGGATTGTGAAATTCATCCAGGTTTCCTCAGCATCAGGGCCATGTTTCCCTTGCTTGTCCATACTTGTCATCACTTTTTTCAATTTTCTGTTCTAACTGGAATCTGGGAACACTTTCTCAGTTGTGTCCCTCAGTGGGACCCATTAGCACTACAAGAAACTTCAGTGTTTCAATCTCACTCTGACTCCTTGAGAAGTTGTTTGAACTTATTCTCGTGGACTGAGACTAATGTAAACAACATGAAACCCCCCAGAGGGCCATTAAATGCCCTGGGCTGTTGCTGTGCTGCTGAGCTGGGCCGGGCTCCTGGCACACAGGGAGCTCCTGGCAAGCGGGCAGTGCTGCAGAGAGACAGCTCTGCCCAGGAGCAGCTCCTGTGCACAGCCCAGCAGGGCTCAGGGCACTGCCTGCAGCCACCGAGGGCAGACAAGAGAAGGCAGAGGAGGGTAAAGGCAGTCTGGGCTGGGAGGATTCAGAGCTCAGAAGTGTTCAGCTGAGGTGCTGCAGCCCAGACATGCACAAACACCCTCAGCCTGAAGCACAGACAGGATGAGATTGAGCCTCAAGTCCTTGGCAGGGTAAGGCCCTGCGTGCAGGGCAGTGCAGCTGCAGTTTGTGTAAAGATGTCAAAAGCCTGGCTAAGCCCATGATGGTCTGTGGGTGTTTTTAGGAGCACTCTTTCTCTAGTGTGGAGGAGCAGGATGTGCTCCAGAGCAGATATTCCCTGCTACACTGTCATAAGAATGTTACTGTGGAAAAAAGCTGCTGTTGGAAGGATTGACCCTGGGCAGGGCCCTTGTTCTGCTGAAAGGAGGCCTTGTGGGTCAGGGCTGCTCCCAGCTCTAAGGCATTGACACAGGAAAATTCAATGAGTGCATCAAGGCAGAGGCTACCTGGAAGGGAAGGAGTCTGCTCTTTCAGTCTTCTGTTCCTGTTTTTTCTGTGGGAAGTGAGCCTGGGAGGATGAATAAGCAATATCCTGCAGCTTACAGACAGCATCCAGCACCACCTCTCCAGCCTTCTCAGAGTGGGTCAGATGGTCCCATCAGAGCTGGCATCCTCAGACATGCCCCTGGGCAGGGCCCTGCTGGCAGGAAGGGTCTGCAGGGCAGAGCTGAGCACCCAGATGGTTGGATGTGCATGGACGGGAAAGGGACCTAGGGCCAGAGAAATGGCACCTCACAGGGACAGCTACAGACATCAGAGGCATGGACAGGGACAGGGACAGACCAGGTCCCATGAAAGGCTTGTGAGTGTGATTCCATCACATTCCTTGTAGCTTCTCCTGAGAAACTCTCGGTCTTCCCTCTCACCCAGCACAGTGACATCAAGCTTTGGGGGTTTCTGTCTGAGCTGCCACCTCAGAAGCCCAATGCCAAGAGGAGAAACTCCTGAGAACTGTCCAGGTGTCCCTGTCCTCTCTCGGCAGAAGCATTGGACATTTCTCCATCTTCCCCTCCTGTCCGTGCTGTCCTTGTTATTATTACCCTTTGACTCTCTGGGAACAAGGTGGGGCTCAGATGCAGCTCACACACCAACACTGCAAGGTCTGCTCTGCGGCTGTGGGAGCAAAGCCCCTGAGCTCACTCTAACCAGGAGGGCTCTGAAAAACACAGAGAGTGGAGCTGGGGAGCGAACTGTCTCTGCTCAGCTTACTGTAGTTTTAGCACATCTGGGAGTTTCTCTGGCACCCTCCTGCTGGAAAATGTTCAGCAGCTCCTCTCTACTACAAGTGGGTGACTGATGAGGGAAATGGTGAATTTCAGAAGCTGTCACACCTCTCCCAGATGTCCATGGCTGTAGATCAAAGCCTACAGGTGGAGCCCGTGGGCAGAACCCTCTTCCTCATGTCAATCTTAGACAGTACAGACCAGCTCATCAATCCTGGGGCAGTACAAAGGTCCTGAAATGAAGGAGGAACATAATTTTTGTTTGGGAAGGGTAAGGGAGAATTGGAGACAGGGAACGTGAAGATATTTGTTCAGAGCAGTCCTAACTTGTGAGTGTGCTTTCCTCCTTTGGCAGCAAACTATGAACAAAGGGATCAGATGTCCAACAGCAGCTGCATCAGCCAGTTCCTCCTCCTGGCATTCACAGACACGCGGCAGCTGCAGCTCCTGCACTTTTGGCTCTTCCTGGGCATCTCCCTGGCTGCCCTCCTGGGCAACGGCCTCATCATCAGCGCCGTAGCCTGTGACCACCACCTGCACACCCCCATGCACTTCTTCCTGCTCAACCTCTCCCTCATTGACCTGGGCTCCATCTGCACCATTGTCCCCAAATCACTGGCCAATTCCCTCTGGGATACCAGGACCATTTCCTATTCAGGATGTGTTTTACAGGTCTTTCTTTTTACCTTGTTTCTTGGAGCAGAATATTACATCCTCACCATCATGTGCTACGACCGCTACGTTGCCATCTGCAAACCCCTGCACTACGGGACCCTCCTGGGCAGCAGAGCTTGTGCCCACATGGCAGCAGCTGCCTGGGCCACTGCGTTTCTCAGTGCTCTGGTACACACAGCCAATACATTTTCCTTGCCCCTGTGCCATGGCAATGCTCTGGACCAGTTCTTCTGTGAAATTCCCTCAGTCCTCAAGATCACTGACTTACAGTTGGACTATCTTAAGGAATCTTCTCTTGTTATGGTTAGTGGCTGTTTATTGTTTGCGTGTTTTGTTTTCATTGTTTTCTCCTATGTGCAGATCTTCAGGGCTGTGCTGAGGATCCCCTCTGAGCAGGGACGGCACAAAGCCTTTTCCACGTGCCTTCCTCACCTGGCTGTGGTCAGCCTGTTTGTCAGCACATCATTTTTTGCCTACCTGAAGCCTCCCTCCATCTCCTCCCCATCCCTGGATCTTGCAGTAGCAGTTCTATACTCGGTAGTGCCTCCAGCCTTGAACCCCCTCATCTACACCCTGAGGAGAAAGGAGCTCAAAGATGCCCTGAGGAAATTATTGAAAAACAGTGTACTTCAAAATCAATCATGTGCCTGTTTTTCTCCTGCTGCTCCCAGTATGTTACAGGAAAAGCCAAGATAATCTTTCCCTCATATGTCAATTTTATTTTTTTTGTTAGTTTTATTTGCTAGACAATTCTTACTGTTTATCCTATTCTCACTTCTTAAGCATTTATGTGTTTTTCCCTTCTCAAATACCAGGTGTACATGACAAATCTGGCTGTGTGTGACTTTGAACAAAATAAAGGCAACAGCACAAAATCCTGTTTCTCAGCTCTCCAATCTGAGACCATCTCTGGAGCTGAGGGTGCAGCTCCTCTGGCTCTGCAATGGGCTCTGATGAATCCTCTTTGAAGCACAAGATGTCATATGTTGTGCAATGGCCAAATTCCTCTAGTACAGTGCAAGTGTACCATAGTCCTGTAAAGAATTTTCCATGGCAATAAGCAGGAGCAGTAAGATGGCAAGGGACTCAGGAGAAGTCATCTGACCTGCACAGCAAGTTTGGGTCTGCCCTGTGGTCTGAGTGCTCAACAGCCCCTCACACTACAGAGCAGCACTGCCAGCTCCACACACTGCAGGGACCATGGGAGGGACCATCAGAGAAAGGGTCTGGTCTGGTCCATGGTCCCTGGACACCCCGAAGTTGCCCCAGCTTGGAGAGGTTCTTTGTCCCTCCACAGAGAGACATGAAATGACTCTGTCAGAAGTTGGTTCCTGCACTACAGACATGTGCACACACATTTGGAGTGTGTGATGAGATGAACCTGAGTGAACAAAAGTGCCCTTGGCTACCCCTAGGGGTGCCCCGAAGTTCTGTGGGGACAGATGGTTCCTTAAAGTGCCTGCAGTCTGCAAGAAACACCCCTAGGTGACCCCCACTGGGATGTGCTTCCCTGCACCCGGGTCCTCCTGTTCTTTCCCTGTGCCATGATCCACTGAGGCCAAGGTTCCACCCCTGCCCTGGGCACAGCAGCAGCACTTCAGAGACACAGCAGCCACTGCCTTTGCAGGTGCAGGGGAAGGACTCTTGTCTCTGACCCCCTATGAGTATGAGGAGTGCACAAAGCCAGTCAGAGGCACACACCATACTTGTTTCTGTGTGACTGCAGGAGCAAACCCCACGAGCTCAGTCAGAGTGATCTCACCAGCCTTGGACAGGTCACTGTCTCCTGTGGGAGGGATCCCTCTGCTTGGTCCCTGTCTGCCTGGCAAGCCCCCCAGGGTTTGTTGGGTGAGTCTGGTGGTTTAACCCCGGCCAGCAACTTGACACCACTCACAGCTGCTTGGTCGCTCCTTACTCAGAGGGAGGGGGGAGAGACTTGGCAGGATAAGAGTAAGAAACCTCATGGGCTGACATAGTAACTATTTAATAATTTAAATAAAATATAAAAATAACAACAGCATAATCTAATAACGATAATAATAATAATATAATTAAAAATAATACCATGGTAATGAAGAGGAAGATAACAAAAGTAGAAATTAAAACCAAGAAAAGCAAATTGGTTAAATGCAAAACAGTTGCTCACAATTAACCAAACGACGTCCAGCCTTTCCCCAAGCAGTAGCCCTCTGGCCATCTTTTCCCCTTGTTTATATGTGGAGTACGATGCCATAGAGTATGGAATACCCCTTTGGCCTGTTGGGTCAGCTGTATCACTCCCATCTGCTTGGGCACCCCCAGCCTCTCAGATGGCAGAGCACCAGGAGAAGCTGAAAAGTTCTTGGTTTAGCACAAGCCACTAAAACATCACGGTATTACTAACATTATGCTCATCCTAAATCACAACCACAGGACTAAATCAGCTCCTGGCTAGAAAACTAAGTCTATCCCAGAGGAAATCAGGACTCTCTGTAGCAGCTAGAAAAATATTCAGCTCAACTGCAAATCAAATGCATGATTTTGATCTTTACAAAAGTGATGGCATTGGCTTGTGACTCCAAGGTTGTTTTATTCTCCAGGCTGAATCAGCCGAGCAAAAGGACTCTTTTCTTGCAGAAAGTTGTCTCTGCAATTGGTTTCTCCGGGAAGGAGTTATTGTGCTGTTGGCTGTAACAGAGTTACGGATGACCTGGTAAGACTCAGTCACCCAGTTTCTGCAGTGGGACCCGATTATTCCTTACACATATAGAGTTAAGCAGCACAGCAACATGACATAGTCATTTTTTAACTTTCCTATGCCTACTTCTCAAATGTGAGACTGAGCACTAGGCTCGTTCTGAGGGTGAACCCAGGTGCAGAATGCACCTTTCTGGAAGGGCCCAGGCACCTGGGGGTACAAACCGGGGCAGGGAGGAATGAGAAAACAGCTGCACACCCAGTGGGAACAACCCCTGCTGCAACACAATCCATCCTCCAACTGCCTCCAAAGCCTGATCCCTCCATCACCTGGTGCCTGTCCTTTCCCACAGCTTTCCCTCTGATAACACCAGAGCTGAGCCCAGCCCCAAACCTGGCACATCTGAGCACAATTATCCCTGTTCCCACTTCAGACCCGTGCCTGAATGGGGGCTGACACTGACCCCTCTGCTTGGGGCACCAGGGCCCCAGGATGAGGGAAAACAGGAAGGTGGCAGATAAAGGGGGTCACAGGACATGGGAACAGCCTTGGATCTCCAGTCTCTGGTTAGCTCTGGAGGAACTGGGGAGCACTGGGGAGTGTTGGCACTGGGGGAGGAGGGTTTGGCTTTGGGAACTGCTGGGGTGGTTGCAGTGCTGGGTCCAGACCATTTCCTGCCACTGCAGCCCCAAACTGGGCCAGGCCCAGCCACTCCCTGTCCAAGCAGAGCCCAAAGGAGAAGATCCCCTGCCCTGGCCCTTCCCCTGTCTCACCTGGGGACACCGTGTCATCCCGAATCACCTGGGTCCTATCTCTGCTGAGCTGTCCCAGTGACTCCTGTCCAGCAGGGCTCTGGTTG
>JAJPCS010000398.1:24356-44257 GCA_021164005.1 Willisornis vidua nigrigula | reverse complement strand
AAACCTTGAGACAATGCAGAAACTCATGGAACCTGTACTGGCTCTGCTGGCACAGCATCAGCACTGCAACATTTCTCCCCTCACAATCAAGGGGAAGATCCTGGGAGAAGGGACACAACCAGGCCAGCGGAGCCAAACCAACCAAAAGGTGGTTTTAGTTAGGCCTCAAATTAGCAGGCTCAGTGAATCTACGTGGACTGGGAGAGACAGCTCTCACCTGACTGGGTAACCAAGGAAATATTTCATACCAGATGATGCAAACCTAAGGTATGAGTGCAGCAGTAAGAAGTGTTCCGTCAGTTCCAAAGTACAAGCTGGACGTGGTGCAGGTCCTGTCTTGTTGGAGTAGGCCCTGCCGCTCTTGCTGCCGCTACTTGCATTTTGTTTGAGTTCAGGGAAGTAGAAACATTTTGTTATTACTCTTTCTGTTCTTTGCTGGGTGTCTTTTGGGGTGCTTATAAAACTACAGTGATAGAATCTGTTTCCACTGGGGAGTGGGGAAGTTATTTTTTGTTATTCCTAGCTTATGCAAGTGTATGTTATAGTGTAGTTTTACTCTTCTCTTTTCTGTGTAAATATATGTAGCTAGTTTAAGCATAAACCTAGTTTGAGAGGTTTTTTCCCTTTCTCCCTTTTCTCAGTGAGGGGAGAAAGGCTCTGACTTGGTATTGAGCTGTTAGTGTTTTGCCAGCTCAAGCCAAGACACCATGTGACATCAATTTAGATATAAAAGCTGAAGAAAGGAGGAGGAAGGGGAGGGTATTCATTGTTTACAATGTTTGTCTGCTGGGCAACCAGTACACGTGTTGGAGTCCTGATTCCTGGCAAGTTGCCAGACATTGCTGTTGTTGGGAAGTAGGGAATAAACCTTGTTATTTTCCTCTTTGCTTGTGGCATGTGCAAACTTTCCCTTTTGTTTTAGTGAGCTCTTATGCCAACCCATGAGTCATTTTCCACCTTCTTCTCTCTCCCTTGCCTGGCTGGGAAGGGCAGTGATAGAGCAGCTTGATGAGTACGTGGTGTTCAGCCACAGTAAACCCACCACAGCCTTTTTGTTGCCTGAATGTGAGGCGAGACAAAGGCAGTTTTACATATATACATATATATATATGGGCATAGACATAGACATACATATATATGTACATTACAGGCTACAATGATAATAGTTACCAAATAGCAAAGCTCCTGTGCACACAGAGTTTGTCAGCTGTGCTGCTCATCTCTTCCTTGTGCTGAGTTTGGGAACACACCAATACAAACAAGGGCTCTGTGCTTTGCCCTTGCACTGATGGCCTTGTCCTGCTGGGGGAGCATCTTCTGGGGGTGATGGAGGGATAGACCTTTGTTATGGGTTTAGCCAGGCAGGCAGGCCTGAGATTGTCAGCTGACTTGAGCTGACTTGAGCTGGGCTGAGCTGGGCTGAGCTGGGCTGAGCCAGCTAACCGCTGACTTCTAGCCAATAGTATTGTATTCCATACCATATTACGACATCATCTCAAAAGGGGGTAAGAGCTGGTGTGGGAGTGGCTTGGCCAGTTGCTTCACAGCTGTGGTCCCAGCAAGACACACCGTGCTGTCCCAGAAGGGACGGGGAGGCCCCAAGCCCAGAGCACCAGCTTACCATCATGTTATCTTAAAGAAGTAAAATGTTTGTTCTTGTTTTTCTTTTTGCTTAAGTCTCTCTTTCTGAGGATTGAATTCTTTGGAGTGGTTTGTAGTTAGAATGGTAGAATTTGATAAAAAAAGGAGAAATTTGCAGCCTCTGGAGACAGCTCTTCTCAAGTGTGAGAGCAAGAGATCCATTTAAGGGATATCTTGTGAAATCCCAAAGAAAGTGGAGCACTGCAGATGAAGGTATCCAGTACTTGATAGAATTAGCAGTGCTGGAAACTGTTTATAGTAATCTAAGAAGTCATAATGTCCCTGAAGATCCAGAGGATGTCCCTTGAACAATGGCCATGTAGAGGAAGGTGGTTCAAAGGGCCCCTGCATCACATTCCAACAGCCTGGCAGCATTGTATTCCCCCCAGATGGATACACCAGCTGTAGAGGTGGCATCCTCCTGGCTCTGAAATGTGGGAGAAACTCTGGGCACTTTCCCATCCCCACAGGCCAGCACCCCAGCTCTCAGGGGCAGCCCAGGAGATCATTTCCCTCCTGGCCCAGCCAGAGGGAAAGGGAGCCCCAAGCACAGGTCACGTGGTGAACTCTGGTTCTTTCTGTGTGACCAGGGGCAGACATGAGGAAGTGGGAAGGTGAACCCACCTTTGAGCTGGGAGCCCGTGGAGGTGAACTGAGAGAGAAGAGAGCAGGGAAGAAGGGGAAACTCAAGAAGAAACTCCATGTAGTTGCTGCAGAGACACAAGAAGACAATCAGGGATCTCCCAGGCATAAAAGGACCAAAATCACCTCCTTTGATGCTGGTGAGGGGACTTCTGGTCTGGCATCACAGAGGTCAGACAGGGAATCCTCTGGGGAGAAACAGGACTAGTGGGTCCCTGCCTTTGGCCAGGAGGAGGAAAGGGATGACCAGGCACACTGCACTGTGTGGATTTAATGGCCTGTCACGGCAGATCCACAGAGGTGTAAAGCTTTAGTAGACACTGGTGCACAGTGTACACTGATGGCATCAAGGCACAGGAGTACAGAACCTTCTGGATCTCTGGAGTGACAGGGGGATGCCAGGAGTTGTCTATATTAGAGACTGAGGTGAGTTTATCGGGGACAAGTGGGAAAAGCCTCGCACTGAGACTGGCCCAGACTGGCCTTGTTTTCTGGACACCTGCTCAAGGTGCTCCAGGACACTCATCACAGACCAGCCCCTCCAAATGACCATTCCCAGCACTGGTCTGTCACCTGCCTCTGAGAGGTGGTTTGTTCATTCACAGAGGGAAATCAAGTGACTGGGCCAGAAGTGCAAGAGATCCCAAGTCTTTGTCCCCTTGGGCACAGCATCGTCTGTGCCACCAAGGGCTGTGAGCAGACCTGTTGTGCTGAGGCTCTGGGGCCTCGTGGCCTCCTGGCACAGCCCCAGGAAGGCTGGGCACTCTCACCCCCTTGTCCTTCCCTCAGCATCACCCCCCATGCCAGTGCCCCTCTAGAGCCCTGAGCAAGGCGTGAGGGACAGGATGTGCCTTCCCCGGGGCTGGGGGTCAGGGCTGGCCTTTCTGCTGCCTCCAGCCAAGCCAGGCTTTGCTGAGCACCTGAGCTGCTGCCCAGAGCCTTTGCCTCCCTGCAATGGTGGCCTCCAAGGATCTGCTGGGACCAGTCCCTGGGGAGGCTTTGTCAGGAATGGCCCTTGGGAGGTTTCTAAAATCTTCAAGATAGTGCAGGATTTTCCAAGTGCTTTGGGTTTTCCTTTTGGTTTGGAGACTCTGAGAGGTTTGTGCAGTCATGGCCCCCAATTATGTGCTGTAAGGAGTCCCTTGAGATTCTTAGTCAGAAACAACACTCAGTGGGGCTCATTAATGCTTCAAGGTGCTCAAAGTTCATTGAGGTACTTCTTTTTGACACTGAGTTTCTAAAAGGTTTGTTTAATCAGGGTCTGCAATGATCTGCTTTAATTAGCCCCTTGAGAGGCTTCCTCAGTGGTGACACTCCATGGGGCTCATTAATACTTCAACGTACTCAAGATTTTTGAAGGTACTTTGGTTTTTTTTTTCCATGCTGTGTTGATGAGAGGGCCAATCATGGCATCCAATTATCTCCTCCAATGAGTCCATGAGGACCCTGCATTGGGAATGGCCCTTATTGAGACCTATTATTTCTTTGGTGTACTTTGGGTTTTACTCCTGACTTTGACTCATGGAAAGGTTTGTACAATCTCCTCTCAGTACCTGAGGTTCAAGGGCTCAGCATGAAATGCACCACGGGGATCATTAAGAAAAAACAAGCTGTGGCTCTTCCTGGATTTTCCTCTGATGTAGTGCAGTTAATGACAGAGTTTTCCTAATATGGATAAATATTTCAAAGATTTTCTAATAAATATGCATTCCTATTTTAAAAGATGTAGTTTATTACTTTCCTCTTTAGAGGAGACATGATTGCAGCATTCTCTGATGGATATTGAGCCAGGGTCTCTTAAGGGGCTTTGGCCTGGTCAGAGAAGCTTTCTCTTGTGGTCAGACACAGTGAAAACCCTGCTCCACATTCCCCATCCCCTCTCTGTCTCTCCTCAGTCACCTGGGACCTGCTTTGCTCAGAGAACTGGCTGCACACAGGCAAGGAGGGGTTTTTCTTCTATTTTTGCAGCAATCTGAAGCTCCTAAGTTTTACCACTGAAAACAAACACACTCCTCAACAGTGGGCCATGTCCCCACTGCCGTCAGTGAGGTTCACCTGCCCAAAGGCATAACCATCTAAGAAATGTTTTAGACACATAGGAGGTTATACAACAAACACAAATGAGTTTGCTGAAGGCATAATTAGACCAACTACTGAACCACAGTCAAGCTTTTAACTCCCTAGAGCTCCAAGCACAAAGTGGGTTGTTGAGAGGTATCTGAGTGATCAAGGAATGAGGGGAAGGGAAGTGCAGAGAGCACTGGTAAGTACTTCTGCACAGACAGGCTGCTGGGAAGGTGACTTCAGACCTGCACTTGGCCAGTTGTGATGGTGGATTATCACCTCAACCCTTCACCTAAGACCAGTTGCAAGGGACTGATGCCATGGACACTTCACTGACACGAATTACTGGGTTTAGGTGCCATGGCAAACATCTTAAGTTCAAATTTCCATGGAAGCCATCATAAGGACCCATTTCTACAGTGGGGTTCCATGGCAGCCTGCATGGAGACACATTGCTAGGGTCTGATGCCATGGCAACAGGCAGGAAAAGGCCATTCCAAAGGCTGTTGCCATGTGCAGTGGCACTCACACACATTACCAGCATCAAGTGTCACGGTAGCGATCATAGGGGCCGTTGTTAGAGTTGGTTGCCACGACAACTTGCATTGAGACCTGTTGTTATGGCCCAGTAGACAGGCTCCATTGCTAGGGTTTGTTGCCACAGCAACAGTGGTAAGGACCAGTGCCGTGGTGCCATGACAACCAACGCTTGGACCAGCTGTGAAGGTTGATTGCCATGGACACCTGCACTAGGTGCACTAGGGCCTGTTGCTGTGGGCTGGTGTCACTGCAAAGAGTCACAGGGGACCTGTTGCTATGGGCTTGTGCCAGGGCAACCTGCACTGAGACACATTGTCTGGTCAGCTGCCACGGCAACCATCAGCAAAACCCATTGCCAGGGTCAGGTGCCATGTCAGCCAGACATTAAGATTCATTGATAGGGACCATTTCTATGGCAACCATCACTGGGACAAGACACCTGGGTTGCCTGTCATGGCAATTCCCATGAAAACGCATTGCTAGGGACTGATGTCATGGACACTTGCACTGACACACTCCTGGATTTGGGTGCCATGATAACCACTGTCAGGCTGCAGTGATAAGGAGGTTGCCATGGCAACCATCATAAAGACCTGTTGCTACTGTTCAGTGGCACAACAACCTTTATGAGACAGTTTGCCAAGGTCGGGTTGATGGCAAACAATATTTGACCCATTGTGATGGTGGATTGTCATGGTCACCTGCACTGGGGTTGTTGCTGGGGAGTGTTGCCATGGTCACGTGCACTGGGACCTGTTGCCAGAGCTGGCTCCATGGCAACCATCACAAGGTCCAGTTCCTGGGGTTGTGTGCATGGAAATGAGCACATGGGGCCATGGTGATGGTGGATTGAGCATCGTGGGCTGGGGTACAGTTAATTGTCTTTACAGGGGCTTCTGTAGGGCTGTGTTGAGCCCTGAACACAGAGTTAATAATAAAGAGATGATTTGGTTATTGCTGAGCTTGCACAGAGCCAAGGTCCCTTTTGCTTTTCATGTGGTCACAATGAAGAGAGGGCTGGGGGTGTGTGGGAAGTTGAGAGGAGGCATAGCCGGGACAGATGACCTAAAGTGACACCAGGGATATTCCAGACTATGAGATATCATGCCCAGTATATAAAGTGAGGGGAAGAAGACGGAAGAGGGAATGATTGGATTGATGGCATCTGTCTTCCCAAGTATCCATTACACGTGATGGGGCCCTGTTCTCCTGGGGGTGGTTGAACACTTTCTTGCCCATGGGAAAGGGGTGAATAAAATCCATGTTTGGCTTTGATTGCATGTGTGGCTTTTGCTTTCCCTATTAAACTCTTTTTATCTCAACCTACGAGTTTTCTCACTTTTACCTTTCTGATTCTCTCCCTGATCCCACTGGTGGGGAGTGAACGAGTGGCTGGGAGGGGCTGGGAGGCTGCAGGGGTTAAACCCTGACAGTGGCCCCTTCTTTAAACCAAGTACAGTTCCCATCTTTCCCAAAACCACCAGACTCAAACTTATAGAAGACAGGACTTGAACCTGTTTAGAGATTTAACACTGACCACTCAGTCCTTCCCTACTCCACAACTCCAGGATGAAAAGACTCCCTGATGGCAATTAGGATGTCTAGAGCTCAGAAGGGGCTGGAAAGGAAAAGTGACGTCATGTGATAGAATCATAGAATGGACTGATTTGGAAGGGACCTTAAAGGTCATCCAGTTCCAATTTTCCTGCTGTAAGCAGGGACACCTTCCACTAGACAAGATTGCTCAAAGCCCTGTCCAACCCGGCCTTGAACAGTGACAGGGAGAGGACAGGCACAGCTTCTCTGGGCAACCTGTGCCAAGGTCTCATCACCCTCACAGGGAAAAATTTCTCCTGTACCCCATCTGGTATTTCAAATTTTTAAAGAAATTTTGATACCAGGCTCTCACCTCCATCTGACGTGTTTATTGGCACAGGTCAATCCCAATACCTGGCAGCTCCAGCTGGTGCCTCAGCAGAGGGACCTGAACAAAGAAATCCCTGGGCAACTCCACCCTCATGATCTAAACTGCCCATCCTGCAACAACAGTCCAGACCAATAGAAACAGGTCTTGTCGCTCTGCAATGGCTTTGCTGTTTCATTACCAAGTGGTTACCACTGAGTTACCTTCACATCTCCTGGTTGGGTTTTGGTGAGTTCTGCAGTCCCTGTTGTAATATGGTTGTTACAGGTCACAGACCATGATCTCTGGGCTATCCATTCCAGATGTTAATTTTTAAGTAACATTTGAGCTGCATCTTTGTCCATTCTATGATTAATGTTCAGATTCTCACCTCCAAGATTCACACAGACATAAAATTTTGAAAAAACACCAGTAATCAGCTTAACAATTCCAGCCACTTCCGTCTACTTTCAAAGAATAGAAACTTTTGCACACCTCCTGTGGTCACAGCACGGCCACACAGCAGGACACACACTGAGCAGCCAGAGAGCTGAGGGCAAACACAAGGGCACAGATGGAGAGTGGGGAAGTGGAAAGAGCAGCTCTGAAAAGACCAAGTACTGGTGCTGCCTGGCAGTGCTGCTGTGCTGGGTCTCTGTTTCTGTCCCCTCTGTGCAGAGGCTCTGCCTGTCCAGATTCACAGGAGCTTTCAAAGAAAGGAATTTTGACAAAAAAAAAAATAAAAGCAGGATCTTTTATTAAGCTAAAATGCACAGAGAAGATGATTCCTCATTTCCACAGTCTGTGAGTAAAATTTAGGACATAAAAAGTGAATTAGAAATGGGATAAATAATGAAATTTCATTGTGCCCAATATTAAGACACACAGAAGAAAGGAATCACCCCACACACAACCTCTAAGAAAAACTTCAGAAGTCAGACTGAGCCTATGAATTACATTATATTCTCTGGAGAAGAAAACAGGTAATTTATTGCTTCTGAAATCTATCCAGTCATCATTTTCCTCAGGGCATCCTTGAGCTCCTGGTTCCTCAGGCTGTAGATGAGGGGGTTCAGTGCTGGAGGCACCACCAAGTAAAGAACTGACAGGGACAGGGACAGGAGAGGGGGATGAGATGGAGGGAGGCTTCAAGTTGGCCAAAATGCAGTCCTGACAAACAGAGAGACCATGGCCAGGTGAGGGAGGCACGTGGAAAAGGTTTTGTGCTGTCCCTGCTCAGAGGGGATCCTCAGCACAGCCCTGAAGATCTGCACATAGGAGAAAACTATGAAAATTAAACAACCAAACACTACACAGGCACAAACCACAATAAGCCCAAGTTACCTGAGGTAGGAGTGTGAGTAGGAGAGCTTGAAGATGTGGGGGATTTCACAGAAGAACTGGTCCAGGGCATTGCCCTGGCACAGGGCAGGGAAAATGTATTGGCTGTGTGCAGCAGAGCATTGAGAAACCCAGTGGTCCAGGCAGCTTTCCTGGACTTCCTTCCAGAGGTGATCCTGTAATGGTTTGACCCATGGCTTCCCCAGTAACCATTGTATCTAAGGAAGTTACAAGTATTCCACACGTGTCTTCCACGTAGCGGGGGGGGGGGAGTGGTTTAGTCTCTTCCTCGGCCGGGGAGCTCGTGGGTGGTTGTTGTTCAGCCTGGTCCCTCCGGTTGTTGGTGGCTCTCCTGTCCTGGGTGAGATTGTTTCATGCCTG
This sequence comes from Willisornis vidua nigrigula, assembly GCA_021164005.1. Lineage (NCBI taxonomy): Eukaryota > Metazoa > Chordata > Aves > Passeriformes > Thamnophilidae > Willisornis > Willisornis vidua. The sequence continues at coordinate 35,745 of JAJPCS010000398.1, read as the reverse complement.
TTCCCCTTCTTTGAGATTTTTAATTATGTCTGTGCGATTCATTTGGTTTTTTCTAGTTTGGGTTTGCTTGTTCCTAATTTCTGGTTAATCAGTTCCCCTTTTTTCCCTTTCTCCCTCTCCCCTGGGGGTGGGATCCTATGTACTGTGTATACAGTGTGATTGTGAATATTAGGAAATATAATTTATTCTTTTTATTCAGTTCAGTTTCTTTTGAGTGGGTTTCTTTTCAGTTTTTTTTTTCCTTGCCTTTGCTGTGAAGTTCTGGGATGGGGAAGGGGGGCCAGTCCAGGGTTGGTAACAGCTAAGCCAAACCTGTGACAGATCCTCTCTCTATTTTCTTTTCAGTTTCAACCTAAGTTCTCTGTTTAACCAGGCAGGTCTTTTCCCCACCTGCTTGAAAGTCATTCAGCACAGCCTTCTCCTGGAGCTTCATGATTTTTCTTCCACCTCCAGCCTTCCTGGACTGCTTTTTCCTTCAGGACTGACTCCTTCAGGACTGACTCCTCAATCAATCTCTTAAACAGGCCAAGGTCTGCCGACCAGCAGTCCAAGGGGTCAGTTCACTGCCCCCTCCTTCCTTCACCCACCATGGAAAACTCCACCTTGTCATGGTCTCTGTGCCCAAGATGGCCCCAACCACCACATCACCCACCAGTCACGGAATCATAAAATTTTTGGGGTATGAAGGAACATTAGAGTATTGAATTCCATGCCCCTGCCATGGGTAAGGACACCTTCCTCTAGACCAGGTTTCTCATCCAACCTGGCCTTGAACAGCTTCCAGAGATGTGGCAGCCAGAACTTCTCTGAGCAAACTTTGCCAGGGCCTCATCACTCTCACCATAAAGAATCACTTCCTAATATCTCATCTAAACCTTCCCTCTATTAGTGTGAAGCCATTTCCCTTTGTCCTGTCCCTCCAGGCCCTTGCAAATAGTCTCTCTCCATCCTTCTTGCTAGCTCGTTCAGGTCCTGGAACATCACCCTAGATCCTTCTGTTCTTCAGGCTGAAGAATCCCAATTCTCTCAGCCTTTTCTCATGGCAGAGCTGCTCCATCCCTCTGATCATCTTGGTGGTCTCCTCTGGAATCTCTCCAACAGCTCCATGTCCTTGCTGTGCTGGGACCCCAGAGGTGGAGGCAGCTCTGCAGGTGGGGCAACATCCACCCATGTGTGTTCCAGCAAGAACAGTGTGGAACCTCATGGAACCAAAAGGACATTGTGACACCACAGAATCTCATGGAACCAAAGGGACATTGACACTTCTGAGCCTTGCAGAACCACAGGAATCTTGGGACACTGTGAAACCTCATGGAATCAAGGGGCCATTTTGATACTGCATGGACTAATGCAACCAAAGAAACCCTGGGAGACTGGAACCTCTTGGAATCAATGGGTCACTGTGACATTAGAGGGCTTCATGGAACCAAAGGGATCTTGGGACACTGTGGAATCTCTTGGAACCAGGGGCCTTTGTGACTTATGGGGACTTCTGGGACCAAATGAACACCAGGACATTTTGGAACCTCATGGCATCCAGGTGCCACTGTGGCTCTGCAGAGCCTTATGGACCATGACAGGATGTTCTACCCTGATCAGGCCCAGAATCTGCTCAGAGAATGCAAACAGTGCAGGCTCTCTGTGCTGAGTTACTGCTGGCACCAAGGTGCTGGTTTGGTGCTGAATTCTGCAAAAGCCAGCCTGGTTCACCAAAGTGCAAATACACATCCTGCTTTGTGAAACAGGAGCTGACAGATAAGCTGCTCACTGGCCTGGAAATACATGACCAGCAATCCCTCACTGTGTAACTAGAAAAGCCCAGTCCAACTTCCATATGGCAGATCCTTCCACAGACTGCCTTGAAGTGTGTGGAGCTTCTCTCGTGAAGCAGGGACGGCTCTTCATGGTCACTGCCCAGGGGTTAAGTGGAGGACAGAGATCTGCCCTCTTTGGTTGTGTGGTAAGTTACATGAATCTCTGCTTAGTGATTGTTTCTTTTTGCTGGCTTCAGTACAACTGCTTAAGTACAATTGCTTTGATACAGTGAACTGCTCTTTATGCTATAATATGCTCTACTGGTAGGTTTTTAGCTTTTCCACAATGTAGTAAATAATTCTGATTAAGATCTTTCTTCTGTTCATTTGTCCGTTCTCTTGTCTGTTCATTCATCATAATAAATAATTAATTTTCTATAGCTGATTTGCCATCATTAAAACCTGTGGGAGAAAGTGATTAAATCACACCTCCATAATTCCTTAAATTTGAAGCACAGAGTATACCTGAGGCCAAGGTTGGATTCTGTCACACTCAGGCTCCTCTCTGAGAAGGAGTTTAGAAAGCAAGGGGGTCCTTTCTGCACCTCACAACTCAACAAGGAGAGGTAGTTAAATGCCTTCCTGACATCCGATCTCGCCAAATCTCGGAAGCCAAGTAGGGTTAGCCCTGGTTAGTACTTGGATGTGAGACCTCCTGGGAATACTGAGTGCGGTAGGTTCTAGTCCTGAGGACTTCACTGTCACTGCCCAAACTCGCTCAGCTGTGGCAGATACTGTGCCTCACCTAAAAAATCCATTGTGCAGTCTCGAAGGACACATCCACGTGGGGAGAGCCCTTTCCAAATCCTTCTTCATGAAGCTGAGCCATACACACATACAGCTCAACAAGGTGCTTTCTCTAATAAACCTTGTCTAAGCCTTCCATATTTTCTGTGGCATCATGAGATTCCACAGAGTCCCTGGACTCCTTTGGTTCCATGGGCTTCCACAGTGTGGGGTGATGGCCTGATAAGCCTTGATGAGTTGAGGGAAATGCATCAGCCCCCTGGAGGGATGCTGACAAGTGAGGGTGTTAGCAAAGAATGGAATGTTACTGAATTAGCATGGCCTTTCTTTGTCACACCCTGTAGCACCCTGCAGACCCAAAGAGCCACCCCCTCGGGCATCTGTATCACCCCCAGAACATTGACTTTACTCACACGAAACCACCTAAAGAAAAAAAAGGTATAAAAAGAGATGCAGTTTAAACTAAAACTGGGGAGGAATGCCATCGTCTCTGCTGGGGTAACTGCTAGCAGCTTGTCCTGCCTCATCACACCTCTTGGAACAATGTAGGGGTGAGAAGACCATGTGCTTTCTATACTTTATGCTTTATATCTTATACTTTACTTTCTTACAAAAGCTTATTCTTTTATACATTCTGTCTTTCATCTTATGCTAACAGCTACTTAGATTCTTACTCTATAAGGACCTTCTTTACTAACTCTGTTTTGCTACTTTAATACTAATAACAGTAACTTGCTTTATGCTTTGCTACTTATATTAGTTATTGTGTTCTTTTGCAATGTGCAGTTTCTTTTTTCAACATGTGTGTTGATGAGAAGCAGTTCTGTTCTTTCCTTTTGCTTTGTGTTACAGGGAGAGTGGTGTGCAAGATATTTTATTGCCGTATGTTACTGAAAAGGTGTCTAGATAAGTGTTTTAGGGGGCTGTGTTTCTAGTTGGTAGTTTTTTGTTGCTAGTTTCTGTCTGTCGTGAGAATAGGATACACTGCTGTATTGAAACTTAAGTTTTGTGTTCTTGCCTCTGTAAAATGTGTTCTGTGCTGGTTTCTTTTGGGGTCTTTTATTATCAATTAAATACAATCTTGCGGCTAAACATTATCACCAGCAACGCAAACCCCACAATAATGGTCACATACTTGTATTAATAAATGTTATTTTGGGAGCTGTTGTGGGGAAAGTTCTTTTCTTGCTATTAAGTGTGGTCTCACAGCAGAGGTTAGAAATCCTTCCAGCCTGTGTGCTGTCCGTAGTCAATAGGCAGTGTTGGGAAACATAAGGCTCTAATTTTCTGGAGACTCTTATAGAGCTGTAAGTTCTTCCTTGTCTTAAGTATGGTCTCATATCAGGGGTCAGAAACCCTTCCAGCCTGTGTACTAGCCCTGTTCGGTAGGCAGTGTTGGGAAACATAAGGATCTGATTGTCTGGAGGCGCTTATTGCTAGTAAGTTTTCCTTGGCTTAAGTGTGGTCCTCATAGAGGAGTCAAAAATCTTTCCAGCCTGTGTTCTGTCCCTGTTTGGCAGGCAGTGCTGGGTTCATAAAGCTTTGATTATTCTGAGGACGCTTATAGCTAATAACTTTTAATTAATACAGGTAAGAATAGAAATCTTTGCATTTCTGTCTCTCCTCCCTTTCTCTTGGCACACTGTGTCACAATGGTCCCTTGATTCCATGAGTTTCCACTCTGCCTCAAGTTTCTTTTCATTCCATGAGGCTCAGCAGTGACACAATGGTGGTTTCAGAGATGGTTGAGCTTTTTTTTGCATTGTAGTTGGAAATAGAATGAGAAAGAAATGATGTCACCAAGCGCAGTGGGAGAGTTCCGGACTTAAAACAATGAAAAAGGAATTTCTTTCCAAGATAAGTATTGTGGTGAAACACATCCCCCAGAAGGAGCCTGGATCAGCCCAAGTCTTTATGGAAGAGACAGGGAGGAGGGAGAGATGTCAGTGCAGGAAGGTGCCAGCCAGGTGGGGCAGCCGGGGGGATGACGACAGCCTGCAGTGAAAGGGGCAGGGTATGGACACCGTGGGACAGCCTGGGCTGGAGAGGAGACAGGGATGTGCAGAAGCTGAAAGGCCCTGACAGAGCCAATTTCTCCAGGATTTTGGCCATGCTGTGTGTGCCACTGATGGCATGAGGAGACAAGTGAGCCTTGCAGCCCTGGGGCCTCATTGTCTCCTTGGCCCTGTTCAGCAGCCTGGGAGGTGCCACCCCATCATCCTGCCCTTGGCCTTGCACATCCCCACATCCCAGTGCCCCAGGAAGAGCCCTGAGGAAAGAGGGAGGGACAGGATTTTCCTTCCCAGGGGCTTGGGGTTAGGGCTTGACCTTTGGCATAAATGAAACACCTTCAGGTTTTCTCAGCATCAGAGACACCTTTCCTTGTTTATCCATGTTTTTCATCACTTTTTCCAGTGGTCTCCTCTAACTGGAATCCAGGGACAGTTTTTCAGTCGTGTCCCTCAGTGGGACCCATTAACACTGTAAGAAACTTTGGGGTTCAGGTGTTCGCGCATTGGAATAAAGGTGGTGATGGCAAAGGTGATGATTTTATGCTAATTCTGGGGTCTTTATGCTAATTAGATCCATTATGCTGATTAGATGCAGGTATGGTAATTAGGGACACGATGCTATAATTAGAGGGTGTTGGTTTGGGGTTTGGGTGTTGGCACATTGGAATAAAGGTGGTGTTGGTTAAAATGGTAGATTTATGCTAATTATGCTAATTAGATGGTCATTATACTAGTTAGGGGGCGGTCACTGGGAATTCTGGCTCCAAACTGGGTCTCAACTGGGAATCCTTCCTCTAAATTGGGAATTCTGGCTCCAAACTGGCTCCAAACTGGGAGTTTTGGCTCCAAACTGGATTTAAACTGGGGAAAGTGGTTCTAAGCCAAGTCCAAACTGGGAATCCTGCTCCTAAGCTGGGTCTAAACTGGAGAAACTAGTTGCAAACTTGTTCTAAGATGGTTCTAAACTGAGGAAAATGATTCTAAGCCAGGTCTAAACTGGGAATTTTGGTTCCAGACTGGGAGTTTTGGCTTCTAAGGTTGGTTGAAACTCTGAATTCTGGCTCCAAAGTGGATCTGAACTGGGGAAACTGGTTTTAAACTGGTTCTAAGCCAAGTCTAAACTGGGAATTTTAGCTCCAAACTGGGAATTCTGGCTGTAAACTGGGGACACTAGTTCCAAGCCCAGTCTAAACTGGGGAAACTGGTTCTAAGCTGGTTCCAAACTGGTCTAAACTGGTGCCCCCCACCCAGGACTGGTGCTGCCCCCAGACCTGTGCCAGGCCGAGCCCGAGGGGGCCCTGAGGACACTTTGGGGGTGATGGTGACACTGTTCCTGCTCAGTGTCACCTACGGTGCACTGCCACCTTCTGCAAGGTACTGGGGCATACTGGGGCATACTGGGACATACTGGGAGGGACTGGGACATGCTGGAACACACTGGGAGGGATTGGGACAGATTTGGGGTCACCTGCACACAACTGAGGGGATTTTGGTGGGAAATTTCAGGCATTTTGGGGCATTGTTGGGGGGATTTTGAGTATATTTTGGGTGGATTTGGGGTGTATTTGGGGTCACCTGTGGGTGTGGCCCCCAAGCCACGTCCCCTCCTGATCCTGCCCCTCCCCCACAGGTGAGGTGGGTCCTGAGCCCAGTGCTGCCCCTGAGCCGCCAGGGGGCGAGAGAGAGCAGAGCCTGGTGCGGGCACTGGTTAGACTGGGACCAAACTGGGACCCAACTGGGAGGGATTGGGAGGGACTGGGACCAAACTGGGAGGGACTGAGAGGGACTGAGAGGGACTGGGACCCAACTGGGACCAACTGGGACCCAACTGGGACTGAACTGGGAGGTACTGGGGGCTATTGGGGTTAAACGGGTCTAAACTGTGAGAGACTGGGAATGGCCCCAACTGGGAATACTGGGGTTTAATTGGGGCCAAACTGGGGCTAAACTGGATCTAAACTGGGACCAAACTGGAGCTAAATTGGGGTCAAAAAGCCCCCCAGAAGGTCTTTTTGAACCCAAAATTCTTCCAGATTTGGAGGAAAAATGTGAAATTTGAATAAATTGAAATAAAAAAATGTGAATTTTCAGGAAATTAAGTAAAAATGTGAATTTCAAGTAAATTCAAGTAAAAAACTGTGGATTTTGAATAATTGAATTTAAAATGAGAATTTTCAGTAAATTGAAGTAAAAAATGTGAATTTTGAGGAAATTGAAGTAAAAATTGTGGATTTTCAGTAGAGTAAAAATGTGAATTTTGAGTAAATGAAAGTAAAAAAATGTGAACTTTGTTTAGATTAAAGTAAAAAATGTGAATTTGGGGGTAAAAAGGTCAATTTTGGTGTAAAACCCCCTCATATTTTGGAAATGGATTTTTAAGGGGAAAATGTGAATTTTTGGGTGAAAAATAAGAACTGAGGTGTAAAAATGTGAATTTTAGTGTCAAAAAAGTTAATTTGGGGTAAAAAATGTCAATTTTGGTGTAAAAATGCAATTTTTGGTGTGAAAAAGGTTAATTTTGAGGTAAAATATGTCAATTTTGGTCTAAACAGTGTCAACTTCGGTGTAAAAAACCCTCATTTTCAGTCAACAAATGGGAATGTTGTGTCAAGAAAATGTGAATTTCGAGGTTAATGGAAGTTTTTTAAAATCCTCATTTTCGAGGCCCCAAAATGCTCATTTTTAGATCCTTTTTTAGGTTAAAACACATCATTATTTTGTTTAAACCCCCCCCATTTTTAAGGCAAAAGGAAGTGAAAAAATTGCACATTTTTAAGGCAAAACTGTTAATTTTGGGGCTTTAAAAACTGTCACTTTAAGGTCCCCAAATGCTCATTTTTAAACGCAAAAAATCCCCTTTTTTAAGGAAAAAAGTGCCCATTTTGGAAGCAAAAAACCCTCATTTTAAGGCAAAACCTGTTAATCTGGGGGGGGTAAAAACCTTCATTTTCAAGTCCCGAAATTCTCATTTCTACACCCCCAAAAGTGCCCCTTTTAAAGCAACCGCCCCTCCCTATTGCAAGTGAAAAAAATGCACATTTTTAAGGTGAAAAATGTTAATTTTGGGGGTTTTAAAAACCTTAATTTTCGGACCCCTAAAAGACCCAACAAAGCTCATTTTTGAGGCTTTAAAAGCTCCTCATTTTAAGACAAAAAAAGTCGGTTTTGGGCAAAACTCAAACCGGGAATTTAGGGTGAAAAATACAAATTTTGGGGTTAAAACCCCTTTCATCTTCCACCTCGAATATGCCCCATTTTTGGTTTGGGTTAAAAAAGGGCTTTTTTAGGAAAATTTGTGTGTGGGGGGAACCCCCTGATTTTTTTGGGGGAAATGAGGGGCTTGGTGTTAAAAATAAACATGATTTTTTTGGGGAAAAAAGGCAATTTGGGGGCCAAGTCCCACAATTTGGGGCAAAACCACTTTTTTTTGGCAAAAGAAGCGGATTTAAGGAAAAAAAATCCATAATATTTTGGCAAAAATATGAATTTTTGGGTAAAATCAGTTAATGTAAGGTAAAAATCCACAATTTTGGGCAAAAATGTGAATTTGAGGTAAAATGAGTTAATTTTGGGGCAAAAGATCCACAACTTTTGGGCAAAGCTATAAATTTTTGGGGTAAAATGAGTTAATTTAAGGCAAAAATTAAACAATTTTTGGAGAAAAATATGAATTTTTGGGGTAAAATGAGAGTATTTAAGGAAAAATATCCACAATTTTGGGCAAAAATATGAATTTTTGTTAAAATTAGTTAATTTAAGGCAAAAATCTATTTTTTTTTATTTAAACCCCAGATTTTGGGATAAAACAACACAGTTTTGGGATAAAACACACATTTTTAATTTAAAAGATACATTTTTGGCAGAAACCCACATTTTTGTTTAAAATACACTTTTTTTTTGGCAAAATTTACACTTTTTATTTAAAAGACACATATTTGGTTTAAAATACCCATTTTGGGCAAAAAATACACTTTTTATTTAAAAGACATTTTTGGTTTAAAATACACGTTTTTTGTTTAAAATACTCATTTATGGTTTAAAACACATTTTGTATTTTTTATAAGATACATTTTTGGGTAAAAATAACACATTTTAGGGCAAATTTTTCCACATTTTAAGGCAAAATTACACAATTTTGGGGAAAATACACATTTTTTAAAGTTAAAACGACAAACTGTAAGGCAATAGTCAGCCTGTTTGAGTAAATCTTACAGTGAAAAAAATCCACATTTATGTTCAATTTTCCTTATTTTACTGTAAAAAAAATCCACATTTTTAGGAAAAAATCTCTGTTTTTAAGGCAAAATTTATCTGTTTTAAGGCAAAAAAATCCTCATTTGGGGCAAAATTTGCACATTTTACAGTGAAAATTCCAATTCTTTTACAGATTTTTGGGCAAAATTCTGCATTTTGGGTAAAATTAATGGGAAAATCCACATTTTAGGCAAATACACATATTTTATAGCATAATATAAATATTTTAAGACAAAACCACACATTTTCAGGCAAAATCACACAGTTTTAAAGCAACCCTCCCTCATTTTAAGGCTAAAATCCTCATTTTAGGGAGGAAAAAAGGTATTTTAATAAATTTGACCCCAAAATCCCCCTTTTCCCCCCAAAAATATCCCGTTTTTAACAATAAAACTCTTCCCCCCCCCATCACCCTTTTAAACCTGAAATCTTCCTTTTCCCCTCAAGTCCTCATTTTTTAACTAAAAATCTTCATTTATCAGCTTCAAAATCGCCCACAAAATCTTCATTTTTCTGCTTAAAAATTGACCCCAAAATGTCACTTTTGTGGCCCCAAAATCACGATTTTTCACTCCCCAAATCCTCAATTTTTGGCTTAAAAATCAACTCCCAAACCTTCATCTTTCCACGCAAAAAATCTCCTTTTTTTGGCTGGCAAAATCAAACCTTTTTAACCCCCAATCTTCACTTTTCTGATAGAAAAATCCTCATTATTGGGCTCAAAAAATCCTCAATTTTCGCCCCCAAAACCTTCATTTTTTTCAACCAAACCCCTTCATTTTTCTGCCCTCCAAAATCCTCTTTTCTGCTTCTAAATTCACCCAAACTTCATTTTCACCCATTTTGGGTTCAATTCTTGACCCAAATTTGGGGCCCATTTTCACCTAATTTTCCCCCCAATTTTCACCCATTTTTGGACCAATTTTGGACCTATTTTGAGAACGGTATTTACTGTTTTGAGGCCAGTTTTTTTACCCATTTTTGGGCTGATTTTTGTCCCATTTTTTGGCCAATTTTCACCCAATTTTGGGTTGATTTTTGCCCCATTTTTGAGTCGATTTCGGGGCTGATTTTCACCCATTTTTGGCCAAATTTTAACTAATTTTGGTTTGATTTTCACCCAATTTCGGGTTGATTTCCCCCCAGTTTTGGCCCCGCCACCCTGTCCCAGTGACCACGCCCACCGGCCCCACCCGCTTTGGTGCCCCCCCAGTGCCCACCCCAGGGCAGCTCCAGCAGCGTTTGGTGCCCATGAGCCTCTGGAGGTGAATGTGAGGAGGAGGTGCCACAGCAGCAGCAGAAATTGGATCAAAAATCGGTCCAAAGATGGGTCAAAACTTGGCCAAAAATGGGTTAAAAATTGGCACAAAAATGGGTAAAATATTGACTCAAAAATGGGTGAAAATTTGCCCCAAACTGGATGAAAATTGGGTGAAAATTGAGTGAAAATTGACCCAAAACTGAGTAAAATTTGGGTGAAAATCCTCTTCCTCCTGAACCTATTTTTGGACCAATTTTCACCCAATTTTTGGTCTATTTTTGATCCATTTTGGGGTTGATTTTCACCCATGTTTGCGTTGATTTTCACCCAAGTTTGGGTCAATTTCACCCAAATTCCCCCCTCAGTTCTCACCCAATTTTCACTCAATTTTGACCCAACTTGCTCCCAATGTTGGGTCCATTTTTAACCCAATTTTGGGGGCATTTTGACCCATTTTTGGGTTGATTTTCACCCAATTTGGAGTTGATTTTCACCCAATTTGGGTGAATTTTTTAGCTTTTTCAGAGCTGATATTTTACTCTCTTTTTGGCCAATTTTGGACCCAATTTGGTGGCGATTTTTACTCAATTTTGAGCCAATTTTGGACGCATTTTTGGGTCGAATTTTTGGGTCGAATTTTCATCTATTTTAGGGTCAATTTTCACCTAATTTTGGGCTGAATTTTTATGCTTTTTGTGCAAATTTTCACCCAATTTTGACCCTATTTTTTACCCATTTTTCAACCAATTCATGATTCATTTATGCGTCAATTTTGACAAATTTTTCATCGATTTTTGACCCAATTTTGGGTCAATTATCACCCAATTTTACCTAAATTTCCACCCAATTTTTGCCCACCAGTACAACCCCCTGTAGGTGCCCCCCCACAGGGCCCACCCCAGAGCAGCTCCAGCAGCATTTGGTGCCCATGAGCTTCTGGAGGTGAAGATGAGGATGAGGAGGAGGTGCCACAGCAGTAGCAGAGCCACATTCAGGAGGAAGAGGATGCACAAAGCCATGCCCGGTTGGGCGGGGCTTAGCTCCGAGTGGGCAGAGCTTAAGTCGCTCTGGTGGGCAGGACTTTCATCGCCCCCAAAATCATCATTTTCTGCCCCAAAAATGCCCCTTGGAGCACCAAATTGGGATTTTTCACCTCTCTGAACCCCCAAATTGGCTCTTTGAAACCCAAAATCGGCTCTTTGTGACTCAAACTCGGCTCTTTTGACCCCCAAATCAGCTTTTTCAGCTCCAAAATGGGGTCGGGAGGCCCCAAAATAGGGGGTTTCAGCCCAAGAAGGGGG
>JAJPCS010000397.1:209472-228895 GCA_021164005.1 Willisornis vidua nigrigula | reverse complement strand
GAAGTGGGGACTATAACTGAGATAGAGGTTTCTGAGAGGGCAGGTTGCACTACTGTGCTGGTTTTTAGTTTTTAACCTTATTTTTATAAATGCTTTGAGGTGGGATGGGAACCATAGTCGAGAACTGGGGTTTCTGAGAGGGCAGGGTGTAGGACTGTGCTGGTTTTCAGTTCTTGTGTTCAGTGAGCCCCTCTGGGACTGTAGAGCTTTTATTGCGTATTAAAGTTTTTCCATCCTGGAGTGTAGCCAGAATAGAAGCCGTAGATCATTTTAATCACATGTTGGTTGGTTAACATTAAAAACAAGTCTTTCTTCTATCTGTTGCAGAGTTGAGTTTTTTCTTAGCTTGGTGGGTGTTACAATAAATTATGATTTATGACTTTTTACTGGAAGGTGATACGTTTTTTGCAATTGCTCCGGGAAATTATTAAAAGTATTTGTGCTCCGTGTGCTCAGTGCATTCAGAGTAGGGGCAATGAAATCGTTTTTAGGATTATTATTCAGATTTATTTGTTTAATAAGGAAGAAGTGTAGGTTTTGTTTTCTTTTCTTCTGCCTGGCTATTCTGAATTATCCTTCAGTGACTTGTCAGGTTTCTGAAAACTCCTGTTTGGACTCAGCTGGGTCTCACGGTTTGTTACATTTTGCATGAATTTCTCTGAGGATCTGGAGCTCATCTGAGTGGTTTGTGGAAGTTAAAATAAGCCATTTCATTGCTGTGCTGCTTCTCTCTCTCTGCCCTGGGAGGACGAGGCTTTCACTTCCATATTCCTGATTTCTGTAGTTCATTTCCCTGCATTTCGTACATGATGTCTTGGAATGAATTCTAAGTAGATGAATTCTAACTAGATCAGATTTCAAGAAGGATTACTGAGATGATCACGTGAATGGTTATCACAGGACAAAGAAAACAAAAAGAACTTGGCTTACTTAGCTTAGGAAGTGATATCATTCTTCACTCTAAATAAAACCTGTGGTAAACAAAACAGAGGAAAATTACCAAAGCCACATAAACAGCTCTGCCAGAAGGACAAGGGGGATAAACTGTCCCATGGATAAAGTCCTTTTGTAAATGGAAAGCATTTTTCTGATCATCTGGACAACGAGCAGTTACCCAAAGAGGGAGTAAGTGCCAGGGGACAGAGTAGTTTGTAAGGTAGAGTTGATATATGTGGATTTATGGCACAGCAGGTGGGAGGGGGTGGCTTAGGAGGTCTTTTCCACTCCTGGTCAGGCTCTCCTGTGAAGGATCTTTCCCAAATTCCCCTTTATAGTGTATATTGAGAAAGTTTTGATGCAGTGCCCTCCTCATCCTGCTGTCTTTGCTCCTGCTTGGATGCAGAGTCTCCTTGGGCTGGGGCTACTCTCATTTTTAATGCGTGGTTTGCACCTTTGCAAACTGCAGCTCAGCAAACTGAAGGTGCCTTTCTGCAAGTGCTGGTGGCAGTCCCTGCATCTGGACAGGAAAATCTTCTCCTTCTGGATGGATGAGGAAATCTTGTAGCACCAGTGCTGGGGTCAGACTGAGTGCCTCATAAAGGATTTAATCAGAACTTAATTGAGTTCTGAGGGGGAGGATGGTACAGGATGGAATTTAATTGCTTTAGCTCAACTCTGACTTTTTAAATCTCTTTTTCCATCTGTTTTCCTATTTCTTGTCTCTTTTTAAAATCTCTTAATTAACCCTTGTAATAATTTTATCATTACCATATTAGAGATCTAAAGAAGGATTTGGGCATTGGCAAGTTGGGGAACAAGGAAGGAGTCTTGCAGTTTGCCCTCCTGTGTGCCAAACACCCTCCTCATCGGGGGCTGATCTGAAAGAACCAGCTTAGAAAAAGCCTTGTCTGCAGCTTGGCTGTCCTGCAGATACTCTGAAAAAGCAAGATGTGGATGTGAGCAAATGGCTGGAGAGGCTGGGGCTGAACTGTGCAGCAGCTCCCCTTAATCACCAGGATAAGAATGCAGGCTGGAAGCAGCAGTGGAGAAGGTGGCTGGTAAAACCAGAACTAGTTGCCATGGCAAGCTCAGCACAGCCTGGAATCCAGTCAGTGTGTGGTGTTTCCTGAACCAGACCTGTTCAGGCTTGGGTTTGTGCTTGCCACACCTTTTATCAGGATTGCACTTAGACCTCAGTGCCATCAGCTGGAGGTTGGGTGGGTGCTCAGTGGTCTGGGCAGAGCAGCAGAGCAGCTGCAGAGCCCTGGGCACAGCCTGGGCAGGTGTGCAGGGCACAGGATGGGCAGGGGAGGCAGCAGGTAAATCCACCTCCTCAGCTAAATGGATTGCTGCAGCAATCCCTGTGTTGATGAGGCTTTGCAAACCAGGCTGTTGGAGCCAATGACTGACATCACTGCTGGGTCCCAGCATTCCAATCAGTTCATGCTTTCCTGGGGCTTTTGTCCTGGAACTGTCACTAACAGGGGGTTATTGCAGTCAAACAAGAGGCTCCATCAGGAATGATCCCTTTCTGTTATTGCTTATTTACTTACCAAATAAAGTGGGTAAATCTCTTTTGTCCTGTCCTGTAAATGTGTTTCAGCTCAGTGTCATTTGTGTTCCTCCTCATTGCCATTTTTGGGGGCATTGCAATTATTTTTCTTTTTTTTTTTCTTTTTTTTTTATCCTCTCAATTATTTACAAAATAAATTCCAAATAGATGTTTCTTCAAATAAAATAAAAGGTATCGTCTTTTCTATCATCATTATATTTTATTACCTCCTTTGGGCTGTAGAACTGGTGTCTCTGATGGATTATCTACAGCAGAGTAGATCAATCCACTGGATTTTTTGTGGATTTTGGGGTATTGTGGGGACTCAGTTTCACCTTGAGTGTCCACTGTAGCCTGGCTGCTTGCAGAGTGCTGAGTGCTGTTCTAGACATCCAAACTCAACCTTTAGCAGTTTTCACTTTATTCCAGGGAAAATCTGAATTCCCAGCTTTTTCTTCTCCCTTCTTTTGTTGCAGGTTTAAAGAGTTACCTGCCCAGCCCACCCAAAGAGCAAATCCTGTGCCACAGAGCCAGGGGTTTGCAGTGCATCTCCCCCTTAGTGCAGAGCGTGGAGGAGACCCCTGTGCCCATCCCAGCCAAGATCAAAGGGCATATTCCCAAGTGGATCAATGGCAATCTCCTGAGGAATGGTCCTGGCAAGTTCGAGTTTGGCAAAGACAAGTAAGTCTCCTTTGAGTGAGTTTGTCCAATGGTTCTGGCCTGAGCTCTGACCCCCCAGAATGTCTCACCACTACTTGGAGCACCTTGTAGTTTCTTTTGAAGGAAGGGAAGGAGGAAATGCTTATGTCATTCTTTTGAGAGCAGTTGCTGCCTCATTTGGAAACTGCCAGTGGGCTCAGTGCAAGTAGGAGCACGGTGAGGCATTAAGGGTGGAGAGCTCTCAGCTCCTACACTGGGGAATGAGCAGCTGGGCTGGGGAGCAAACCCTGCACCCTCCAACCCTCTGCCCTGACAGGAGTCCCTCCTGAGCCCTCTGAAGTGCAGGGCAGCAGGGGGGGAATTGGCTGCACTAATTGTGTGTGCTGCCTTAGAACCAAATCCACCTCCTTGTAACACTCATGTATTAAAACATTTCCCCAAGGCAACTCCTGCCTTTGGCTTGGGATCTGCCATTCCAAGGAACTGCCAAGCCAAGCTCTTCCCCCAGCAAAGCTGATGGCAGCAACTGGGCAAAGCTGAGCATCTTATCATGTGTCCAGACACAGACCATCAGCTCTGCTGAGAGTCTCACAGAGTTCTTGTCTTGGAGAGAGTAAAACCCTGCCAGGAGCTGAGAGCTAAAGGCTCCTTCTTGGGCTTTCAGTAATAATTTATATTGCACAGCTCAGCACCATTTCTGTTCCCTGTGCAGGAGTCTGTGCAGTGATTGGTTTACCAGGACAGATTATTTCCCCCCAAACTTACCTCTCTCTGTCTCTCTCATTCTCTCTCTCTCTCTCTCTATCTGTATAGATCTATAGATCTATATGTATATATAGATTTATATCTATAGATAGATGATAGTTAGACAGACAGACAGATGTATAGATAGATAAAGATATAGAGACAGATATAGATATATCTGTATATATAATATTTTCAGACTTCATGTCCCACAGCTGCAAAGCCCCTTGTTTTGCTCCACTCCATTCAAATGTTTTCCAAAACAAAGCTCCTCCTGGCTCAGTGCTGGTGGGACCTGGGCACTGCCTTTCACAAACAATAATAAACCTAAAGCATAAAGGCAGGAGGGTGCAGATGATCACAACATCATGTAGTGCCCAACTTCTATCCTCTTACTCACTTCTTAGTCACCTCTTACCTCTATTTTTTCTCTTTTTGATCTCTTTTTGTTATCTTTTTGATTTCTTTTTGATCTCTTTCCTATTTTCTTTATCTCTGTTCAAAAATCTCTCCATTATCTCTTTTTATCTCTCCTTTATCCTTCTCCCTGAAGCTACAACCACTGGTTTGATGGCATGGCCCTGCTGCACCAGTTCCAGCTGGAGGGGGGCACCGTGTCCTACCGGAGCAGGTTCCTGCACAGCGACTCCTTCCTCACCAACAGGCACCAAAACCGCATCGTGCTCTCCGAGTTTGGCACCTTGGCACTGCCAGACCCCTGCAAGAGCCTCTTTGGGCGCTTCCTGGCACGCTTCGAGATGCCACGTGAGAGGGTTTCGAAGAAACAGGATGTTCTCTTGGGGAACTCGTGGTTGGTTGTGGAGGGAGGTGTGAGGAGCTCTGGTGGCTTGTTCTGAGCCTGTGGGTTTTCTTGGAATGTGCCCCATTGGGACAACAGCAACAAATTCATAGAATCACAGAATCAGTTGGGTTGGAAGAGACCTCTGAGATCATCAAGTCCAACCCTTGATCCAACCCCACTGTGATTACCAGTCCATGGCACTCAGTGCCATGTCCAGTGTCACCTTAAAAACCTCCAGGGATGGGGAATCCACCCCCTCTCTGGGCAGCCCATTCCAATGCCTGAGCACTCTCTCTGCAAAGAATTTCTTCCTGATATCCAACCTAAACCTCCCCTGGCAGAGCTTCTTGTGCCCCCTTGTCCTATTGCTGAGTGCCTGGGAGAAGAGACCAACCCCCACCTGGCCAGAACTTCCCTTCAGGCAGTTCCAGACAGTGCTGAGGTCACCTCTGAGCCTCCTCTTCTCCAGGCTGAACACCCCCAGCTCCCTCAGCCTCTCCCCACAGCACTTGTGCTCCAGTCCCTTCTCCAGCCTCGTTGCTCTTCTCTGGCCCCACTCCAGCCCCTCAATCTCTTTCCTGAACTGAGGGGCCCAGAACTGAACACAACACTCAAGGTGTCAGGCTCGCCCTGGAGAGGCACATCCAGTTTGATGTGCCAGTTCAGGACACTTGCTCCAGTTTTTTTGCAAAGTTTGCAGCAGAAATCTCCCCCCAAAGAACATCCTGTGCAGTGCTGGTAATGAGCATTACACCCTCCTGTTCCACCTGGGCACAGCTCTGCCCTTAAAACGCCTTGCCTGGCTAAGCCTGTAGGGTAAGTGGGCTAATCCCTCCCTTCCTGGACTAAGGTGCAGGAGATTATTTGAGGAGGGTGAAGGTGGGATTGCACAGCAGTGGAAGCACCATCACCTCTGGCATTCTGTGTGTGTCAGGAGAGAAAGAGGCTTAAATGCAAGCAAAGGACTTCCCACAAAAACCAGAACAGACCCGAAATTTCCAAGTTGTTGCTCATGGCGTGACCATCTTCTGCTTCTTGTGTTCCCTGAGGAGGTGGGTCCCGTCCTGCTGTGCCATCTGCTCTCCAGTGAGGCTCCCCAGCTCTCACAATACACTGCAGAACCATTTGCATCCCCCTGCTCCTTTCCCAGCTCCAGCAGGTTCTTCCTGCCCACCCTTGCCTGTTTGTCTCTTTACCCCTGTGAAGGGAATTCCTCACTGCAGGATCCTCTGGATTTTCCCTGTGCCAGCCTCGGGCTGTGTGTTCAGCACACACACAGTGCTCAGCTGGGGGAACAGCTTTCCCCTCAGCTCTTCAGCCACCTGGCAGTGAGTCCCAGATCCCCTCAGAGCTCTGTGTGTGTAGCTCTCAAAAAGCTTCTCCCTGCCTCAGTTTTAAAAGGAATGACTGTAGGGAAGGAGAAGCATTCCCTGTCCCACACCAAGAGCATCCCTGTCTTCCCATCTGTCTTGGGGTGAGCTGGCAAAATGCCAACTGCCCAATACAGAGTGTCAGTCTGTCCTTCCCCCCACACTGAGAAAAGGGAGAAAGGAAAAAAACCTGGAAATTCAAAACAGTTTAAACTTAAACTAACTATATATATTTATACAGAAAAGAGAAAATTAAAAGAAAAAGTACAATATAACACACACTTAGACAAGTTAGACACTTGTACAAGCCCACATTGTAGTTTCAGGTCCTGCCTCCCTTGTTCCCACTGCTATAAATCAAACATGGCACTCTTCATGTGGCTTTTAAAGGGAGGGGACTTTGGCTGGGGAGGAAAGGGAGAGGAATATGAAGAAATAAGAGGTCAGGAGCTAAAGGCATATAGAAATATGAAGATTACCTTGGCTTCACTGCAGTGATTTCCATAAGAACTCCTCCCTGTCTCTTTGACCCGAGTTCACCTGCACAGACAGTTCCTTGAGTGCCTCTGTAGATTAGTGAGATATTTCTAATCAATCACAGAGGGATTAGTGTCATTGCAAATGGGTTTATTTGTTTAAACCTGTGTAACTTGCTATAAGGTGACATGAGCTCCACCAGAGCTGTGCACAACTCCAGGATTTTGTTTCAGAACCGAGTGACAATGCCAATGTCAACTACGTCCTGTACAAAGGAGATTATTACGTCAGCAGTGAGAACATCTTCATGTACAAGGTGGACCCAGAAACGCTGGAAACGAAGGAAAAGGTGGGATAAGGGAGCCATGGGATGGAGCCTTTAGCCTGGGGTACAGAATCACACCTTGCTGTTCCCAAGAGCAGCTCAGATTCCAAAAGAGTTTGTCTGGAGCAAAGCCATGAGCATCTCTGAGTGCCTGAACAATCTCCTTAGCAGCAAGGCAGCCCTGGTGGGTGAAGGTGCACTCACTGCCCACTGTGGCAGGAGGGGAGGGACAGACAGAGCTCAGTTCTCTGGACACAGCTCCACTCTGTGCTCTCACTGCCTGTCTGGGCTTGTCTGCACCCACCAGTGTGTGAAGAGTAAAGTGTGTGCAGGAAAGAGCCATCACTGCTCTCAGATCTGCATTCTGCCCTGTCACGTCACATCCCTTCCCTTTCTTTTGCCTTTCACATCTTTTTAAACTCTCCAAAACTGCCCTTCAAAGTCTTGGCTAGAACTGGGTTACAAATGAGTGAAGTCAATGTAAAGTCAAGTCAAAGCTCAGCTGCCACTTCATTTTCTGAGAGCAAACAAACACAAAGTCCCAGAATTGTTTCCCTGTGTCCTGGGCATTGTCTCACAGGAGCTGGCAGAGGAATGTGACCTGTGGAATGTCCCTCTGGATTCACCCTGAGAGAGGATTTGGGAGTTTCCTGGGCTGGACAGCTGTGAGAAGGACTGGGGCAGGATTGTGCCTTCCCAAACCAGGATAAACTCCTGTGCCTGTGTTACCACGCACTGTTTGATAGCACAGCCTGGCTCAGAGCACCCTCAGATCCTGAGGGAGGTATTCCAGGAGTCCCTCCCTGCCTCCAGGGGCAGTTGTGAGTCATAAGGAAACTCAGTTTACATATTGAGTTGGGTGATTGGCTGTTTGATTCGGTTTGTAAACCAGAGAGTGCAGTGAGGAAAAGACACGTGGGGATTTTTAGGCTGAGTGTTCAGCTCTGTTGAACCATCTTGTCATTAAAAAAAAAATCCCCTTCAGGCTGCTTTTTAGATGCAGGCTGGTATTTTTGGGCTAGGTGAAGAAATGGAAGGGATGACTTCACATGTAAACTCTCTGATTTGAGATAGGACCTGGTTTTCTAAGCTTCTGGTGTCAGAAACTTGGTGATTTTTGGGGCAGTGACTGTTCACACATGGGGTTCTAACACGGGGTCCCAGCTAAAATGCTCCTGTGGGCAACATTCCCACTTGTGCCATTAGGAATGTTCATGTCTCCCAGGGAATGGTTTGTGCTCTTAGTCCCATTTTACTGGTAGGGTTAGAACAGAGAGAAATGTTAATTTTCCAGGATTTCAGGAAGACATATTGAAGAGTTAAGTCCAGCTCCCACCTTATTAACAGTGAATAAAGTCTGCCCCTCTTGCTCAGACTTGCAGGAAAGTGTCTTTGGAAAGGCTATGGCTCTCCAAGGAGCAGCAGGAAGGTTGTCCCTGACTGACCATCCTTGGCATTGCAGGTGGACTGGAGCAGTTTCATTGCAGTGAATGGAGCCACTGCCCACCCTCATTATGAGCCTGATGGCACAACCTACAACATGGGCAATTCCTATGGCAAACATGGTGAGATGGGCATGGCCAGGCCTGGGGTGGGCACGGGGGACAGGATCCTTCTTGGGGCTGTCTCAAGGACCAGTGGTGGAAGAAGCATCTGTAGAGACTTTGAAATTGCTGTTTCTCTTTGAGTCAGAGTGGTGAGAAGTCAGATTAGTTCTATTTTAGAGGGTCAGTCAGTCCCATAAAAACGGCTTCTCTCAGCACTTGGTTTGGCCTGTGAATGTCCAACAGATTCTCCTCTCCCAGGCTTTGCTGGAAACCAGCAGAAGGATTTTTTAAGTCCCATCCAGTGCTGAAGCCTCAGCTGAAGAAATTTCACAACGAGCCACATGATTTTCACTTACAGGGACTGGCTTTTGATGAGCACCACAGGGATCCATGCAGGAGAGAAATGGAATTTATTACTCACCTGGCCAGATTGCAGCAGAGCTGAATTTCATGGAATGGTTTCCTTCTTCTCAAAACTGGGGGCATCTAGCTGGGATTTCCTGGCATTGCCATGGCTGCTCAGGGCTGGCATCCACTGGTACTTAGTTATGTGAAACCCTCCTTTGGCAGGTGTCTGAGGCCACTGCCCTTTACTGGGATTTCTCAGGCTGGTTCCAATTCACTCCACAGTTTCCTACTCCTAATCATTTTTCATTCATGCTGCTCTCATTTCCTTTTGCCCTGAGCAGTATTTAGTTTTGTGGCACATGATCTTTGCAGCTGGAGAGACCAAGCTCTAGATTATTATTCAAACATCCCATTCTTTCCTGCCCACATGTTCAGATTTATTAAATGGGCACCACCAAGGCTCAGAGTTTTCATTTCCTGTGAATCACAAGCCATGAACTTGGGTTTGTTCTTGATCCTGCTATTATGGGATGACATAAGGAATGCACTGCAGACAGTAAAATGAGCTGGTGCTTTACCAGATCCTTCTTCCTTTTTTTTTTCTTCTAGATAATCCTATGTAAATTGTTTTGAGTGGCTGCTGATTTTCTGTGGAGTTCAGCCATGGCTGTGGTTCCCTGTACTTTTGGGAAACAGGAAGGACAGAGCCTGACTTTGGTTTTATGCCCATGAACAGTCCCAGTGATGCTGAACACCCTTTTCTCCTTTCCAGGGTCCAGCTATAACATCATCCAGGTCCCTCCCCAGAGGTCAAGCTCTAGTGACACATTAGAGGGAGCAAAAGTGCTGTGCTCCATCCCTCCCATGGACAGGGCAAAGCCATCCTACTATCACAGCTTTGGTGAGAAGGTTTTCCCTCTCAGACTGGGGATCTGGGCTGGGAGAGGCAGAAAGGGCTGTCCATTGCCCTCTGCCCCTGAGATGTTTTCTCATCTCCTACTTGGGTGTTACCTCCTTCCTTCTCTTTTCAGGGATGACTGAAAACTACATCATTTTCATTGAGCAGCCCCTGAAGCTGAACCTGCTGCAGATCATCACTTCCAAACTGCGTGGGAAAGCCATTTTTGATGGGATAAGCTGGGAGCCTCAGTGCAACACCTACTTCCATGTGGTGAATAAGCACACAGGGGAGGTGAGTGTGCATCTCTGGCCTCTGGAACCTCAGCTCCCAAGAGGAGAGTGCCTGGGAGCAGCCATAGGAGCTGTAGGAATCAGCCCAGAAGTTTCTGGCTTTAGAGCACAGGGGGAGGTTTATTAGAAATGGAATTACTTCATGCATTTCCCTCTTTATTCATTCATGTCTTTGCCAGCCCTAAAGAACAGGCAGAAATAAACAGTTTGGGGTTCATGAGGGGCTGAAATGCAGGAGTATAAAAAGGGCAGTGCCAGCCTGGGGAAGAAGCTCCAGGGATGGAGTCGGGACAGCAAAGGGCCTGGCCTGGCCTGATTCCCATTTTGGCTTTTCTTCAGCTGTGTTTTCCTAATTCCTGGCTTAAAGCAGCCCTTCTGCAGTAGCACAGGGACACCCAAAGGCAAATCCCAAGGAATGAGGGGGGGATGGAATGGTGGAGAGAGGGTAAAAGCCCTTTGAGGAGTGGCTGGGAGCTGTAGGGAGGAGCTGGAGCCTCTGCTGTGCCCACTGCAGGTGCTGCCAGGGCAGTGGCACACGAAGCCCTTTGTGACTTTCCATCAAATCAACGCCTTTGAGGACCAGGGCTGTGTGGTGCTGGATCTGTGCTGCCAGGATGATGGCACCAGCCTGGCCATGTACAAGCTGCAGAACCTGAGGAGGAGTGGGGAGGCTCTGGATCAGGTGAGACTCTGCCCTTTGCCCTGGGATGTGCTGTGGGTGATTCCTTTGCTGCCCCAAGGCTCGGGTTGGTGGAGCCGAGAACCCCTTGGGGGACCACAAAGCCAAGGATGTGATCTGGGGAAAGGAACCATGGCTGTACCAGAACTAAAATGATTATCTATTGATCTGTTGGGTTTCTTTCCTTTTAAATCCCTCAGCAGGGAGTCTCCATGGAGGGTTTGCTTGAAACTCTTCAGCCTGGTGCGTGCCACAGAATGTCCTCCTGTGTAATCCTCGTCCTTGCGTAACGATATTTCCCCCCAAGAAATGATGCAAAACGTGTTTTTGCATGACTTGGAAAGGGGAAAAGAAGAGAAGAAACCCTGTTCTTCAAAGGCATTACTTGGGAAAAGTAGCATTTATTAGGAAAGGCACAGAAGCACAACCAGCATGGAAACCCCGATGTTGTTCCTCACAGTCACCCCAAAACAGCACGTTCTAATTAATCACTTTTTTATGTCCTGCTCTGTCAAAAGCACCATTTAGAGGCTTTATTTTGCATAGGTCACACGTGGGAAGAGTGGGGGTGCTTTCAGTTTCTGGTGCTGCAGATGTGATGGTTGAAAACCCACCGTGCTGTGGGGCATGTGCAGGCAGGCCTGAGCTTCCTCTCTGTGTCCTGACATGTCCCTTCTGACCTGAACACACAACTCTGACCCCTCCAGGTCAGCAGCTTCTGCTCGCCTTGGTTGGTTTTGTTCCAAATGTGCTTTGAACATCCTCCAGTGCAGCAGAGCGTTAAGACAACTGCTCTGCAAACTGCTCCCAGCTCCTGTCCATCCTTCCCTGGGCACAGATCTGGCTGAAGGTGTCCTTATGTAAACATCAGGCTGGTGTTTCCAACACCCACACTCTTTATCTGGCAGTCCATAACCATTAAACTGCACACACACAAGCCCTTGCAGAACAGAGTCTAAAACTTAGGTCACACCAGAAGCCTAAGGCGTGTCTGAGCATGACTTGTCTCTGGCCTTGAGCCATGCTTGGTGCTTTTTCTTGCTTACTGAACCATATTTGTCTGGCAGAGTTCCTCAGCTGCAGTTACATGAACCATAAAAGTTTTGAAAAGTTTCAGGATTAACACATATGATTAAAGTGAAGTTTCACATTGAACTGGGGAGGCACAGACTGAAGTAACTGAAAAACACCAAAGCAGGGTCCTTGTCACCTGTTTTATTGAGAAGGCTTAATCTATGGGAATGTGATGGGTTCTAACCTTGGCTTGAACAGAACTTTGGTGGCAGTGTTGGAATTATTCCTTTTGTGGCAGGGGTAGAATTATTCCTCCTGTGACAGTGGTGGAATTATTCCTCCTGTGGCAGTGGTGGGATTATTCCTCCTGTGGCAGTGGTGGAATTATTCCTCTTGAGACAGTGGTGGGATTATTCCTCCTGTGGCATTGGTGTAATTATTTCTCTTGTGGCAGTGGTGGAATTATTCCTCTTGTGGCAGTGGTGGAATTACTCCTCTTGTGGCAGTGGTGGAATTATTCCTCTTGTGACAGTGGTGGGATTATTCCTCTTGTGGCAGTGGTGGAATTATTTCTCTTGTGGCAGTGGTGGAATTATTTCTCTTGTGGCATTGGTGGGATTATTCCTCCTGTGACAGTGTTGGAATTATTCCTCTTGTGGCAGTGTTGGAATTATTCCTCTTGTACAACCCACGGGTTGTCTGTCACTCTGGGGGCTGCTGGTTTGCCCTCCCCTTTGCTCCCCAAGCACATCCACCATTCCCCTGGACTCCAAACATGAATCATGTGTACCTGAGGATGGCAGAGGGCAGTCCTGCAGGCTGAGGTCAGGCTCTGCACTGAGGGACAGCAGTGTCCTGCCTGCCTCACCATCCAGGGGAGAGGGAGCCCTCTCCTCACAGTGATGGAGAGCAGTGTAAGTCTGTTCTGACTAAAGTCTGGTGCAGTGTGTGTGTCCCAGTGCTGGATTTGGAGGATCATGGAGTGATTTGCACACCCAACTCAGTATTAATTACTGTGAAAGCAATGCTGACCCTTTTAATTGCTTGTCTTTTGCTTTTCTGCTCTAAAGGATTGGAAGTGCAGAGAACTTCTTTCTATGATGAGTTTCTCCTTCCCAGAGCTGGGTAAAACACAGAACAGAGAGAAGAATAAGATTTTAGGGGTGGGAGGAATGTCTAAACTTCAGAATTGTTCCCCAAAGCTGCATTTAGCCTGCAATGTCTCTCCTCTCTCCATCCTCATGACTCCCTCTCTCTGGAACAGGTTTATGCCTCAGTGCCCAGAGCTTTCCCTCGCCGCTTTGTGCTCCCTCTGAACGTGGGTCCAGACACAGCTGTGGGGAAGAACCTGAACCCACTGCCCTACACCTTGGCCAGGGCTGTGAAAGGTGCAGATGGCAAGGTATGTACTGAAGGCTGGCACAGCAGTTGCCATCCTGTGCCATTGTCTGCCCAGATCTATAAACACTTCCCCGCTGTGGTTCTGGGACCAGCCTGGTGTTCTGCCCTGTCAGAGCTAAACCAACACTTGTGTGGTGCATATTTCTTCCAGGTCTGGTGTACACATGAAAATCTCCACCCTGAGGGCTTTGAGAAGGTCGGGGGATTGGAGTTCCCCCAGATCAACTACTCGGGGTACAACGGGAGGAGGTACCGGTACTTCTACGGGTGTGGATTTGGGCATTTGGTTGGAGATTCCTTGATCAAGGTTGATGTGGAGACCAAGAATTTCAAGGTGAATTGAAGTCAGATTATCCTCTTTCAGCAATGGGAGTCATTCCACTGAACTGGCTTTGAAAATATGTCATTTTCTAGGGGGTTTGGGGGTCTTTGGGTGGGTCTGGGATGAGATTCCTGGTTTCATCTCTCACCTTATGATCACGGCACACTTATTAAACAGGACAGGGTGGCACCATCAGGCTCCTGGAACCAAAAGGATCAATTAAAAGGTTGAACCCTAAGTTTCTTTGGGCACAGAGTGTGCCTGGGTGTCTCTGTGGGGAGCACTCTAACCAGCAGCTCTGCTAACTGTAGTAGACAAGTATTAATGACATGAAACTCCTCCATATGTTGCTGTGCCTGTAGATCTGGCAGGAGGATGGATCCTACCCCTCCGAGCCCGTGTTTGTGCCAGTGCCTGATGCCACGGCAGAGGACAGTGGAGTCATCTTGTCTGTTGTGGTCTCCCCCACTGAGGTAACTTACTGCTGGTCATTTGTCAAAGTCACACAGCATTAGATATGCTTTTTAAACCACAAATCTGAGGTTGAGGCTCCCTGGCAGATCCTTCCTTGCTGCCCAGGAGTGTTCCTTGGGATGTCAGTGTTGTCTGAGTGGCTCCTGTGACTCTCAGTGCTCCTGGCCAGTGCCTGACAGGCTCAGTCTGGATGGCCTTGCTGGACACTTGGGCTCCCTTGTGTGCATCAGGCTGGACAGTGGCATGAAGTTCAGCCTGGACATTCATTCTGGCTTTCTCGCCACCCTGCAGAACCGAAGTGCTTTCCTGCTTGTCCTGGATGCAGAGACCTTCAGAGAGCTGGGCCGAGCAGAAGTGCCAGTGCCAATGCCTTATGGATTCCATGGCATCTTCACTGCCCACTGACTGGACACCTGGTCACCTCCTGCCACTCAGGGCCAAGCCAGGCTCAGAGAGAAACCTCTGCTGCTGCTTGGACCTCCCACTCTGTGTTGTGGCTGGGATGAGGGAACTGCTTTTTCTCCATCAGAACCTCGGAGTTACTCCTGTGTTCTAACCATACACAGCCATGGGGATGAGGAAGGCAGAAGCCTCTTCACTCAGCAGCCCACTGCTTTATCTTAATTTTTTTACTACCTTGGTAGACCAGCTAGCAGCAGCTCCCAAAGGATGCCATGCTGAGGCTTGCAAAGGAGAAAATGGAAACTAAGAAGTTTTTTACTACCTTGATAGACCAGCTAGCAGCAGCTCATAAAGGATGCCATGCTGAGGCTTGCCAGGGAGAATGGAAACTAGGAATTTGTTTTACTGCCTTGATAGACCAGCTAGCAGCAGCTCCCAAAGGATGCCATGCTGAGGCTTGCAAAGGAGATAAATGGAACCTAAGATGACCTTTCCCATCCTTTAACAGCAATGTGGTCTGAAGGGAAGGGAACTTTGATGCTCAGGGCAGTGACTTTGGCTGAAATACATAAAGCAGGAGAGGAGTACAAGTGACCTGTACCAGGTGGGTGCAGTGGAGGGGTGTGATTTCACCCCCACTGCGTCCAGGTGGCCTTCAGGGAGCTCCAGGATACAGATGCAGATGCTCAGAGGCTGTACTTGTGCTTTTCTGTGTACATTAGCAGTGCCCCTAAATAAAACCTGGTGAAGTTTCTTCCTCTCTTTCCCTGCCCTCATGTGGTCATGTAGACATGCAGGACACATCACCACTCTCCTGCTGAAACAGGAGCTCTGTGGCTCACTGTGCCAGTGTGAAAGACTGTGGGCTTGGTATCCTTTTGGTCTTAAGTGGAGCAGATCCAATTCCAGCTGCATCCAGGCTTTTCCAGCTGTTCGCCTCTGGGCTGTGGGTGGGTCCATTCTGCAGCACTTCACTTGCAGGCTCTGCCTCTAAGTACACTGGGGAAAGTCTCCAGGAGACTGGATTCCCCTCCTGGCTTAACGACTTTCTGTATTTCTTCATTGTGAGAAGCCTGGAGAATGATTTGAACCATTTCCTTGAGCAGAAAACGAACCCTTGTGCCCCAGGGGCTTTATCTCCTCTGACTTTTCTTCCCCTTCCGAACAGGTCTGGGGAAAAGGCAAGGGGAGGAAAAAGGGTTGTCCCTCAGGGCTCTGTCCTGGGAGAGGCAGGGGAGGCTCAGGCTGGTCAAAGCCACTAGATGGCAAACACCTCCTGTCGCTGGTGCCGCAGCAGTGCCACCGTCCTGCCGCCTCTGTGCCACTGGCTGTGTCACCCGCGGAACCGCCCGGGTGTAGGCAGGGAGCGAGGGGAAGGGACAGGGGCAGGGAGCGAGGGGAAGGGACAGGGGCAGGGACAGGGACGGAGGGGCAGGGAGCGAGGGGAGGGAGCGAGGGGCAGGAAGAAGGACAGAGGAGCAGGGAGCGAGGGGCAGGGACAGGGGCAGGGACAGAGGAGCACGGAGAGAGGGACAGAGGGGCAGGGACCGAGGGGCAGGGACAGAGAGGCAGAGTCCGAGTGGTCCGAGCGCTGGGCGCATCCCCGTCCCGCGGAGCCGCAGCATCCCTGGCGCTCGCTGGGCGCGTCCCGTGGGCGGTGCCGCCGCTCCCGCCCCGCCCCGGGGATG
Organism: Willisornis vidua nigrigula; assembly: GCA_021164005.1. NCBI lineage: Eukaryota > Metazoa > Chordata > Aves > Passeriformes > Thamnophilidae > Willisornis > Willisornis vidua. The sequence goes on along the minus strand of JAJPCS010000397.1, from coordinate 212,960 downwards.
GAGCCGCCCGGTCCAGCCCCTGCCCAGCCCCTGCCCAGCCCCTCTCCCGCCCCTGTCCAACCCCTCTCCCGCCCCTGTCCGGCCCCCCTCCCGCTCCTGTCCGGCCCCGCGATGTCGCCGCGCTCCGCCCGCCTGGCGCGGCTGTCGCGCTCCGTCACCTTCAGCGCCTGCCACCGCCTGCACAGGTGAGCGGCCCCGGCACAGCCCAGTCCAGCCCGACACAGCCCGACACAGCCCGGCACAGCCCGGCACAGCCCGGCTGGCCCCGCTCCCCCCGCTCCGAGCCGCCCCAATTGGCGCTTCCCTGTTCTCGCTGGCTCAGCCCCTTCCCTGCGCTTACCCATCAGCGCCCGCTGGGTTTGAGCAGAACTGCAGCTCTTTGTGTGAACACAAGGAATGAGACTCGCGGGCTGCAAACATCGCCTCATCTGTGCCTCCCTAATCTGTGCGCTTTTTCCCCTCGAGATTTGTGTATTCCCAAAGAGCGCCTTGGCCGGAGCTCAGGGAGCGTTTGGATATGATGCTCCCAGGAACAGGGTGTGACTCTTGGGATGGTCCTGAGCGGGGCTGAGGGTTGGACTCGATCATCCCTGGGGGTCCCTTCCAATCCAGCATCATCTGGGATTCTGTGAAATCCCTGACAGGAGTGGGGTCGGGCTCTTCTCCAAGATGAGCACAGAGTTTCAAACTGCACCAGGGGAGGTTTGGGTTGGACATAAAGAAGAATTTCATCACAGAAAGGGTGTCAGGCATTGGAAGGGGCTGCCCAGGGAGGTTTGGAGTGCCCATCCCTGGAAGTGTCCAAGGAAAGCTTGGCTGTGGCACTCAGTGCTCTGGGCTGATCAGTCACAGGTTGGACTCAATGGTCTCACAGACCTTTTCCAACCTAATTGACTCTGTGATATGCCTAAAACATGCCGTGACCTGAAACACTCCTCAGAGCAGGCACTTGAATTGCTTCAAAAGGAACTATCAAAGAGGGAAGTCATCCTTTGTAGTTCTTGGAGAAGCTCCCTGAGCTTTGTTAATTAATAGCAAATACTGATATGCACAGTTTGCTCCAGGCACTTCCTCCTGAGAGTGAAGGCCATAATTCATGTGCTGGACATTTATATACCAGTGTTGGGCAGATGTTATGAAACAGATACAAAACCACAGCAAAAAAACCCCTCTCTGTTTTCAACAACACCTTTTCATGGGCCAAATACTATTCTGGTTTTGTTTGTGCCTCCTGAGTAGGAGAAGGCAGTGGGTTAAATTTGGGAGAGGGATTAGACAGAGGCCTAGAGGTGAAGCCATGAAGATCTGGAGTGGATCCTGACATGCCATGTCTGTCTTTCTCACAGTAAATCACTGACTGATGAAGAAAACCTGAAGCTGTTTGGGAAATGCAACAACCCAAATGGCCATGGACACAACTATAAAGGTGAGGAGTTGACCTCCATCCTCACCCATGCAGTGATGGGCAGAGGCTGCTCTCAGGGTGTGAATAACCCACAGGAGAGCTGGGCCACTCATGGCTCACTCTGATGGGTTTTAGTGGCTGCTTTTATGTTTTTTTAAGAATTAGAAAGAAGCCTCAGCAGCAGGGGTTGAAGAATAGATTTGCCATCTATTCAGCTGAATAGATAATAAATATCTATCTCAAAATGTCACTTCATAAATCAAATCTACTTGTTTACACTCTGCAAAATCATTGTGATTTGAATGAGGATTTTTCTAAGCAAAAGGCACGCAAATTAAACAGCCTGTGAACATTATTTGAATGTTGTTTTCACAAGTTGTTTTACTCCCTACACTCTGAGCACACAGAGTTAGACCTCTCCAGTTCCTGGCCTGGCTGCCCCTTGCATTGTATTGTAGGTGCCCCAAAGCCTCTGCTGCAGAGCTCCTTGTTGTACCAGAGAAGACAGGTCAGAGGGTGCTGAAATGAAGACCTGGCTCTCAATTTGTAGCTGATTTACAGGCACGACAATTCTGGTTCTGAGAGGGGTGACAAACATTTCACCCCTTACTCTCCTTCTCTGCTATTCCATTATGTCAGCAGATTTTCACAACCTGCCCCCACATCTTGTGTCTGGGGGTCTGGGGATGGTCTGAGCACCCAGGGGGGCTGCACTGTCCTGAACTTTGCTGTTCAGGAGTCTCTGACCTCGAGGAGCAAGGCACAGGCTATCCTAGGAGGAGTCATCCACTCTTGTTCTACAGGGAGGACAGTTTGTCTCTGGGCATCAGACCTTGGGGAAGGGTTTCCTTCACGAGCTGGGTGACTCTGAGTTATTGTTTTTATGGAGTTTTATAAAACCAGCCCCACTTCTGAGTGCTGGGACCCCTGGGGCTGAGCAGTGACTGGCTTGTCTGTCCCCATCAGCAGCATGTTTGGGTTTAGGTTCCTGCATCCTGGTGACCTCATGCTCTCTCTGTTTGCAGTTACAGTCACTGTGCGTGGAGAGGTGAGTGCAGGCAACCTTTTCTCTCCTCCTGAGGGGCAGGACTGATGGGTCTCCCTGTTCCACACAGCTGCAGTTCTGCCTCAGTGGCTGCATTTCCCAGAGGGTTTGTGGGAACTCTGCACACACCACAGAAGGTTTGCCACGATCACTGTCCTGTTCACTTTGTCTCTGATGGGGAATTGCTGGAGCCTTCCCTGCAAGGGAGAATGCCCTGGGCTCTGTTTTGTCCCTGCTGGTTCAACAGAGCAGTTTAATGCCTGTTTTCCTGCTTATCAACACTCCAGATTGTTGCTTGAAGACTCTTTCAGTGAGTGGTTCCTCCCTGGAGTCAGCTTTTAGGAGAGAGTGGAACCACTGGAGCTGTTTGTAGGCTGTGTGAGGCCTTTGGGAACATCCCAGGAGTAGAGCTGGAACTCTGTGACAGTATAAGGATATTTCTCCTGTGGCTCAGCTGACCTGAGCACAGATATTCATGTCTGATTCAGGGGACAGGGATGTGTTCAGGCTGCTGATCTCCCCTCTGCTTTCCCTGCAGATTGACCCTGTCTCAGGAATGGTTATGAACCTGACAGAGCTGAAGGAATATCTGCAGGTAATGGCACTGTTTTCCTGCATGTCCCCTGGGAGGATTGATTAGAGCTCAGTGCCAGAGTGGAGAGACATGGGGAGATGATGATGGCAGGAAATAAAAAAGAAATAAAGGAATGATTTAAGACTAAAATGCTTTAGCAGTGCCGTGTCTCCAGCTGGGAATTTCACAGCTGGATTGTTACCCTTTCTTTTACATACTTTCCAGTCCCATTTGCATGGTTATTTGAACCTCAGCTCCACTGGCCAGCTGGGACAAGGTTCTCCCTCCTCTCTCTGCAGGAGGCAATCATGGATCCACTTGACCACAAAAACCTGGACAAGGATGTGCCATACTTTGCTGAGGTGGTGAGGTGGGTGCTGGGGACCCCTTGTGGGGTTGGCTGCAGGGAGAGGAACGTCCCCAAGGCTTGGCCCTACCTCTGAAGGGCTGCAGGGACAGGAACA
>JAJPCS010000397.1:190687-209462 GCA_021164005.1 Willisornis vidua nigrigula | reverse complement strand
GGGCTGCAGGGACAGGAACATCGCCAAGGCTTGGCCCTACCTCTGAAAGGCTGCAGAGAGAGGAACATCCTACCCTGAGATCAGCTCAGCTGGTTAAACTAGGTTGTAATAATGCCAAGGTCATGGGTTCAATCCCCTGTGTGGGCCATTGACTTAAGAGTTGGACTCAATGACCCTTGTGGGTCCCTTCCAGCTCAGAAGAGTCTGTGATCTCCAAGACTTGGCCCTCCCTCTGAAAGGCTGCAGGTACAGGAACATCTCCAAGGCTTGGCCCTACTTCTGAAGGGCTGCCTGTGTGTTGAAACCCCTCTGTGACCTCCCTGGGCCCATCACAGATGGGACCTGCTCCTCAGACCTCATTTCACCCACGTTTCTGGCAGTGGTGACAGCCCCACTGAGTTCAGGTGTCACCAGGTGGTCCCCAGTGTCCCCCAGCCCATCCTGCCCAGCTCCCCTGGGCTCTGACTCTGCTCCTGTTTCCCCCTCAGCACCACAGAGAATGTCGCAGTGTTCATCTGGGAGAACCTCCAGAGGCTCCTGCCCTCGGGAATTCTCTACAAGGTGAAGGTGTGTGAGACAGACCAGAACGTTGTGGTTTATAAAGGAGAAGAAACAATGGCTGAGAAGTGAAAAGCTGCTGCCTGATCAGATCAGTGGATTATTTCAGCCTTGCCCTGTGTTTCCTACACTTAGACCTTGGCTCTGTATTACATAAAGACAAACACACAAGAATTCTTGCAATCCAACCATTCTGGTTCTCACAGTTGGTTGATTTTTTTTCTCAAGACATTCCCTTGTTGCAAACCCAAACCATCAAGCTGATGTGAAACCTGTAACTGTGCCATGTTAAATAAAGCAGCTTCTGAGACAGGAGATGACCTGGCCAAATGAAATGTCCTGTGCAGTCACAAAAGGCTTTGGTTTTTCTCTAATTAAACATTAAATTAATTTATTATATTTAATAATGTGGGCTTTGGTGGTGTTGTGCTTCTTGATCAAATAAAGAGACATTTTTGAGAATGAGGACTGTCTGATTATCCTTTTTCTCCTTTTTTTACATCCTGTGCTCCAGGCTCCTTCCTCCCCGGGGTTGGCAGATCTTTCTCTGTGTGAGGAGCTGCTCTGGTGAGCACTGCAGTTGTTTACAAAGCACTTTCTGAGCCCAAGTGGAGATCCCAAGAGTGAAGTGTGGGTGTGAATCACCAGGACAGGCTGAGGAACTGCCAAGTGCCTCTGCCCCGGTGCTGCCACTGCCCTGGTGGGTGGGTGGAAGTGCCAGGAGGGGAGGGTGACCCTGAAATCAGCCCAGAGTGCCCCTCCTGAGAGGTTTTGCTGAGGGAATGCTCTTCATCTTGGAGAATTCTGGCTGCCTTTGGTCAGGGTAGTGCAAGTTCTCAGTGCTTTGGTCCCCAGTGGTGCATTGGCAGCTCAGGGAATTACAGACATTGCTGAGGACTCAGCCCTGCCTCAGGAGACCTCCCATTCTGCTTCTGCTCAAGGGCAGCTGGAACAGCAGGACCTGGAATACCACAGGAAGGCCCTGGAAGGTTCAGGGCACAAAGAGCCACAAGAAATATCATTTTCTTAGGGAAATTTTGACAGAGTTCTGCAGGAACTGAATCAAACTTCATGGGGAAAGCAGCCAGCTCATGTTCCTGCTGCTGTGATCAACAACTGATTGGTATTTTCATCATCAGAATCCCCTCTTGGGAAGATTTGGAGACAAAAGAAGCCCCTGGTGTGCCCCAGCCATGGGGGCTGCAGGGTGGGAGGTGCAGGGTGGGTTGGTACAGAAGGATGGGGGTGGACATGGGTTTAAATGAACACTTAACAGAATTATCCCGAATATTCCTGGAATTGGAGGCATGCTGTGAAAGCTGAGGGCATGGAAAAGCAGGGAGGGAAGGGTGAATGCACAGCTCCTGTGGTGAAGAGCCATGAGATCAGTGTCTGTGCAGAGGCAGAAGTGACTGTGCTGTGTGTGATTCTCTCATCACATGAGCAACGTCCTGAGGAGCAACTAGGCAGGGCCACAAGAATAACTTAATGCATACAATTAAAAAAAATATATCCAGGGTAGTAATTCCCTTCTTTACAAGGAAATTGGGCATTTGAATAATGGGAGCAAGCAGCCCCATTGAGAAAGGTTTAATGAAGCTTGCCTGATAGTGAGCTTTGGCCACACTCTGCTGCAGGCTGAGGGTGAAGTGTCCCTCTGCAGCCACCAGTTCTGCTGGAAAGTGGGATTTACTGATCCAAAAAAATACTTTATTTGCTTTTTTTTTTTTTTGAAATTGTGACTGCTTGGCATGAGGAGAGTTCTGGGCTCTTTCCTGCCTTGAGTCATCTTTGCTCAAACCTGGATGAGCTTCAAAAAGGGAAGAATAAGAAATGAGCTTCCAAAACGGAATGGTAAGAAGAGGCTGGAGAGGAGGGATATTCCAACTTCCCCTCTCTGACAGAGCCAAACCTGTGCCATGGGAGCTCCAGCCTTGGGGTTTTTCCCCCTCCTAAAGGTGGTGAACAGTTGGTTGCAGGTTCCCTGCAGAGTCGCACAGGCAGAGAGTGCTCAGAGCATCAGACAGAGGGACCAAGCTGGGGACACACTGGCCCCTCTCCCTCCTTTTCCCACCCCAGATGTGGAGCAGTCAGTGTTTGTGCAGTTGGGCTCTGGCCAGGGAGGTTCTGCAGGTGCTCTACCCCCTCCTGTCCTGCTGCTCTGTCCCCTCCTGTCCTGCTTCTCTGTCCCCTCCTGTCCTGCCGCTCTGCCCCTCCTGTCCTGCTGCTCTGCCCCCTCCTGTCCTGCAGCTCTGCCCCCTCCTGTCCTGCTGCTCTGTCCCCTTCTGTCCTGCTGCTCTGCCCCCTCCTGTCCTGCCGCTCTGTCCCCTCCTGTCCTGCTGCTCTGTGGTGTGCTGTGTCTCTCTGGTTTGCTGAGCTGATGTAAATCCTGCTGGGTGAGAGCTGCTGCTGGTGATTCACAAAGCACTCAGTGACTCATGGACACTAAAATACATCATGTGGTGCCTTTGTCAGAGGAGAACTCCAGCTGTTGACAAAGCCCAAGCAAACAAATGGTTCCATCTGATAGCACAGCCCAGAGCTGTTCTTAGCATGGAGGCAGGAAAAAATAGCCCAAATTCCTGTTCTTTTCCTGTGCAACACAGGCCTGGCAAAGTCCCACAACAGCCTGTTTGTCTTTATTGCTGTGTGCATAGTGGAGATCTGTTCATCCAATTTATTCTGATCTCTCTGGTTTAAACAGCTGCAGATCTGGGCAGGTGGAAAGAAATTGGTTGTCTGGTGGTGGCTCGGATGGAGGAGTTGGCAATGTCAGAGTTGGAATTGTAATTGAAATTTCAGTGGATTCTGTCCCTTCTCCTGCTTAGAGGGGTCTTGATCTTTGCAGATGTGTGTGAGTTCCATGGAGGGAATTCTCTGTGGGAACCAGCCCCCAAATTCCCAGCTCAGGGAGGGCTCTACAGGGAGGGAGTGAACTCGCATAATGAGACCTGAAGCAACTCTGTGCTCTAACGTGGGTACTGAGTGATGCCACTCTTTGAAGGAGAACTGTTCAGGTGACAGGGAGGTCCAAGACAACAATTTAAAGGTCAGAGCTGGTCCCAGGAGAGCCACTGTAGGGACAGGACTTGCAGCTCTAGTGCCCATAAATGTGAATAGCATTGTAATGAGAGGAGAGAGGAATGTGCTGGGTTGGCTTTATAGGGACTGAGAGGAAAGACCCAGTTCTGCCTTCCTGTCACATGGAAAGATAAATCCTGAGGTTTTGCAGAAGAGGAGCAGTGCCAGGGCAGGGCCTGAGGGCATGGGGAGCTGTTGGGCCTGGCCAGGAGTTCTCAAACTGTGCTGGAAAGCTCGTCAGGGTGTTTGCTCCATCCCTGCCTCTAATTGCCACTGATTTCCTCGTGCAGGGGGAGGCCAAGTGGGAGAGGCAGAGCATAAAGCCACAGGAAAAGCTGTGACAGGGAAGAGAACAAGTGGGGGGGTTAAGGAACATTTTCTGGTTCTCCCCTGCAGCGAGCATGACTTGTCCTGTGTTCTCAGGGAGGAGGGAGGGTGTGATCCCACCTCTCCAAGGGGACCTGGGCTGTGCCAAAGCCCTGGCTCTGGTGAGCTCAGGTGTTCTGTGCCTTGCCCACTCCAGTGCTCCTTTTATTGGTGTGGGTGTGGGTGTCTGGGAGGCAAAACAGCCTTTCACTGTCCCAGGGTGGGGATCTTTTGATTCACACACAGCCCAAACACTCTTTGGAAAACTCGGTGCCTGCTCTGGAAATTACAGAGAAATAACCTGTGAATGCAGCAAAGGACCAAACCATCCTGTCCCAGGCCAAGGCACCTCTGAGCTTCAAGTCTGTAGGGATTGCCTCTCTCCCTGCTGTTTTCTGCCCCTCCCTGGTGGGCTGCTCAGAGGAAACACAGAGGATTTCCACCAGGAATGATGGATGGAGCCCAAGGAGAGACCCAGAGCTACAACTGCACCTCGTCCTGCAGCATCTGAGGGTTTGCTCTGATCTAAATCAAGAAAATTTAATCCTGGTTGTTACGTTTCTCCCCAAATGAGGTGTGTCCTTCCTGCTCTGATACCTTGGGCATTGTGTTGATGGCAAGTGAAATCTGTAGTCCAAGAAGTTGGGGTTGTTCTGCTGATTTTTGGGGTGGTTTCCATCAGCTGGGATGGCCCAGGAGCAATGAAAGCTCCAGGGATGACAGGAAGTCAGTGAAAGGGTGTAAATGTTTTTAATGGAGCTCTGTCCTGCTGGAACCACTCTGTTAATGGTTAATCAGTGTTTTAAAGCTCAGTGTTTCCAGTAGCAGCTTTGTACTGGTGGTTAACTCGGGATTTCATAGATGTGGCCTGAGGAACTGGGCTTCAGAGCTCATCTGATGGATCCCCAGAGCCACTTCTCTGCCTCTGGGGGTAGTGAAGATTCCATTCCTGTTTTTTACTCACATTTTAGTCTCAGCAATGTCTTTTACCCACTGATTTGAGCTTCTTGGGTGTTTCAGGCCTCTCTTATTTCCCTTCCTTCTGAAACAAGAGGATTTCCATATGTTGGCTTCAAATTCCCAGTTACAACCCATTCCCCTTTGCATTCCTTTTCCTGGTTGTGTTGGTGAAATGAGGTTTTCCCAGGGAAATCAGACAGGGATGTAGAAGGCAGTGGTGGCATTTGCTGCTGAACAGTGGGAAAGTTCATGCAAATGCCACTGCTGAGGCTCATCAGTGGGACAGAGCAGCAGAATCCCCTCTCTGGAGCTGCTCTGCATGTCCTGAGCTCACAGATAATCTGGGAATTGGGAGCTGCCACGAGGATATTTAAAAGCAATTTCATGTATTATCTGAGGCTGCAATCTTAGGGGATAGATGGATCAACAAGGAGATTGGAATTGAGCAGTAATTTACAGCACTAATTAGGGTTTTATTGTGTGTTTTGCACTGCAGTAGCAGGAGATAAAGCATATCCCAATCTCTGCTAATTACCCTTCCTTCTGAACAGATGCCAGATTTAATAGCTGGCCCCTAAAACTTTATTTCTCCCAAATTCTGCAGACACATTCCATTAGTGCATCACTCCAGGCACTGGGAGGGGAGAGTTTCATCTGGGGAGTTGTGCTTGGGACTTCTGGCTTTACAAACCAACCCCTCTACAGCCCATCAGGAAACTGGAAATAAGTGAAATTTCCACTTGTACCGACAAACCTGAGGGTTTGAAAGGGAATATATATTATTTTTATGCAAACCATGGCTTTGGGAACAAACAAAAGAGCTCCAGGACCACTGGAATACTGTTTGATTGAGGGCTCAGTCTTGGGAAGAGGAACAACAAGAGGATTAGTTGGGCAGGGATGTGTCTCTGACCCTCCCTCTGGGTCACCCTGTCCAGGATTGCAGTGAAAAGGCCTCACCTTTATTTGTTCCTTTCTGTGCTCATCTGTGGGATCAAAGCCAAATATTTCACAGGGTTCAGAGTGATTTCAACCCCCCCTTTCCACACAGAGCCAGGAAATAAAGTGAGGTGCAAGAACCAACTTTCATTCCTTCATTTATTTAGATGAGGTTAAGAAAAAAAAATGCTTTCCAGAAGTTTGAAAATTTCTCAATACACATTATCCATACAAAAATACAAACAGTAACAACAAAATCAGGACATCCAGTGGCCCACACAATCTTGCCCTACAGCAAAACCAGCTGTTGATTAAAAAAGAAGAACAAAAAATACACACCCTGCCATTCCAGAAAGCCAGAAAAAAACCTCAGAGAAACTTTATGTCTTCCATTGCAATAACAAAATTTAGGGGAGGTTGGAGCAAATGACAGAATGGAGCAGAAATTCCCTTTGTGGAGGATGCTCTGCCAGCAGGACCTCCAGTTCATCCTGGTGAGGGGTCCCCTCTAGAGGCTTTAAAGTGCCTGAGACGTGAATCCTAAAGCCAGAATTTCCCTTCCCAGGCTGCACAGCCCAAAGCAGACCCTCCTTGAGCTTCTCAGCACAGCTGGTACCCTGAGGAGAAAGGGTCCTGTCCCCTCTCCAGGTGTTTTCCTGCTGGTTTTGTGCTTCCCAGAATCCCAGGGGGTGAGGAAGGCGTTGGGTCCTGCAGTGTCCCCTGTGACACTGGGGCTGCTTTGCCCAGGTTGCTCTTTTCTGGCTGAAAAGCCAGGACAGAGGGACCTCTGAGCATCAACCCCTGCTGAGATTGCTGGCCCTGGGGAGGGGGCTGAGGGCGGGCAAACAGACCTTCATCATTTCGTGGAGAAGTGCAGGTACCATCCTAAAACACAGCTGAAGTTTTCCTGAGTAGATCAGCCGCCTGCCCTCCCCTTTCCCAGGAGGAAAAGGGCAGCACAGCTGGGCCATCCTCTCTCCTGGCTCCTAGGACAGCAGGGTGCTTGTGGCAAGGAGCAGGGGCAGCTGCAGCACTGCCAGGAACAAGGAGCTGCCCTGCACTGTGGGCACCGAGTTGCGCGTGGTGGTTGGTGGCGAGGTTGGTCTTGGTGCTGAAAGGAAGGGAAACCCCCAGGGCTGATTAGAAATGCAAAGGACCAGCCGAGCTCCAGACCTACCCCAAGAGTCAGTGTTTAACTCTGGGCTCGCAGAAATGAGGGGGCAAACCCATGGCAAGGCAGTGGGAGGTCTGAGTGTACCCCTGCCATCAGTGGGGCATCATCAGTCTCTGGGTGGGGATTCTCTGGAGGACCAGAAACATCATCTGTGGTGGCAAAGCCACAATTCCCAGTTCATATCTGCATGGCAGAGCAAACAGGGGTGAAGCCTGTGCAGAAATAACAAGCCTTGCCTCTGGTTTGTAGCTGTTTGATGCCTCTTCAAGCAAAAAGGAAACTTGAAAAGGTTCTAAGTTCACCATTATAGCCTGAAAACCCTTTGGCCACTCCATGTCTTTGCCTGACCACTGGAAACAGGAGACATTCTCCAGCTGGAGGTACCCTGAGTGCATCTTCTCCCACTCCCCAGCCCCAGGGGAAGCCCTTGCTTGGTGTGTCCTTCACCCAGCTGGAACTGCCCAGCTGAAGATTATTTACCTCTGCTCAGAGTCAGATCCCTGAACTCTGCAGGTTCTTCAGGGAAGATGATGTATGCCCTGTGCAAGGAGGGGAGAGAGAGGAAAACAACTCAGAGCAGGGAAGCCAAGTGGCTCATATAAAGGAGTATTAAAAGCAGATCAAGAGACAAGAACTCTGGAGTCATCCTGAGCTCACTTATGTTGCCCTCCAGCCATATTGCACTTTTTTTAAAAATTATTTTTAACATCTGAAACTGTTTCTTCATCACTCTTTGGCTGCTTTCCTGCCCTGCCTTGGATGGGGTAGGGACGCCTTGTCACAGGGTGGCAATTCACTGTGACCATCTGCTCCTGGTAATTAGAACCACTCTTGGCAGGAACTCTTGCCTTCTTCCTTCCCTCAGATAAGGCCCATCAGACTAAAGGCTCTGGTTTCCTTTGACAAATACTCCCCACTGATGCAACCCCATTAGCGTTAATGGAGAGAGGGGGGTTCAATCCACTCATCTCCACAGGGCTAATCTGCATCCCTGCTAATGGGAGCAAGTCTGGAACCTCCCAGAGCACCTGGGGTGGCCTCTAGAAAATGTTCTCTTGGTCTTTTCCAGCAGGCTGAGGAGGTTTGGTCCAGCCCCTGCTCTAGAGGAGGGTTCCAGCTCCCACAGCTGCTGCCCCGGTGGATCCCGGGGGCAGTGCAGCCTTACCTGATTACCACAGAAGATACATCTGTGCCTGGAGATGTCCAGTTGGCTGCACTCTGGGTGCTGTTCAGTATTGCTGTGTTCACAGAGCTGCAGTTGGCCGTGCTGACCCCCTCTGCCCATTGTCCCAGGGACTTGTTCCATGGGGACAAGACTTGCAGCACGTAGAGGGCTCTGGACTCGTTGGCAGTGGTGTTGGTGCCATTCTGGATTGTAACTGGGAACAGAGCAAGGTGGGCAAAGTGAGTGGGCTGGTCTGGAAGACTTCAGGAGCTGTTTGCTCACAGAGGGGTCTCTGTGTCACCCCCTCTGGGACAGATGAACATGATGAGCACTGCAAAGATTTACCACAATCCTCCCCCAAGCACAGGAGGAATTACCTGCCCCTCCCCAGGCAGGGACAGAGCAGGAGCAGCTCCTCAGCCACAGATTCAGCCCCTGCTGTCGGGGGTGAACAAAACACTTCTCCATGAAAAAGCCAACCAGCTCCCCCCTGGGTGGCATCTGAAGGAATCTGTGCCCATTTACACCAGCACTGCCCTTGCAGGGAGGGATCAGGGTGTCTCTCCTCCACTGGTTTCCCAGAGTTTAGGTTTTGCTGGACCTCAGGGCACAGGGAGGTTTGTTGGCAGAGAACAAATGGGGTCAGGCTGCCATTTACTCCACTTCCTGGCATAAAAGGCATTTTCTGTGATTGATGCTGAAAAAAGTAACCTCTTCTCCTTTGTCTTTGCAGCCACTGAGGAGGGCAAATTGTCAGGGAGAAGGAAAGGGAACCAAACCACACAACTTCCCCCCACATTCTGAGTTTCCAAGAGCATTCAGGTCCTTCTGTGCAAGCTTAGTCAAAAAGATGAAGAGAGAAAAAAGCATCCTGTAGAATGAGAGAGAATTTAGGATTGAGCCTGTAGACATGAACATGAAATAGGAGCACAGAGTGCTGTTTATCTCCTGCCTGAAATGGAAGAAAATAAGATAGAAACAGAGTGTTGGACCTCACTTGGCTCAAACACATCCAAGAACACCCCAAGGCTGTGGGTTAGGGACAGAGGGGCCACATCCCTGTGCAGTGGGAGGCCTGAGCTCTGGAGGAGATGCCTTACCTTGGTAGGTCGTGTTTGCCTGGTACATTCTGGGTATCACCTGCACAGAGAAGTTGCCCTCGGTCGCATTCCTGAGCTGCTGACACGTTTCTGTGTCTGCTGCCACCACCAGTGGCCCCAGGAAGAGGAGCTGTGCCAAGAAGAGGAAAGCTGCCATGATCCACTTGGGTGTCTCTCCTCCACACACCTGCACCTGGGAGCTGAGGGAGCCTCACACTTCCCCTATTTATGCTCTGGTTTTGATGAGGTCAATGCAAATGTTCCTCCTCCCCATCCCGCTCGGTGCACACACCCCAGTGGGAGGGAGGTTTCACTCACTCAGATGCTTCCTCCTACCTGAAAGCCTCAGAGGGAGCTGCTGAAAATAAAGCTGGGAAGGGTTAAAATGGACAGTGGCACGTCCCTGAGGAGCCCACGGGCTGGAAATCACATCTGTATCCCTGGAGCTGCCTTTGCATGGTGAACACTTTGCATGTTCACAGTCCTGGAACTCCTTGCAGAAACCCATGTGGAGGAGCATCCAGTCCTGTTTCCAGCTCTGGTCCAGGCTTTTCTTGAAGGCCATGCAGCTCCAGAAAGTGTGGAAGACCCAGCCAGGGTACATCCTTGTAGAAATGTTCAAGTACAGCTTCTACTCCTGTGTGGAGAAAGGTGGATTGGGAAGGGCCAAAACCTTGGAAAGGATGGTCTCTCCCCAGCCCCTCTCCCAGCCTTCACTGATGGACACAGCATTTTGTTTTAAGTGACAGATCACTTATGTGGCTCTTCTCCAGTCATTTTGGCTCTGCCCCTCCAACAGGACATGAAAAAAGAAGATTGAGTTTCTCTTTTGTCTCCTTCCTCTTGCCTGGATTTCCCCATTTCCCCCCAGGCCATTGGCTGATTTCAAGGCTGATTTTGCAAGGGCTGTTGGGGCAGAGCTGGGGGTGAACTCTGTGGGACACTGAGCACTTCCCCGTTCCTGGAGGCAGGAGGGGCCCGTCCCACTCACCTTCCTCCTCCCTGAGACAGGAACAGGTAAAGGCCAGAGAGAAACCCAGGAGTGACACCCAACAATTACAGGTGATGACCCCGGAGAGGTTTCCCTGAGCAGAGGTCACTGCAAAGCCTGTTCCCAGGGATGGCTGTGCTGAGGGCAGGGACTTCCAGCCATCCTCATGAGCCACACATGGAGTGTACAGGCACTCAGAGGAGCTGGACGCCAGCAAGGAGGAGGGAAAGGCCTTTCTTGCCCCCTTACAGATCACAGAACCACAGGATCAAGGATGGAAGAGACCTTCAAGACAATCCAGTCCAACCATCAACTCAGCACCACCACAATGGCCCCTAAACCACATCCCCAAGTGCCACATCCAGACCCCTCAACACTTCCAGTGATTCCACCACCTCCCTGGGCAACTTATTCCAAAGCCTGACCACACTTTCAGTGAAAAGTTTTCTCCCAGTATCACTTGTGCACCTGCCCTGGGGAAGGGGATGTGTCACCCACAGGAAGCCCCTGGAGGCCTTTTGGATGTCCTCATGCTACAGTTTTGCCAAGCCCACTCCATCCTCCTCCTCCCTGGCTCTGCTGAGTCACTGGGGAGTGGGAGGTCTGGGTTACCCTCCCTGTGCTCACCTTGCCTTGGTCCAGCCCCAGAGCACCTCACCCAGGGGGGTTTCAGCACCCACCAGTGGCCTGAAGGTTTGGAAAGAAACTGGTGTGGTAAATGTTTCAAATGAGAGTTGAACAGAAATGGGAGAAAAAAGGCAAGTGCAAGGACAGGAATAAGGGAGTTCAGGACAAGCAGAGTAAGAGGAGAGCAGCAGGATGAGGCCAGGGGAAGAGAGGATGTGTTGGAATTGCTGATACATGCCAGTGATGCTGACACTGGTCAGAGGAACCTTGGCCCTAAAGCAGAGAGAGTGGAGATCTTTGCCAAGTTCACAGAATCAAAGGCTCCTTTGATGCCCCATTTCCTGGTGGTTTTGCCCTTGCCTTCTGCCCCACTGGGAGCTTCTCTGGGCAGTGCCAGCAGCTCCTTTGATGCCCAGTGTCAGCACAGGGCTGAGCTCAGGACTCTGCTCATCCACCCCTAGTGCTGAGGAGCAGGAGAGGGTTCTTCAAAGGGAATGCTCTTCTCCATCTACTGAACAACCTTTTCTGGAAGCACCATAAGGAACACAGAACATGGAAAGTTAAGTCAGCAATGTGAGAGCCAGTGGAGGGGGGAAAAGCCAGTGGCAATGGCAGCAGAGGGTTTTGCAAGCACAGCCTCCCTGTGACGCTGTTTGCCCTGGGCAGTTTCACATAAAGTCTCCTTGCAAAAGCTCTGTGCCATCTTTTGGGTGGTGGGGATGACTCAGGGGCACGTCACTGCAACAGGGTGGAAACTGGAGGTGTTGGACTCTGGGGGAGAATTTAGCGTGGCAAAGACAAGGCAGGATGGGATTGTGTCCCAAATACAACAAGGACTGCTACAAAAACTTGCCCAGGGCTGAGAGGTCCTTGTGGAGGGTGGTGGAAGTGGCAAGTTTCTTACAGGGTCTGCACTCTGGGGCTTGTCAGGTTTGTTCCTCGTTGGTTCTTGGACAGGTTGAACCTCTGTGGGAAAGTGGGAACTGAGGCCTGACATGGGGAGGGGACACAACCAGAGAACTGTCAAAAGGAAATTCGTTGTGAAGCAATCAAATTAATGTTTTTATGCCAAAAGGTGACCTCAACGTCTTTAATTTAGCCAGGGATAAGCCCATGTAATGAAGCAAATCAAGAGGGTGTGAAAACCAGTGGAAGAAGGGCAGGAAGTAGAAATTACTGTGGGACACTCACATGTGTGACAGAGGCATCTGAATCACAGGACTCACGGGGAGTCTGAGCTCCCAAAGTGCCCAGAATATTTGGACAGGGCAGGAGCAGAAGCTGGCAGGGCTGAGACTGCCCAGCTGTGCCCAGAGCGGCCCCCAAACCCACCCAGGGAGCGCCAGGAGCCTGTTGGTGCCAGCAGGAGCCCAGCACAGCTTGTGTGGGACAGGCTCAGTGCCAGGGCAGGGAGTTCAGGAGCTGGCACTGGCTGGGTGACAGCTCCAAAGTCTGCTCTGCAGGTGCCAAGGTAAATAGAGCCAAGGTAATGAGGCTCCCCAGGCACAGCTCTGATCTGCTGCTCCTCAGAGACTCAGGGATGGGCTGGAAAGCATGTAGGGGTGTTTTCCTGGCTCCCACCCACACCACCAGTGTTCCAGCAGATGGAATGACTTGGGCTTTCCTTCCCTTCTGGCAAGCAGACAGGAGTTATCTCCCTGTCTGTCTCCCCTCGCTCACACAGGCGGGTGTTCCATCCCTGCCTTGTCTTCCCGTGTTTCTGTGAATGAATGAGTTAAATGGACATTCCTCTGGGTGGGCGGAGGAGTGGAGTCCCCAGGAAAACAGCAGCACTTGGAATTCTGGGCTCTGCTTTCAGGAATGGAAGTCAAACCCTTCAGCATTATTGGCTGAGAGTGAATATTCTGTGGAAAAACAGAAGCCAGGAATGCAAAACCTGCTCCCATCTGCACCCCAGCAGGAGGGATGGCAAGGGGTGGGGGGTGGGGTGGGGGTGTCTTTTGAGCAAAATGCAGCAGTCACAGAGAATAAACAGTTGCCCAAAACCACCTGCTTTGGAGCAGAGAAATGGGAATCACAGACAGACTGGAAGTGGGAATCAGGCACACTGGAAATGGGAATCACAGGCAAACTGGAAATGGACATTGCAGGCAAACTGGAAATGGGAATCACTGGAAATGGGAATCACAGGCAAGCTGGAAATGGGAATCACAGGCAAACAGAAAGTGGGAATCACAGGCAGACTGGAAGTGGGAATCAGGCAAAGTGGAAATGGGAATCACAGGCAAACAGAAAGTGGGAATCACAGGCAGACTGGAAGTGGGAATCAGGCAAAGTGGAAATGGGAATCAGGCACACTGGAAATGGGAATCACTGGAAATGGAAATCACAGGCAGACTATAAATGGGAATCACTGGAAGTGGGAATCACAGGCAAGCTGGAAATGGGAATCACAGACAAACGGGATCCAGCTCTCCCTGGCACTGTGGTTGCAGCAAAGCAAAACCCTGTGGGCTGAGCAGAGGTGAGGGCAGGGCCAGGGCAGGGTGCCAGGACAGAGAGTTCTCTGTGTTCCCTTTGCTGGTGCTGGATGGGGCAGTCTGGGCTGTGCTGCAATCCCCCTGCACACCAGGGCATCCTCTCCCCTGGCTGCTGGCCCTGCGTGGCACTGAGTGGACTCTGCCCAGCTCTGGGCAAGGAGAGGTGTGTTTGCTCTGAGCTCCTCCCCAGGGCTCAGTGGATTATTTGCTTTGGGTGAAGAACACGGGGCGGTTGAGATTTACTGGCTTGTTTTGCAAACAGTGTAGATGAGGGATGATGGGGTTTTTTTTTACTGCTTGAACTGCTGAGGTGGCTTGAAGAGATTCCTTGTCCTGCTCTGGGGTGGGTGAGTTACCCCCTGTCCAGGGGCTTGGCAACTTCCCCTTCCAGAGGGCAGGTGGAGGGCCCTGCCACCCCATCCCTGCCTCCATCCAGGGCAGGAGGGCAGAAGAGGGAGAGCAGGCAGGGCCCTGCAGCTCTCTGGGATGAGGAATTCATTTTGCATCAGGAGGGAGTTGGGAGGCTGCCAATCCCCACACGTGGCCCGGGTTTGCTGCAGGGAAACACCTCAGCCCTGAGCCTCTGCCAGCAAGGCTCTGGCATGGCATGGGCTTTCCCACAGACAGCAGAAGGAATCTGCAGCTTGAAGGGCTTTATCCCAGTCTGGCAGCTCTAAAGGGCTTTATCCAGGCTTGAAGGAGAAAAGGTGGATTGTTCCCTGCAGGGCTGAGGTCCTAAAAGCCCCCTTGTAATCCTAAAAGGGTGGCAGGTGGGCAAGGGAGGAATCTGGTTTGAAGGGCAAACATTTTGCAAAAAGGCACTTCCCCAAAGTGAGCAGTTTAATGAGGGAATTTTCCTGCCTGACCTCCGTGGCTTCCTTGTACTTTCTCAGGTCAGCCCCAAGCCACTGTGCCCTCCTCCAGTGGGTTTTCCAGCTCCAGCTTCCCATCACACTGCCCCTGTGCCAGCCTGGGCACCTCCTCAGCTCCCCCTGGTCCTGCCCTGGTCCCACGAGGTGCTTCCTTTGGGAGGTGATGCTGCAGGGTGGGATTGGAGCCCTCAAGAGACAAAACATGCCCCAAGTTACACCCACCCCGTGGTGCTGGAGGGCACATGTGGCTGAAGGGCATGTGCAGCACCTGGTGAATGGAACCTCTGGGGCAACAGGATTGTCCCATCCTCATGCAAATGGGCACTGTTTGCCCATGCAAAGACCTGCCCAGGTGCAGGGATGCAGAGGGCACTGCTGATCTCTTGGTTTGCACAGTGCCCAGCCCAAGGAGTTTGGTCCCCAAATGGCCCTTCATCATAAGAGTGAGGAGAAGCAGCAGCCTGAAGATGGTCTCCCTCCAGCCTGGAGGTCTGCAGGGCTGTGACTGCCTTTATTTGCTTCCTCTGCCTCCTCTCCCCAAAGCAGAGCCCAGGTCTGGAGCAGATCCATTCCTGTCCTGTTTTGATGTGTGCTGAGCCTTTCTGCAAACCAAGCCGTGTTGGTTGTCCCACTGCCAGCCCTGCACTCCTTCCTGGATGCTCTCCTGGTGTTTCCATCACAATTCCCCTGTCCCCAAGTCTATCCATGGGGAAGGGAGGGGGGTGGGCCCAGAGCCATCTCTGGTTAAGGGCAGAGAAGAGCAACGAGGCTGGGGAAGGGACTGGAGCACAAGTGCTGTGGGGAGAGGCTGAGGGAGCTGGGGGTGTTCAGCCTGGAGAAGAGGAGGCTCAGAGGTGACCTCAGCACTGTCTGGAACTGCCTGAAGGGAAGTTCTGGCCAGGTGGGGGTTGGTGTCTTCTCCCAGGCACTCAGCAATAGGACAAGAGGGCACGATGGGCTCAAGCTCTGCCAGGGGAAATTGAAGTTGGAGAGCAGAAAAAAATTCTTTGCAGAGAGAGTGCTCAGGGATTGGAATGGGCTGCCCAGAGAGGGGGTGGATTCCCCATCCCTGGAGGTTTTTCAGCTGAGCTTGGCCGTGGCACTGAGTGCCATGATCTGGTAAAGGGACTGGAGTTGGACCAAGGGCTGGACTTGATCTCGGAGGGCTTTTCCAACCCAATCCATTCTATGATTCTGTGACTGACATTGGCGCCGGGGGCAGATATTTACGATGCCCCGGGGATCACCCAGGGCGTTCCTGGGTGGCACTGGAGTTCAGCTGTGCCCGTGTCACACGCCTCGTTTGCCCCCGTGGTTGTGCAGAAGCCTTGCAGGGGGAACAGGGGGTGGCTCTGCTCGGTGTCACGGGCACAGGCAGAGCCAGGGCAAGGCAGGGAGCCCCACGGGCAGGGATTGGGCACAGGAGGGAGCAGCAGCCCTTGGGAAGAAGGTTCCCGATGGAGCCAGGCTGCCCAGGAGATGGCAGCAGCCTCCCACCAGCTGTGCCAGGGCTTGCTGTCCTGGTTCTGTGGGGTGCTGGCACCGGGGCAAGGGGAGGAGGGAAGAGCCTGCCCCACTGCAGAGGGGCTCAGCAGCACCCCCAGCTCTGCCCAGCGCTCCTGGGAACGTGGCCATGCTGTCCTGCATTCCCTCAGCTGGATGCTGCCCCTAAAACTGCCCTCCTTCCCTTTGGGGGGACCCACGCCATTTGGGACCCCAGAGGGGTGTCTGTACTCAGCGAGGGGTTGGGGGGAAACACCCCCTGGAAGGAGCAAAGGATGGAGAAGGGATGTCTCCTCAGCCAGGGCTGCTCCTCCTGCTCTGCCCTCCCCTCATGGGCACCCCACAGCCCTCACCTCACCCACATGCACATGCCCAGCACTGCCCAAGTGCCAGCGGGGCTGGGGCAGAGCTGGGCTGGTGCTGCCCCTGGCACTGAGCTGGAGATCCTGCTTGCTCTGTTGGCATGGCAAAGGTGGGAGGGAAGCCTGGTCTGGAGAGCAGGAAGGAAGCAAGAGGGGCTGGAATTTGTGCTGGAATTTGCCCGGCTTGTCCCCCTGCTCCTCCATGCCCACTCTGGCTGTAAGGGCTGGGGAGCAGAATCTCTTCTTGTGCCTGTGCTCCCTCCCTGCCTCCCAGGGGGGCATCCACTGGTTTATTAACTCAAACTCCAGGAGGAGGGAGCAAAGAAGGGTGTGCCCAGGGGCCAGGACGGTGTGGGGAGCTGTGCATGGGGGGCTGTTGGAGCCTTGGCACCGCCTGGGCAGCAGTGACCTCTGGTGAGAGCTGCCAGGATTAACCACCCGCAGCTCCCCAGGTTTGCTCTCCAGGCTGGGAGATGTGTCTGTATGGATGGAGAGCCAGCTTAGAGGGAGAGAAAGTTAAGCAGCTCCAGTACCAACCACTGATCCCTCTGGCATCCCCTTGATGTGCCTTAGGAAGAGCTGTGTGAGCAATCCCTGCCTTGGGTGGGCTCTGCCTCCCCTTCCCAAGGCAGGACTTGTCCCTCCCAAACACCAGCCCTAACCCTGAGCCCTCTCACAGCTCCAGGTGTGCCCTCGTGGGCACAGCTTCAGAGCCTGGCAGGTTCTCCTGCCCCCTGGCAGCCCTTGGTGGGGCAGATGGGACGCATCAAAAGCTGATACCTGAGACAGGAGCAGCACCTGGAAGAATTCCTGATGCTGCCAATACAGCTGCCAAATCCAAGGTGGGCACTGAGCAATTCTCTTGGCTTCAGATCAGCTCCAAGCAGTCTGTGGGGGCCTGGATGAGGCAAGTGCAGCTTTATCCCAGGAAGGTGTTTCCAGCTCTCTGGTGAGACTCTTTATTTGCCACTTATTACCCCCATTAGACGTTTGTCCTTCTGAACTTGATGAACAGGAAGGTGACTTAGTGAGACTGGGAGGGAGGGAGAATGTGTCCAATCAGTGGTGCATGTTTAATCATCCCTTTCTAATAGTAGTTG
This sequence comes from Willisornis vidua nigrigula, assembly GCA_021164005.1. Classification (NCBI taxonomy): domain Eukaryota; kingdom Metazoa; phylum Chordata; class Aves; order Passeriformes; family Thamnophilidae; genus Willisornis; species Willisornis vidua. Next base: position 192,163 of record JAJPCS010000397.1, on the reverse strand, counting down.
GGGATTTCCTATTTAATCAGTAATTAATATGCCTGGCAATTAATTCTGCAGGACTCTCAATGCCCTGAGCACTGCAAAGTGGATTCTGAGTGGCCCCTACTTTGGACAAGTTCTGAGAAGTAACAAAGTTGCTGTAATGAATTGCAAAAGACATCAATTTATTTCCTGGTTCCCTCTGATAAGTACAAACCCTTATTTTTATTTTTTTTTTTAACCAGGGCATGTGCATGTCACATTTTGGACAAGGACAAGGGCCAGACACTGCAGAGGAAAAGAAGGGAAAGAGAAAGCTCTTGCATGAAGTAATGAGTGGATTTCGTCTTGCACCTCTCAGCCATGAGACTCCCACATCAAAAGGAGGTCTCCCCCCTGTTTCCCCACCCTGAGCTCCTGGAATTCATGCCATGTGTGGCCTGTGCCTGCCTGCATGGCACTGACCATGCTCTGCCCCTGCAGGAGCTTGGCCTGTTCCTGGACAGCCACTATTGAACCATCTGAGCTGCACTGGGAGCTGCAGGAGCCCCTCACAGTAAATAGGTTACCAGGCACTGAGAAAGGGCTTGTGGAAGAGGGAGAGGGCTGGGGAATGTCTGCAGGGAGAAGAGCACATGTGCAGCAAAACGTGCTGCAGAGCTTGGCTGGTTTATTCAGGCTTGGCTCAAATGCTCCCCCCTGTCTCAGGGCACCTTGACCTGATGGTTTGTGTTTGTGCCTGGAAAGTCTGCACTGGCTGCAGAGAGGGGAGAAAATAAAGGAGGAAAAGCATTAAAAATGCTTCACTTGAGCTGGAGCTCCAGCACTGCCTTGGCTCACTGCTGGCTTCAAGCACAGCAGCAGAACCTCTTGTGTTTAGCCCCAAAGGAGTCCCTAATTAGTGGAGAAACTGCAAAGCTCTGAACTTGTTTGGGAATACTTTAGTGCAGTGGCCCCCTGAGGTTCATTAAACAAATGAATTCAAAGCAGTCAAATAACTGGGATCTTCAAAGTGACAAGGACCTCAGTCCCAGGGATGGCAGCACAGCCTGGAAGGAACTGGCACTGCAAGGAAAATGTTTGTTAAAATGGGTGGAATTGCTCTCATAGACATACAAATAGAGAACAGAAAGGATGAAGCCACGGACAAAACAGGTTTCCTGGGGATCTGCTCAAAGGGAAGAGGCTGCAGCAATTCCAGCCCTACCTGCACCTTTTGCCAGGGGGTTTGAGTGTCCCTGACGCCATTTGGGGTGGTGGGAGACAAGGAACAGCCACGTCAGTGCAGTGAGGGGTTACAGGGGGTTGTGCAGCAGGACACCAGTGGCACTGGAGCAGCCTGGACTGGGCAGGAGAAGGACAATGCCATGGGCTGGCCAGGGGAAGGACAATGCCATGGAACTGGGCAGGGGAAGGACAATGCCATGGGACTGGGAAGAAGGACAATGCCATGGGGCTGGGCAGGAGAAGGACAATGCCATGGGACTGGGAAGAAGGACAATG
>JAJPCS010000397.1:169767-190677 GCA_021164005.1 Willisornis vidua nigrigula | reverse complement strand
CAATGCCATGGGACTGGGAAGAAGGACAATGCCATGGGACTGGGCAGAAGGAGCTCTAAGACTTGGTGGGAGCCCTCCCAGCTGCTCCCATGGCGAGCTCTGAGCAAACAACCTGCACATGCCCCAGTTAGTTTGCAAATGGAGCCTGTTTGGTGACAATGCCCAGCCACAAGTGGCTCCTGCAGATGAGGCTGTGACATTTCTGAGGCAAGGCTGCAGATGCTGTTGGCATGAAATGAGGTACAGCATGAAATGTTCCCCAAATACCTCCAGTGCCTCCAAGGCACAGCTGCTCTTTCAATCCCCACTTCCATCAGTGGGGATTAAGCATCATTTAGGTGGAGTCAAAAACTCTGTTAGGATGGAGAAGAGTAGGGGGAGAGAAGAAGCAAGAGCTCAGAGCTTTGCCCTGGCCCCTCCTGTGTTTTTCCTGCCCCAGTGGGATCACTTTGCTGCAGCTGAGCAGCTCTGGCTGGTCAGGGCTGGCTGGGCTGAGCCTCCTGCCCGTGGGGAAGGTTCAGCATCTCCTCTGAAAGCATCCAGGGATGACAAACTAATGAATGGTGCTATTTGGAGAGCGTGGGTGGGCACCAGGGCTCCATTTATCAACGCTGGAGAGGGACCAGAGTTGTTTATATCCCAAGAATTATATTAATACGACATGAAGGGCTCTAGTTAAGCTCCCCCAGCCTGGCTGTGCTGTGGGCAGGTACTGGATCCTGATCCCTGGAAGACATTTCTGCCTTGCTGTCCTGTCCTAGAGGAGAGCAGAGTTTGCCTTGTGCTGGGTTTTCTCTCTTGATTGCTTTGACCTGGGGGTTTGCAGGTACACCAAGTTCTTCCTTACTAGACCTGCTTGTTTAAACTTTAACTCTTGCAATTTGTGTGTGCCCCAGTGACCATCACTGAGCTGCTGAGAACTCATTTCTTGGGAGCTTCGTGATCCTACAACTTCTAGGTTGAATGTTTTGTGGCTTTTTTTTTCTCTGACCTCAGAGGCAACTTGTCCACAGCTCCTGGCACTTGTTCTGCCCCTTTTCTGAGGAGACAGTGGGTTTGTTTGTTGGAGCTTCCCACCCCATGGGCTCACAGGGAAGGCTCAGCCTGGGATGAGCTCTGCCAAAATCCCAATTTTCTGTGCCTTGCTGTTCCTGTGCAGCTCTAATCAGGGCCACTGTAAGATTCCTGCTGGAGGATTTAGGGAGGAAGGTTTTGTTTCCCTCAGAGGCCACTGATTTGCCCAATGAGAACCCTTCAGAGGGCAAGGCTGGGCACAGAGCCAGGGACATCCAGCTGGGACAGTGCAAACCAAGGTGTCATCCTGCATAAATCACTCTCATATTCTTACTCTAAATATACACAGTACTTAAATATTGCAAATCCCTGACAATCCTTTGATTTTATAAACTCTGTGCATTTTTTTTTCTTTCTCCCAGTTAAATCCTCCCACTGCAGGATCCAGGTTCATTTGTATGAATTATACAGTGATTTAGTTAATAACCTTCCCTGAGTGGTATAAATTCCACAATGTCCATGCAATTTATTATTTAAATGCTGCATAAATCATACAGGACAGAGAAAGGGGAGAGTGTGTGTGGAAGTGGGAGCTGGCAGGGATGTCTGACCAGGAGGAAAACAAGGCATGGAGTCAGAGTGTCCCAAAGTGCTCTGGGCTTTGTGCAGACAGGGCTGGTCCCACTCACATCACTGCCAGGGAGATGCCCATCTGGGCTGCCATGGAGATGCCCATCTGGGCTGCCATGGAGATGCCCATCTGGGCTGCCATGGAGATGATGCTCCTCAGATGTAACTCAGCTTCTCCTTCTGGGGGTTTCCACTCTGTATTGAAGTTGTGTGTCTTTCTGGGGGAGTTCACTCTATTGTAGTTGTGTGTCTTTCTGGGGAGGATTTCCCTCTATTGTAGTTGAGTGTCTTTCTAGCAAAAGCTTTTCATTTTCAAGCCCCTCAGTGTGCTGGTCCATCCCATTTCCCCTGCCCAGCTGTCCCAGAGCTCTCTGTACCCTGCACATGGTTTGTTACACCCCCATCCCATCCTGGACCAGCTGAACTGCCCAGGAAGTTGCCATGGCTGGAAGACTCACCCTAATGCTGCGTGGCAAGGACAGAGGGGAAATTCCCTTGGATTATAGCCAAGGATTCCAAGGCCATTTCCCTGGCAGATCCAGGGATTCCTCCCTCCGTGCTTTGTGCCCACCCAGGCAGGCTGGGAGCAGAGGCAGCTCTGCCAGGTGCTCTGGCTCTGGGATGTCACTTCGGATTCAGTGCCAAGCTGAGGATGCTCAGGAGCCACCAGAGCCAAGTGAGGCTTTCCCTGAGTGCAGAAGGCCATGGTGGAAGAATAAAACTGAGGGACCTGCAGAGAGCTGCTCTGAGGGAAGTGTGGGAGGAGGAGGAGTGTGAGGAGAGTTTGTGCACAGAGGAAGAGGCTGCTGGAATGTAAATATTTATTTTAATTGGCTCAAAACTCTTTGCTAATGCGGGAAAGGGCTGAGTCAGCACATTTCTGCACTTAACCCACATTCCCACCAAACAGCCTGGCTCAGCTCCTGTTCCTCAGAACAGCTTAAAGAGGAATTGCTTGGGATACTTTTTTCCAGCTAAATACATTACAAAGGCATTGATTGTGTCTGGGAAAACCTCAATAGTCAGTCAGTGAATTTCTGGTTTTCATATTAATACCCATTTTTTTTTTACATGACATTTTTCCTCTCCTTGCATAGTCCTGAGGGATGTGCAGCACTAACTTGTCATTTTTCAAAAGCAGGTGGCACTTGAGGCAGGATTCAGACCAATTGGTGCCTCTGGAATGGCACAGAAGAAATAAGATCTGTCCCAAAAATCCAGGGGAGCTGATGCTGGGACATGAAAGCTGGATGGGAATCATTTCCCTCTCTCTGTCCGGATATTCCTGGGGATTTATCCCACTCCCTGCAGCCCAGATCCATGTGGATGATGCTCCAAAGCAGCACAGCTGGGTTTGGGCAGAGCACAAGGTTTAGGAACCAGCCTGGAATTCTGGTTCATTGGGCTCGATGGGACTTTGGCCACTGAGTTAATTGGAGCCAGAACTTCCTGCCAGTGGCAGGGAACTCATCCCAGGGCTTTGCTAAAGCCTTGGTTTGCTGCTGCAGGAGGTACTGGGGGGACCTCCAGGGCTGTGCCATGTTCCCTGCCCTCAGAGGAGGGTTGGCAGCCCTGGCAAGGTCCCCCCAGCCCTGGATTTTCAGCTGGTGCTCTCCTTGTGGGGAGCTTTGTGCCAGGTCTGGGCAGGGAGAGCAGCACGTGTGGTGTGCTCCTGACAGCCCTTGCAGGGAAATCATAATGTATCAGCCACAAATCTGCCTGCTCTGTGTTTGCCCAAGTTAATAAATTATGCTGGGGAATAAATAGATCCTAAATTACACCCTGGCCTGGCCAGAACTTTTATCTTGCCTGTCAGGCCTGTGTAGTATTAATTATAGCCTGCTCAGATGCCCTCAGGGAGAGCTGGCACAGGGCTGCAGCACTCATCTGTGACTCTCCCAGCTCTTATTTGATTCTTTTTTTCATTTAATCAATGCCCAATAAATCTGTAATCTCCAGATTCTGCACATCTGTGTTTAATGTATCCAGGGAGTGTCCCAATTCAATTCCAGTTTATACCATCTCGTGGTGGGACAGGACCTTTGGATTTCTGCTTTGGTGGCATTAGAGTAGTGGGAAAATATCCCCTTTGGTGAAGCCCAGGGAGGCCCCAAGAATGGAATTTGGGGAATAAAGCAGGAGAAATAGTTCCCAAGTGCTGCAAAGGTGGTTTGCTGTTCCAAGGAAGAGCTGCTGCCCAGCTGAGCCCTCCCTGGCACATGCCCATCCCTCTGGCTCACTGGGGTGGGCATTCAACCCCAGGGCACTGGAGATGAGCCATTCCAGCCCTGGGGCTGGGCTGGGTTGGGTTGGGTTTGATCTCCTGTGCTGAGCCCTCTCCTTGCACAGATCCATGGGGGGGTTAAGCAGGAGCTGCTCCAAGTTAACCCCTTTGAGGTGACCCTCTAAAACTGAGCCTGACACACTCCACTGTCACAGCTCCTGAAAAGAAATGGTGCTGTTAAGCCCAGCCTAAATGGAGGGGATGAACAGACAGTGCTCCCAGTTCCTGCACGGGCTCTCAACCCCTGGTTCTGGCAGAGAACAGGGAATATTTAGGGCTGAATGCAGAAGCAGAGTCCATGCAGTGCTGCTGTCAGACTTGGTGTCTTGGACTGTCTTGGTGACTTGGACTTTTCCCTTGCTGGAGGGCACCTCTAGAGCCTCTCCTTTAATAGCTACTGATGACTGATAGAGTGGCAGATGGATTTCCTGCTCCTTGGGAACGTTTTATCAATCCTGGCCACGGTGATCTTTGCTTAGGGGCATCAACCAGGGCAGTTTATCTGCAGTAACTCACTCCTCAACCTCTTAATCTTCACCAAGGCCTTTCTGGATGAGATGGATTAACAAGCTGTAGTTTTAATTTCAGATGAACAGGAGATAAATTGTTATGCTGAGGAATGAGATTTGCTGTTTGTTTATGGGTGTTAATACAGTTTATTCTTCCTGTGGCCCATTCCCCCCACTCAACATTATCTGCTTGGTAAAGAACAGATTTCATTATTTTCTGGGTTAAAGAACCTGATCTGTTTGCTTTGTGCTGATTTCAATAACCCTTGTTTAATAAAACGCTAATTGCTCCTAATGCCTTAAATTAATTACAGCCATTCCCACTGTCCCTGTGTGTCCTCATTGCCAAAGGATCACCATGGCAACCTGGTGCCATCCCCACTCGTGGCTTCAGCCCCAGCTCTGGCACAGGCTGTGCCCTGTCCCTTGGGGGTGGTTTTATGGGTGAGGAGCCCAGAGAGGCTCCGAGTTTGGGGTTCAGTGTGGGCTGGAACAGCCCCAAAGTCCACCTTGCCCAGCTGAGCAAGGGGCCTCCCTCAGGGCCTGTTTGCCCTTCTGGAGAGCAGAAGAATCCAGCTCTCTGTAAACCTCAACTGCTTTGGGATCCACTGAGGAAATGGTTTCCATCCCTCCCTCTGTTTCTGTGGATGGGGTTGGGTGTGTGAGCTCAGTCTCTGCTGCTGAAGGAAGCCCAGACATGCCAGGCTCTAAGAATTTGCCTTTATCAGCTGTGGGCACAGCCTCTGGAGGGGATGGAGCTGCACCAAGTGCAGGTCCAGGTGTCCCACCTGACCCAGGGAAGGGGGAGGAACAGCTACAAAGAGCCAACAAACCCCCAGACTGGGCTGTGGCTGTGCCTTTGCAGGGCACACTCCTGCCTGCCCTGGCACCTGCTCTGGGCCTGCTGCAGTCACAGCTGCACTTGGGCAGAGATTTGATTCTTACCCTGCAGAGTGAGCACTAATTGGTTAATTAATGCCTGCACTTACTGTCCTGGAGACCTGGCAGGTGGGGAGTGAGAGGTATGGAAAAAATGCTGGTCAGAGTGCAGGGGTGAGGGTGTGGGAGCTGGCTGGGCACAGGCACTCCGTGGGGCTGGAGGGCACGGTGCCATCCCAGCACTCTGCTCAGGGTCGGACTGGATGGTCACAGGATGGAGCAGGTTGGAAGGAACCATTGGAGGTCACCCAATCCTCCCTCCCTGCTCCCTCAGGGTCCCTCAGGATGGCTTTGGAATGTCTCCAGGGAAGGACACTCCTCTCTGGGCAGCCTGTGCTCAGTCACCCTCTCAGCAGAGTTCTGCCTCATTTGCAGTTGGAGCTTCCCTGGATGGTGCCTGAAGGTCTCTTCCAACTCAAATGGTGATTCCATGGCTTCTCCTTGTCCCCAGCCCTGCTCCAGGGCTCCAGCCTTCCCCTCGGTGCCAGCAGATGGCAACCCTGGCCAGCCACTGCTCTGTCTTCTCCTGTCCGCCACCTTCCCTGTCTGCACAGATGTGCAGCTCCTGGGGGTGCCAGAGGTGCTCCTGAGGTGCCAGAGATGCTCCTGGGGGTGCCATAGGAGCTCCTGGGGGTGCCACAGACACTCCTGAAGGTGCCAGAGGAGCTCCTGAGGGTTCCAGAGAAGCTCCTGAAGGTGCCAGAGGTGCTCCTGGGGGTGCCAGAGACACTCCTAAGGGTGCCAGAGACGCTCCTGAGGGTGCAAGAGACGCTCTTTAGGGTGCCAGAGGAGCTCCTGGGGGTGCCAGAGACACTCCTGAGGGTGCCAGAGGTGCTCCTGAGGTGCCAGAGATGCTCCTGAGGGTGCCAGAGGAGCTCCTGGAAGTGCACCTGTGAATCCACCCTCGTCCCTGCCCAGGACCCACAACCCAGACCCATCAGCTGGAGCTGCCAGTGACTCCTCAGCAAAGGATTTGGAGGGTCCCAAGGAGAGAGAAGGAGACTGGAAAGAGGGGGCTCTGGGACGGGGTTTTTGGGAGGCTGTACCACCCTCCCCTTGTCCTGCCCATGCTGCCAGGGTGGCATGCACAGGGTCTGTGCCATGCACAGGGTCTGTGCCATGCACAGGTTCTCTGCCATGCATAATGCACAGCTCTGCTGCACTGACTCGATGTCAGCTGGCTTTGAAACATTAATTTGAAAAGAAAAAATGCATTTATTGCTTGGGCAAGGTGGCAGTTGGATCTGAGCCCCTGGCACAGCCTGGGTGTGCAGAATTCAGGGGGTTTGTGCTGCCTGGAAGGCTCCACTCCCCACTCAGGACACCAAACACGTCAGGGCTCTTTGTCAGCAGGTGATTCCCTCCAAGAACAGGCAAACAAACATAAAGCCCCAGAATCCAAAAGCTCAGAAAGGAGCACATCTGAGGGATGAAAAGCACTTGATTGCAGCTCTGTGAAGCTGCTTTTCATGGGGTTTTCAGAGCTGCCTCTCCTTTAAATCAGAAAAAACTGAGGCCAGGACTGAGCTGTGCCTTGGGGAGCCTTTGCTGCCACCCCACAGACCCCAAGCCCACACCTTTTCCTCTCTGTCACTCTTTGGGATGGTCTCTGCCATAGTCAGTCCCCTTTCCTTCCAGCTCCCTCCAGCAGCAGGTTCTGAGCTCGATTATGCACATTTCTGGTGCAATTAAAACAGCAAAGTGCATCAGAATTCGCATTAAAAATATCCTGCCCATTAAAACACTTGCAATTTCCTCCATGATCCTCAGCTTTGAAAAGCTTTTTTTATCCTCTCAGACCAGTCAAAAGGCAGCATTTTCTGTCTTGGAGCCCGAGGAATGATCAGCAGAAGGAAATTGTTGCTCTTAAGAGCCTTATTGCTTATTAATGGAGGTAATTAAATGGCTCTAAGCTGAGGCCAACGTGCAGCCTAAGAGAGCATGCACAGATTCCCTGGCCTGAAAGCTGCACTCAAATTAATAAAAGAATTGATGGAGACAATGGCTGATGGCTGGGAATTGCTCTTGAGACTGTAATGAAGACAGTTGTCTCCTTTAAGCTCCCTCTCACTATAATACAGCCAAAAATAGCCCAGGTCGACACTTGCAATGGAGCAGCTGTTGGGAAACAGCCTCAGGTGCCCAGGAACACCCAAACCAGGCTGGAGAATCCAGTCCTGGTGGGGCCAAAGGCAAAGAGCTGGAGCAGAGCCCCTTGGATGGATAATCTCCTTGCCCTCCTGCCTGGGTTTGGGGTGCTTGGGCTGGGCATGGAAAACGGGACCACACCAGGGGTGTCCCCTCCTGGATAAATCCCAGATCCACAAAGGCCTGGAGAGCAGCAAAGCCTCTGAGGCTGAAATATGAGAGTCTGATTCAGTGAGATCTCAGTGTAAATAACCAGAATGTGAAGCATAAATGGCACAGCACAGCAGCACCATTTCTGATGGAAGTCTCCAGGGTTTGTAGCTTGTTCTGGAAGAAATTGGTGTTTGCAGCCCAGGCTGTGTCCCTCCTGCAGAGCTGGTGGGGAGGGGTGGCAGAGACCAAACATCACCACTCAGTCAAGAAAAACTGAACTGGCACCAAACCCTGATTTCTTAAGCACTGCTTAATCCTGTGTGCTGGTGTCTTCTTGTTTAACTCTGCCACAATGCCAGGGAGGAAAGGTTAAATTTGGGCTTCCACCTGCCAACCACAGCTGTGACTCAGGGCTTTGTTTAACCTGGGTTGGGTTAATCCCACCAGGGTTGCAAAGGTCCTGAGACTGGAGGCAGAAGAAAAGCAGAACCAAATGAGCAATTTGGTTTTCTGAATAGCATGAACTCTGCTCTGCTGAGCATTTGGAGCACTCTGCCTAAAATGATGTAAGGCACAAGCAGGAACTTGGTGGTGAAATGTGGGCAGGTGTCTACAGAGAAGTTTCTGCTGGGAAATGGAACACAAGTTTGGGGTTCAGGGTGTGGGCACTGAGTGTGTTCCAGGCTTTAAAGTGTCCCAGCAATGAGAAACCCACGAGCTGAGCCTGCACAGCTTTACCTTCTGGGGCTTTGTGCCCACCAGACACAGAAATAGTTAACAAAATCCACTGAGGCTGCTGGAGGATGAGTAAGTGCGTGGGAAAGGCAGGAGCTGGAGTGTTTAAAGAGTGTTTCCAGGAGGGTAAACCCCTGTAAGAGCTTTTGAAGGGAAGAGAAACTGCTGTTGATAGAAAGAGAGAATTAGCCAAGTGAACTCAAACACATTCATGCAGCAACGATTTGTCTTCCCCCAACAACCTGATTAATCAGTTGTGTTCTCCTGGTGGTGGAACCTGTCACTGGGTGTACTTTATAGCTTTTTATTCCTCAGGAACCTGCACAATATCCTGATGATGTGCTGAAGTGAGGAGCTGCAGGAAATCAGATTTTTTGGCAGTGTCAGACAACACTCAGTGAGTTTGTTACTAAAAGGCATTACAAGCAGGCCCAGCTTTTCTTTGTCAGCAGTTACAGAACTTCCCTCAAGAAGTCCTGATTTGCTCCAAAATAAGGTTCACTATGAACTGGGAAGATTTTTTTCAGCCACAAACAGTGATCTCTGCTCTTTGCTGATCCTCCCTTGGAGCTGCATTAAGTTTTGCTGCCTCAGGTTGAAGATGGACACAGGAAAGTTCCTCTTTAAAAGGCTGAAGCAGCAACATCTGAGCTTGAGAAAACCAATCCCATTTCAACCAAAGGTTCCCAGGGTGGTTTGGAATCTTGTCCTGGATTGCAGGTGGTGAGTAAAGGGGGCAAGGCCAAAGCTGTGTATTATAAAGAACCTTCATTAGGAAAGACTTTTTAATAGTTATATATGAATGGTTGCAATGAATATTTTAGTATCCACTTTTTGTGCAGCCACTGGGTGGGAGGGAGGGCAGGACAATAAACCTGTGGTGGGTTTATTGCTCTCTCCAATAACTTATAGAAGGCAAATGCTCAGCCCCACTGCTTGGATGGCTGTGTGTAAATGCACTGAGGTCAGGAGCAGAGCCAGAGGAAACACCTCGTGGTAACAACCTCGGAGGGAAGTTTCTGACTTCCAAGAGGGGGAGAGTTGCAGGGAATGGAGTTTTTATTATTACTTGGCATGACAGGCCCAGGGCAGTGACCCTTCCCCTGCACTCTGTGTTGGTGAGGCCACACCTTGAGTGTTGTGTTCAGTTCTGGGCCCCTCAGTTCAGGAAAGAGATTGAGGGGCTGGAGCGGGGCCAGAGAAGAGCAACGAGGCTGGGGAAGGGACTGGAGCACAAGAGCTGTGGGGAGAGGCTGAGGGAGCTGGGGGTGTTCAGCCTGGAGAAGAGGAGGCTCAGAGGTGACCTCAGCACTGTCTGGAACTCCCTGAAGGGAAGTTCTGGCCAGGTGGGGGTTGGTCTCTTCTCCCAGGCACTCAGCAATAGGACAAGGGGGCACGATGGGCTCAAGCTCTGCCAGGGGAAATTGAAGTTGGAGAGTAGAAAAAAATTCTTTGCAGAGAGAGTGCTCAGGGATTGGAATGGGCTGCCCAGAGAGGGGGTGGATTCCCCATCCCTGGAGGTTTTTCAGCTGAGCTTGGCCGTGGCACTGAGTGCCATGATCTGGTAAAGGGACTGGAGTTGGACCAAGGGTTGGATTTGATGATCTCAGAGGTCTTTTCCAACCCAATCCATTCCAAGATTCTGTGATTCAATATAATCCACCTCCCTCTGTAGATCCTGAGTGTTTGTGTCAGGGCCGGGAGGAGGCTGAGAAAAGCTGCCTTTAATTCATCCCAGAGGGAGGAGGAGGAGGAGAAGCTGCAAAGAGCAGAGAGGGAGCGAGCGGGGCAGTGCTGGGAGGGAGAGGGGAATCCCTGGGAATGCAGGAACGTCACCGACTGTGTGTGTGTTCCCATCGCACACAGAGGCAGAGGAAAGGAGGGAGATGTCATGGATTTCAGCCTGCAGGAGGAGGGAGGGAGCAGGGATGCAGCAGGGGCTGAGCCAGCTGGGATTATCTGCAGGGAGGCGGCACCGGGAGCGCGGAGCATCCGAGTGCTCCCGGGCTGGGCTGCGTAAAAACGAACTGTGAACATTTCCCCCGAAGAACCCTGTGATGTGATTCAGGCAGTGACTGAATTCAGGTTATTCATCTCGGAGTTTCAGCACAGCCCTCGGGAAAAGCCAGATCGGTTTCTGCTCCTTTTTGCTTGCCCTTTGCTTGCCTGAGCAATCTGCTCTCCCTGAACCGCCTGGTGGGTTGGTGGCTTTGCCCAAGTGGCTCTGCCGGGCTGGAGCCTGTGCCGGTCCTGAACCCAGGACATTGCCTGAATCCAGGACATTCCCTGAATCCAGGACATCCCTGAGTCCAGGACATCCCTGACTCCAGGCACAGCCCCTGAATCCAGGACATTCCCTGACTCCAGGACATCCCTGACTCCAGGCACATCCCTGAATCCAGGACATCCCTGACTCCAGGCACATTCCCTGAATCCAGGACATCCCTGAATCCAGGCACATCCCTGAATCCAGGATATCCCTGAATGCAGAACATCCCTGACTCCAGAACATCCCTGACTCCAGAACATCCCTAACTCCAGGCACATCCCTCACTCCAGGACATCCCTGAATCCAGGACATTCCCTGACTCCAGGCACATCCCTGTCTCCAGGACATCCCTGACTCCAGGCGCATCCCTGAATCCCACCACATCCTGGGGCTCTGTTGCAATCACAGGGCTCTGTGCAGGCTCCCAGTCTCGGCTGCTCTGTGTGCTCAGGAGGAGATCTGTGTGCTCAGGAGGAGATCTGTGCTGCTGATTTCCCCAGGCTGTGCTTTAATGTGAAGTTGGGGCTGAGAGCACTAAACAATAGCTGTGGTTTGGTCTTAATGCAGCTCAGTCGCCGAGAGGGTGGAAAATCACGGATCAACTTCTCACGTTGTCAGGAATAACCCTAATCCCAGGAGACTCACTTAGTTACAAATAAGAATTTAAGGCAAGCTGTTTCCTTGCCACCTGTTTGTTGGATTATAACAATTTGTTTGTCTTGTTTGTCTTATTTGTCTTCTGTTTGTCTTGTTGTGGTGGGGTTTTTTCATCTGGAAAATGATCTGCCAGAGGAAGCACAATGCAAACATTGTTGTCTCAGTCACACCTTGAAATCTGGGGTGGTTTTACCTGTCCAGGTGCCACTGGCAAAGCAAAGAGGTGAGATCCTTGTGGCTGCCAGAAGCACCTGAATTCCCTCACTAAGAAAAGAATTTAGGGTATCTAAGACTCCCCTGCCAAAAAAAGGATCAGTTCTGAGTGTTTTGGGGGCAGCTGGGAGACATAAAGCCCAGTCTTTGCTCAGTCAGGTTTGTGATGCCAGAGCAGAGGCTTTTGGGTGGTATTTGGTCTTTTATCCTGTGTTGGGTTGTGAAGTTGGGGGTTCTGTGTGAGGCTGAAGGACCTGAATCTTTCACTTCCAAAGCCATCAGTGCTTATCCAATAGACATCTCACTCTGATCCACTCTCAGCGGGATCCCAGCCCTCCTGCCCCTGGTTTGCCTCATCCTTTTTTGATGCTTTCCCACTCTCAAAACCTCTTTTGTCACTTTTGGGCAGCTGAACTCAAGGTCTCCTGCAGCCTTTCTGGTGTTTGTCTTTGTTGCACAGACCAGGAGTCTTGGCTCAGTGTGCCAAGTGCCCCAAGAGCTCAAGTCTTGGATATAAACTTCCTTTGGGGATCCAGAGAGGACTGTGAGATATCCAAAGTTCACAAACCCCTTTGGGGACTTCTACCCAGCTCTGTGTTTGATAAAAAAAAAGGAAAAAGTTTCAGGCTCTCAGAAGGAAGATTTACCCTCCTTTTCTCCAGGGAACAGGAGGCAGGTGGGAAGAGTCAGTACAGCAAAGAGGGAAAGTGGAGCCTCACACTGGCTGAGGGGACAGGGCTGGGGTCAGCAGAGGTGAGCCCTGGGATGGGAGGGGAAATAATCTCTGCAAATGCTCACCATTATTCTTGAGTTATATCTGGTTGGACAGATCCTCACAGGAGCAGTAATGACAGGAGAGTGGAGTACAAACCTCTCCCAGAGTCACTTCTTGTCTCAGATAACAAGTGGCTGAGCTGGGATGGATGTGCTGCCATAACATGCTGCCCACCCTGGGAGTGGCAGAGGGGCCAGGCTGGCACTGAAAGGCTCCAGATGTGCCCAGAGGTGAATAAATGCAGGCAGAAATTCTCCTGTGCTCCTGCAGGGGATTGCAGGAGTGCAAATGGGCACAGGGTGGCTCTGGGGGTGGCCTGGGAGGGGCTAAGGCAGGTGAAGGGCAGAATTTGGGGCTCTGGGTGGTGCTGAGTGGATGGTCTGGGTGCAGAGAGCAGTGTGGGCACAATTTTGGTGAGCACAGAAGCTCCTCCCCTGGCACAGTGGAGTCAGAGCTGCATTCCTGGCTCCAGGCTCTGCCAGTCCCTCCTGGAGCAGGAGGAGGGTGGATGTTTGCTGTGCCAGGAAGGGTGAGGCTGAAAGCTCTGCAGCCTGAAAAGCACAAGGGGGACATTTTCTGGGTTTGAAGGGAAGTGCTGTGGAGGGGCTGGATGGCTTTTTGTGCTGGGGATATTGGCATTGCCCCCCTGGCACTGCACAGCCCTGACTGCTGAAGCTGTGCTGGGGGTCTAAGAGTGGTCCTGGCTCTGCTGCACCCAGGATTTGCAGAGCTGTGTCCATCCCCATGGAATCCCCATCCTCAGCCTCTCCCACCCATCCAGGTGTGTCCCACCTGGGCAGAGGGGCAGCCCTGGAGCTGTTCCTGGGGCCTGGGGCACAGCCCTTGTTCTGCCACACTCCTCATGGATGGTCAGGCCCCCAAATCGATCGGTGGCTGTTCCCTGCTGTGTGTTAGTGCTGGGGCTGCAGATCAATCCAACTCACTTGGCTGAATACACGAGGGGAAGGAATTTAGAAAGGAAAAATGCCTCGGTGATGCTCAGCTTAGCTTGTTGCTATGCAACCCCGTGCTGTAACCATGGCAACCCCCAGGAACCCTGTTCAGCCCTTTCTGGTACAGCCTGCAAAGCAAATGGAATAGGGATCCTGGGGGCTTCTCCACACTGGGGGAAGGATGGGCTCAGCAGCCCAAATTTGTCCCAGTATCCCGTGGGTTTGCTTTTGCAGCTACAGCTGGTTATTTCTGCAGTTACTCCTTCACAAAAGGGTTGGATTTTCCTGATTTTTCGGCCTTTGTATTAAGAAACTCTGGCCAGAACAGCAGTAAAACTACAGGGGAGCCAAGCAGGCAGTGGTTACGTGGAGCTGTGCTGTCCTGAAAGCAAACCAGCACATTTATTCTGTGCTGCTGTTCCTGGGAAAGAAAAGGGAGGCGTGTCCTTGTCTGAGCCTGTTCCTGCAGGGTCAGAGCCAGAGGATGTCACAGATAAACACCCCCTGGTCTTCCCAGGGTCAGACTCTCATTGCTTCTCCAGGGGGAAAGGCCCAAAAAGCAAGGAAAAGAGTGGAAAACCTTTGGGAATGAGTTCCAAACGAGGCATTCTGGAACTGGCAGAGAATGGAAGCCCTGGGTGGGAGTGGCTGTGCCAGCAGATCCCCCTTGCCCTGTCTCCAGCCTGCAGAGGTGGCTGGGCTGGGAGGTGGGTGGCTAAGTCAGCTCTTCACATGACAGTTCCCTCACACCCCCTGAAGAGAGGAGCCTCCTTTGCATCTTTTTGAAGTGTGGGACCTGTCAGAAAGCAGCTCCAGGCACATTGTGTGTTAAGGGATGTCATAATTATCCTTCCCCACTGCACCAGGAAGGGGAGAGCTCTTGCTCCAGAGGTCTAATGCCTTACCTGGAGGAAAGCACAATCCACAGGGCAGCACAGCAGAGGGAACCAGCTGGAGACGCTGCTGCAGAGCAGATAATTAAAGAGATGCTAAAGAAAAAGCAGCTTTGGGGAAGAATGAACATGCACAGGAGTAGGAGGCTTGGAGTGGAATATGATAAATGTTTGGGATTAAGCATTGAACCCAGAAGGGGAGAGTAATCTGGCTCACTCCTGAGGAGTGGGAGGGACTGAGTCTCCATCTGGAGTGTTTGCTGGGTGTGTGGGTGCAGGGAGTGTGTCAGTGCTGCAGATGTGCTGAGAGGGGGAGGTGCATCCTCCAGCAGAGCCTCCAAGGGCATCCCAAAAACCTGCTGGAAGGTGGGAGCAGTGCTTGGTGGGGCTGCTTTATCCACTCCCATTTGCTGGCTGGGTTTAGGGCAGCTCACAGACTTTGTTCTGCTTTGTTTTAAAGCCATGGTGGGAAGGCAGCTCTGGAGCTGAGAGCTGTAATTGCCCTCCAGAGAAAATGAAAGGCCTGAAGCAGCTCTCCAGATGTGGAGCTGAACAGGAGCAGTGATGAACAGCCCTGGCTGCTTTCTGGCTGAAAAAAACTAAATAAAAAAATAAATAAAAGGCCTGAAGCAGCTCTCCAGATGTGGAGCTGAACAGCAGCACTGATGAGCAGCCCTGGTGCTCTCTGGCTGCAGGGACACTGCTTTGCCCCTGTGTGAGCCCAGAGCTGGGCAGGGCAGCTGTGGGGGCTGCCTCACCCCCAGCTCTGCAGCCTGGAGCTGATGGCACTGGGGCAGGACAGAGACATGGGCACTCCCTGCCAGCAGTGACCTTTCCATCCTCCTCAGAGCCTCAGACACAGCCCAATTACTCGAACTGCAGGTGCAGAGTTGCTAAGCAACACCACGGTGGTGCAGCAGCATCCCATGCCCTCACCTGCTGGCAATGCCCTCCCTCTCCCCAGGCACAGCTCCCTCCTCCCCCACTCCCTGGGAGCACAGGGCCATGGCAGGAGCCTCTCTGAGCCCTCTCAGCTCCTGCCCCCCTGGGAAAGCCCAGTAGGGAACTGCTCTGGGACTGGGGTGGTTTGGGGGTGCCTGAGAACCGAGGGCTGGGGGGTCAGCAGGAGCTGCTGAGGTGCCCCAGCACAGGCACTGTGGGGGTGAGATGGGTGGAAGGTGCTGAGCCTGCAAAGGTACGGCCTGATTGTTCTGGGAAAGGCTCAGAGCAAACTCAGGCAGTGTCTGCAGAGCAGCTCCCTCTGCCTTTCTCCATGAGCTGCACCCAGAGTTCATTAAATGCCTCCTAATCCATCAGACCTCTTAGGTGGGCACTGGCAGTTCATCAGGGGGCACTGGGGGCAGCCTGGGCTGAGCAGCAGCTCTGAGGGGCAGGAGCATGGTGAGAGGTGCCCCAAATTCCCAACCCTCTCCTGTGGCATCCTTCCCTTCCTCACCTGCAAGGCTTGGAGTCAGCAGCACATCCCATCCCTTCCCTGAAATCCAGTCCTGGAATGAACATTCCCAACCCCTGAGTCCCCCAGACTGCTCTGGGTGCTCATGCAGGGAGACAGCCCTGAAGGAGGGGCTGGGGGGCACCATCTTGTGCCCACAATGCCCCAAAGGTGTAAAGGATGGACCTCAGCAGAGAATCCAACCCCTCTGAAAGCACAAGGATGGAGTTTGAGACACGAGAGCCCAGGACAGCTCTGCAGGGTGAGATCAGGGAGCTGCTGCTCCTGCCTGTTCCCTCTGCAAGAAAATTCCCCTCTCTCTCCTCTGCCCTTTCTCCTTATCCTTGTTTTCTCAGGACTGGCTCCAAATATCAGGGCTATTCACAGTTATTCTCTCATTTTCTCCTACTCTCCCTCATTACTCTCTCAAAGGTGAGGAATTTAAGCAGCTCAAGTCTCAGCAACTGCCTCAGCCTTTAAATCACAGGTCATGGATCAATTCTGACCAAATGCTGCAGTTTTAGGTCAAACCTGTGCCAGGGAGGGCTGATGTTTTTCTGCTGCTGAGGCTGAGCAGGGAACAGGCTGACACTCTCCTTTCCTTAACAAAAAATGGGCAGTTCATGCCAAAATATTGTCCCTCCTTTGCAGTGCTCTCCTGGTAGATGAGAGTTTTGAGTGTCCTTCCCCAAACCAGCCTTTTTCTTTTTATGGCAGAGGACATTTAGTCATTGGCTTTTATAACAATCATAATTTTTTTTATGAACTTTGAAGGAAAACTCTTTCTGGGGTGGTGGCTCTTCCACAGAGTTCCAGACCAGCAACCTCTCTCACTAAATCCAACTTCCCCAGGCCAATATTTCACTGGCAATAAATCCCTCTGTGGTACCTTGTGCTGCTTGTAAAAAGCCATGAAATTCCCATGTAATGTCAGTCAAAGAGCCCCAGTGAGGAGACACAGAAAACAGGGGTTGAAATTCAGCCCGAGATGTTTGTGCTGCTTGGTTGAGATAATCAGTTATTGACACCAGAGGAAGAAGATTTGCCACATTCACTGAACAGCTGTTGGGTTTTAGGCAAAGTGGGCTCAGGAGTTGTGTCCTCTCTGCTCTTGCTGCCTGCTGGTGTTTCCCAGGCATTGTAATTGTAATACATGATATATAAAGATTATAATGGTTAATTGGTACATTATAATTGAGGGAAAACAGGGATGCAGAGAGATCCCAGTCAGATCCCAGGCTCCAGACTGGGCTGAGCTGAGCACTGAGTCTGCTTGTAATGCTATTTCTCTTCTCTCTTTTGCTTTGAATGCAAAAGGAAGATATTTGTGGGCTCCTCTTCACTGCCAGATTACAAGTGGGTCCTTCCCTATATGTTTGTGCCTGTTAATTTGGGAGTTGTGCTGAATAAATAGTCTGATTATTTATTTTTTTTAAACACATTTGTGATGACAATAAATTAAATTGCTTTTTGATGTTTGACAAATATAATTTTTCAGGTTTGTTTTTTTTTTACCCAGGAGAATTGCAAATATAAAAAAAAAAAACAACCAGCCATCAGCTCCAGAATGCAAGAAGTGCAGTCTATCAACAGCATGAAATTAGATACCTGTCAAAATACATTTGTCCTCAAAATAACTATTCATGCATTTCATTTCCCTGCATAAATAGATACTCATCTGCTCCCTTCTGTCTGTCATTTGTTACTCACAATCCAGCCCTGACTGTGGGAGGGAAATATTTAAAGCTGCTTCCACAGCAATGGGCAGGCTGAGTTTAGATCCTTCCCTCTGGCTTTCTCAGCACCATTCACTTGATTGTGAACAAGAAGGGAAACATCTATTTAAAGTCAATCAAAAAACATCTTCCAAGGCATTCACTCCTGACAGCAGCTCCCTGTCTGGTTCCATCTCTCTCTCAGATGAGCAGCTCCCATGGTTTGGTTTTCCCAGGCAGGGCAGAGCTCCTGGGGCTGGGCAGGGACATCAGGGGGTGCAGCCACAGCCTCTGGGAGAGCAGTGGAAGGATCTGAAGTCACAGAATCACAGAATCACAGAATGGATTGGGTTGGAAAAGCCCTCCGAGATCATCAAGTCCAACCCTTGGGTCAACTCCAGTCCCTTTACCAGATCATGGCACTCAGTGCCACGGCCAAGCTCAGCTGAAAAACCTCCAGGGATGGGGAATCCACCCCCTCTCTGGGCAGCCCATTCCAATCCCTGAGCACTCTCTCTGCAAAGAAGTTTTTTCTGCTCTCCAACTTCAATTTCCCCTGGCAGAGCTCAAGCTGTGCCCCCTTGTCCTATTGCTGAGTGCCTGGGAGAAGAGACCAACCCCCACCTGGCCAGAACTTCCCTTCAGGCAGTTCCAGACAGTGCTGAGGTCACCTCTGAGCCTCCTCTTCTCCAGGCTGAACACCCCCAGCTCCCTCAGCCTCTCCCCACAGCACTTGTGCTCCAGTCCCTTCTCCAGCCTCGTTGCTCTTCTCATGGTGTCCCAGAACACCTCCTGGAAAAGGATTCCTTCCCAACAGCACCTTCTGTGCTGCTGCTCCCTCTCCCACCACCTTTCCTTCAGCTGAACTGGAATTCAGGCAAAGGTTGTTCATCCTCTCTGTGTTTGTTGCTTCTGACCTTGCTCCAGTTTTACTTCTCTGTATGATTTAACGGAGCTTTTGTATAAAGGGAAAAAGGGCTGGATGAGGAGCTGGAGAGAGATGGGATCCATCAGGCAGGTGACCCTCACCTTGCTCTGGAAGCTCACCTGGCTTTCTCCTTGCCCTGTGTGTGTTTGGCCCCTTGTGCTCTCATTTGTCAGGCACAGCATGGATCGTGTTTGTGTCTGTCTGCATCTCGCTCTCCTCCTCCTCCTCAGGATGTTCCTTTGCTGAATAAGCTTTAAATGAAGTGGGAAGGTGAGGTGGGAGCTGCCCCTGTGCCCAGCAGAGCAGCATTCCCTGGGGGTGATGCCCCCTGAGCTCCACCAGCCCAGGTTGCTCCAAGCCCTGTCCAGCCTGGCCTTGGACACTCCCAGGGATGGGGCAGCCACAGCTTCTCTGGGAATTCCATCCCAGCCCCTCACCACTGTCACAGGGAGGAATTTCTTCCCAATATCCCATCTAGACCAACTTTCTGGCAGTTTGAAGCCATTCCACCTTATCCTGGCACTCCAGACTCTTGCAAACACTCTGTCCATCTTTCTTATCAGCCCTTCAGGTACTGGAAGGGGCAACTGGGTCACCCCAAAGCCTTTTCTTCTCCAGGGTGAACAATCCCAATTCTTGCAGCCTCTCCTCCCAGCAAAGCTGCTGAGGCTGGAGGTGCTGAGCAGGAGGTGCTGAGGCTGCCCAGCCCCTTCCTGTGCTGCACAGAGGGCAGAGGAGCTGCAGGGGGCTCACAGTGCCCAGGGTGCAGCTGCTGGAGCCCCTGAGAGGCTGCCCTGGCTCTGGGCAGGTGCAGGAGCTCAGCAGAATCATTAAATACGCAATTTGGAGCCGAAATATCCTTTATCAGAAATTTATAACCCATTTAAAATGAATCCATTCAGGCCCAGTGAGGGTCCTGGCTGAGGGAGGAGATAATTCCCCAGGTTTATTTATATAGTTTGATGGCTTTTATGCCAGGTTAGTAAAAAAGAGTCTGTGCCAATAAAATACTTTCTCTGCTTGTAAAACTTGAGTGTTTTATCTGTGATGCTGAATTGTTCTGCCTTTTAGCTTTATATGGGAACTGCTGGAGGCAGATCTGCTTTGCTCTCAGGTGCCTGTTCAGCCTCTCTGCCCAGGGCCCCAAACCATCCCTGGGCATGTGATTTTCTGGCATCTAAACCATCCCTGGGCACTGCTAATGTGGGTGTAAAGATGCACCGATGGAAGGAAAACCCATCAAGGTCTGATATTTTTCTGACTCAACAAAAACCCCTTCACTTTTCCATCACCTGGAAAAGGTAAGGAATGAAGGAGGTGAGACTTGCCTTAGTCTGAGCCTTTCTCCAGGCTCAGGTGCTGATGGGCTGCACTGACATGTCCTGGCTCATGTTCTGCTCTCACCCACCCCCTGCACAGCCTGGCAAACCTCTGCAAGGTTCTGATGCCACCTGAGAGGTGACAAACAGCACCAGTGGCTTCTTTCTACTTGTTAACAGAAAGGAAAACAAGTGGGAGGGAAAGACCATTAAACTCCCAGCCCCGCGGGGCAGTTTTAGCCTTGGCTTCCCTTGCTGAGCTCTGCCCAGGCTGAGTTTAGAGCACAGCTCTGTCCTGGTGGGGATGGTGGGATAGCAGCAGCTCCAGTGACAGGGATTCCATTGTAATGCCACTTCTGCTGCAAAAATATTGTTATTATGGAATTTACTGTGAGTGGATTGTAGCTGGGGAAACACTGAATAATCCCCTGCAAAGTGGGGGAGCAGGATGAGAAAAAAGAGCTGCTGGTGGTGCTTAATTTTGTGAGCACCCCGTGGTGGATCCACCCCTGAGGACCTGAGGTATCCAGGAATCCTGGAGTGTTCAGGAATAGGGTTTATTCTCAGAAAACACCAGGAAAATTTCCCCCCTGAGTCTAACCCAGGTTTGTACCTGGCAGGGAATGTCCTGCTCTGCAGCTGCTCCTGCATTTCCCACCTGTTTCCACCTGCTCTGGAAAAGATCTCAAAGGTTGGAGCATCAGAATTCTTTCAGCAGATAAAAGGGTGTTGGTGTGTGAACATCCACGAGGGTTGGGGACAGGGAAATCTGTAATTTGACGTGCTGTTGTGTAAGGAGTTCTATTCCCCTGCAAACAGGCAGATTAATGGCAGCGTTTATCATGTACATGAGAAAAATAAGGTGATCAAATCAGAATGAATTTCCCTTTCCTTGGAGACAGCAGAGCAATTACAGGACAATGCAGGCTGTGAGGAACTGAGAGGGACTATTGTAGGCACACAATGGAGAGCGGAGAGAACACCGGGGGGAGAAGAGAGTGAGAGTGGAGGGAGAGACGGTGACAGGGAAAGCAACAGAACAAACTATTTTATCTGTGACAGGGACACAAAGTAAACTGGCAACATCAAAGTGCCAACAGAGGCAGTTCAGGCTGCAGAACCTGCTGATAAGAGAGAACAACACGTGGGCACAGAGGGATTGGTGCTGGGGAAGTGTGTGATGAGCCCCTGGCAAAGGAGGGGGGGTTGGTTTCCCACCTCTCAGACATTGGCAACCCCTCAGTAAAATCTTTTTGCACTTGGAAAATGTGAGAGAATCCAAGGCAGGACATGGCATTGGCACCTGGCAGGGTTTATGGGATC
>JAJPCS010000397.1:143161-162429 GCA_021164005.1 Willisornis vidua nigrigula | reverse complement strand
GGCGGTGGGTTTGGGGTTCCTGGGCTGTGCCCCAGAGTTTTGTGCTCCGGGCGGCTGGTTTGGGGTTCCTGGGCTGTGCCCCAGAGTTTTGTGTTCTGGGCGGTGGGTTTGGGGTTCCTGGGCTGTGCCCCAGAGTTTTGTGTTCCGGGCGGTGGGTTTGGGGTTCCTGGGCTGTGCCCCAGAGTTTTGTGTTCCGGGCGGTGGGTTTGGGGTTCCTGGGCTGTGCCCCAGAGTTTTGTGTTCCGGGCGGTTGGTTTGGGGTTCCTGGGCTGTGCCCCAGAGTTTTGTGTTCCAGGTGGTGGGTTTGGGGTTCCTGGGCTGTGCCCCAGAGTTTTGTGTTCCGGGTGGTGGGTTTGGGGTTCCTGGGCTGTGCCCCAGAGTTTTGTGCTCTGGGTGGTTGGTTTGGGGTTCCTGGGCTGTGCCCCAGAGTTTTGTGTTCTGGGTGGTTGGTTTGGGGTTCCTGGGCTGTGCCCCAGAGTTTTGTGTTCTGGGTGGTTGGTTTGGGGTTCCTCCCTGCAGAGACCCAGCTTGGGCCAGGAATAAGTTGTTTATAACCATCAGCAGTTCTGAGACACTGATACTTTGGGGGTTTTTTGGGGAAGGAATTGATTCAGCTGCATTCCAGGTAGGGCTGGAAATCCTGTCATGACTGAATCAGCAAGAGCTGTGAAGAGATCCTTTACAGAAAAAAAAAAGTGTTTATCAACAATGCTCCGTGTTTGGAAGACTCCCAAACCCTCAGGCTTTAGGGGAACATCAGTATTTCTTTATTTTAATGTGAACAAAGAGGCTTCACTCAATGAAGAAGCTGCTGTTTCTCCATACTCCATTTCTTTTTGCTTTGGAAAATAATAATTTTATGTGTTCAATGCCTTGGGCCTCTGGTTGCTTCTGAAACTCAGTGGTGTATCCAGAGCTGAAAAAGCAAAACTTGACTCTTGAAGACAGTAAAAATATTCTGTTGCTATTAAGTCCCCCCCTGGGGCCTTTAAGTGCATTTAGGGGGGGAGAAATTAATCTGAGAGCAGGAATTCTCCAGTTTCAGGGCACCAGGGCTCTTCCTTGGCAGGAGGTGAACACTGAGGATGTCCCAGGGATGCTCAGAAGATGTGACAGAACTTTCAGCTCCCACTTTTGGAGAGCACCAGGGCAAAGAAAACACCAGCACGAGGCTCTAAAGTGTCATTAAGGGCTGCTATAAATTACAGACCATCACAGAGACAAAACATTAAATAATAGATATAATACCCTGGCAGATTTAGGGAGACAAATTGCCCCAGAAGCTGTAAATAAAAGGAGTGTGTGAAGAGTGCTGGCACTGCCTCAGCAATATTGATGTGCTAATTCATGGCTTTGGGAGCCTGGCATTGCTGGGGGTGCAGGGAGCAAGGGGAGGCAGCAGGTTTTGGGTGCCCTGGGTTGTCCCTGGCCCTCTGGGAGAGGGACCAGAATGGGCTGATGGAGTTTCTTTGCAGGTTGTGCCAAAACTGTGGTGTCCCATGGCATGGAAAACCAGTGAGGGCCAGGAAATGGGTCTCAAGGCTTGTACTCCCAGGCACTCAGCAATAGGACAAGGGGGCACGATGGGCTCAAGCTCTGCCAGGGGAAATTGAAGTTGGAGAGCAGAAAAAAATTCTTTGCAGAGAGAGTGCTCAGGGATTGGAATGGGCTGCCCAGAGAGGGGGTGGATTCCCCATCCCTGGAGGTTTTTAACCTGAGCTTGGCCGTGGCACTGAGTGCCATGATCTGGTAAAGGGACTGGAGTTGGATCAAGGGTTGGACTTGATGATCTCGGAGGTCTTTTCCAACCCAATCCATTCTATGGATGTGGCACTGAGTGAGAATCCACCATGTCTTGATCCAACCCCACTGTGATCACCAGCCCAGGGCACTCTGTGCCCTGGGCTGGTGATCACAGTGGGATTGGATCAAGGGTTGGAATTGATGATCTCTGAGGTCTTTTCCAACCCGATCCATTCTATGATATCAGGAACCAGTTGCTTTTATATCCCTCTCAGCACTTCTTTGTTTGGGGTTTCTTGTTTCTTTTTGCCTGAAAGAACCATAAAAATGGGTCTGTTTGGTGTTCTGAGACCTTGGAGTCCTTCCTGCTGGTCTAGACAGGTTTCCCCAGGTCACCTTTGACACATCTTTCCTGTTTCTTGGAACTCTGCCCATGTCCCAGGGCAGCCAGTCCAGCCCAAAGATGTCCCTTCCTGGCTCCTTCCCTGCTTTGGATCTCCTGCACAGAGCAGGTGGCAGGAGCAAAAAGATGTTTTGGGTTTTTTTTTCACTTTATTCTTTCTTCAGGAAATATGAAATCTTTCCCTGAAGCATCTCTGATAGGCAGAACATAAATTTTGCCTCCTCTGGGCCCCAGGGTGACCTTGGGGTGTTGCCCTCTGGGCTGACCAGAATGTCCCACATTGTGGTTGCCCAACTTGCTTTTCTCTTGCAAAATAACAGCCTGTGAGCAGCCCCTGGTTGTTTTTGTAGCATAATGAAGCCTGGACTTTGCCAGCACAAGACAATGCTCTGCAATAATTGAGGCTGTAAAATCCATCTGTTTGAGCACACTGAGTTTTTTCCATGCTGTGGAATTGCTTGTGCTTTCCATTTATATTTAAATTCCTGCCCGTGGAGATAACTGTCTCTGCCAAGG
Organism: Willisornis vidua nigrigula; assembly: GCA_021164005.1. Lineage (NCBI taxonomy): Eukaryota > Metazoa > Chordata > Aves > Passeriformes > Thamnophilidae > Willisornis > Willisornis vidua. The sequence continues at coordinate 159,767 of JAJPCS010000397.1, read as the reverse complement.
CAGCAGAGCTTGTGGATGCTGGAATGAGGGAATAGCTGTGCCCAGGCACCTCTCAGGGCTGAGATCTGAGGTGCAGAGTGTGCAGGTCCTGGCACTGCTGCCACTCCCAAGGGTTGGCTTGGATGGGTCTTGGATTGTGGGCAGCTTGGGGGTTAAACTCTTCCTGCTGTGGAGGGACATCACTTGTTCAGTCAAACATGAGTTGACCTGGGAATGATGTGCAGCTCCTGCTTCTATCCCAGGGCTGTGACTCTTCCTCAGGTGCAGTTTCTTGTTTCAATCAGTTCTTGTGTTAAATAGTTGTGGGTTTGTGCCATCCCACCCCAACTCACCCCCCCAGTGTGTGGGGCACCTCTGCCCAAGACCTTCAGCTGGTACCTGTTCTGGGCATCCCTGGCAGAGAACTGAGCCAGGTTTGTTGTAGGAGGACCCAGTGATATGTTCAGGGAGGAATTACAGGCTGAGTGGGGTGGAATTGCCAGGAAACCTGTGTCATGTTGACTGTAGTTCATGTAAAATTCCATGTTTAGCCTTTTGTTTGGCACTACCCCCATTCCTTGGCTCCCCCAATGCCCCTTGGAGCAATGGTTTGTTCTTTGGCTGTGTGTTTGCCTATTTTAGGATAAAAAATTATCCTTGAGACTGAAGTTTCCTGCAGTGACCATGGGAAACCTGTGCTTCCAGAGGTGCCTGGTGAATTCAGCTCCTTTATTTTCAGTCCAACAAACCACATGTAGCTCTTTGTGCTGAGCAGGAGGCAGATCCATCAGAGGCAGACAAGGAGGAGAGGAAAATGTGGGGACGTTTTCACATGTGCAATCAGCAAGGAGATCAGGAGATGTTCCAAGGGCTGTTCTGTGTTTAAAGGAGGAATAAAAACCCAAATCCCTGTGTGGCTGTTGGGTCTGGGAGTGTGGGAAACAAAGTGAAACCACATCACATTTTTGAGCCAGGGGGTTTATGGGCTGGAGAGGATTGAGTGACTCTCCCCTCTGCAAGGAGGCTGAATAAGATGTCAAGTCTGCACTGAGGCACCACCAGTGAGGAGAAGATTGAGTCTGCAGGAGGCTTGTTGTGATTGCAGGAGATCTGAGTTGTGGAGCATCAGGAAAGAGAGAATTCATCTGCTTTAATGCAGCAGAGCAGGAGCAGCTCTCCCTGGAGCAGGAAGGTGGCACCATGTGGAGACTTCTCTCCTCAGCAATTACTTGGGTTTGATGGTGTGGTGAGGACACAAAGCAAAGCCCTGAACACATCCCAGTTCACTCCCTGCTTGTAATTATCTTTTTTGCAGCACTTAAATTGCAGGAGAAGCCCTTACACAGGGCAGGGAAAGCAGCTTTCAGGCACCCTGAATGGTTTGGTCAGAGATGGATGAGCTGCCAGGGAGGAAAGGGGCAAAACCAGCTCAGAGAACCCTCTGTGAGGAGCTGGGGATAGACCTCAAAGTAAAAAACAAGCAGCTTCCACGTTTCCCAGAGTTCTCCATCAAGACTGGAATAACAATAACAAAAAGGAAAATAAAACCTGGGTTAAAAATAAGGCATTTTGAAGCTCTTAATTTTGCTCTGATAGCCCATGGCAGATGTCTGGGTGCATTCTGCTCCCTGTTGCTGTTTCCATTCCAAGTGGTTCTCAGTGAGGGGATTGAAAGGGAACTCATCCCACTCCTGCTCGAAGCACAACAGATTCTCACTCCCAATAAACTTCCCTGCTGCCAGGGCTGTGTTGCAAAGAGCCCATTTCTGCCCCAGCGATTCCTCCTCATACCCAGGCCCTCCATTAAGATGCAGTTTATAGAATTTTAGGGGCTTTGTGAGCCACAACATGTTGTGTGGGAGCCCCTTCAAAGCCAGGCAGGTATCAGTGTCTCCCTCAGGTCTCCTCAGGTGATCTGTGCCTTCTGTGTGTGTAAAACTTGCCTTTCCACCCTCTGTTACCTCAGTTGTGTTGGCAGAGACAACATCTGTGCCTTGGGCTGTTGCTCTGAGACTCTTGTAGGGATATGAGTGGCCAAGGGTTTGGTTTTCTCTGCAGTAAAAACCAGGGACAGAGCCATGAAATGGGTAAGGAGGGGAAACACTTCCATGGCCTGAACTGCACCTGTCTGAACAGTAAAATCTGTAACTCAGAGCTCAATGTGCAGTAAAAAAAATAATAAAAAAAATCCCAGCAGTGTGAGCTCACTGCAAATAAACTGGTTTTCTCTGCTTCTGAGGTTGGCTGTGGCCTTGTGCTTGATATTTGTCTCCTTTTGCTTGATAAAATGTAGGGCAGAGCTGCACTGGGGATGGCAGTGCCCGAGAAGGGAATGTTTGTAGGACAAGAGCTCACTGGGAGTGCAGGTGGGAGCCCTGCACTGGTTATACTGGGATTGCCACCAGTGTGTGACACCTTGAAGAGGATTCCTTTCCCCACCTGATGCTCAGTTTGGGCCCCTCTTGCTCCACAGCAGCATCCTCAGGGTGGCCTGAGCTGGAGCCACTTGGATTCTGAGCCCATGGTGGTGCACGAGGGTTTATTTTTAAAGCCAGGGATGTTTGCAATTATCTAAAGTGTGAACACATGCTTTCTCCTTGTGAAAAGAAAGCCCTGGCCCTTAATGAGATTTATTCTTCCCAGCCTGAAATAAATTAAACATGGCAGCAGGAGCCTTTTCTGCAGTAAATGTTTCTGAAATGATCTAATTCTTTTATACTTTCCACCAGGCAGTAGCACTTCCAAGTGCTTCCCTTTTAAGGCTCCTTTTCCACCCAAATTCCTCTTCCATGCACTCACTGGTGTGGTTTTGGTCCTCTCCATTGGCACCATCCAGGGTGTTTCCCCCTGGACTCAGCACTTTGAGGAAAGCAGGTTAAGAGGGAAACTTGAGAGAGCTTCTGGATGACTTTAAGGGCATGTTGGTTGGTCCCAGCCTGGGTTTTCAAGATGCATGCAGGGTCCCTGGAGGCTGTGGGCATGTTCAGGACAGGAGGCAGTGCTGCTGCTTTTTCCATGCTCCCCCTGAGCTGCAGGCAGGAGTTGAGCTTGTGGAGGATCAAGTTTTGGGGTGATGTTGTCCTTCAGGAGCTGTGGCTTTGGGAGTGGCATCTCTTCAGCCTGTGGATGAACCTCTTGTACTCAGGAGAGGGTGATGAAGCACCAGAGATACCTTTTCAAGTCTGAGCAAGTCACTTAAACCCATCTCTATGTTTGGTCAGTAAACTGGGGTTTAAACCTTTCCTTTTGCCCCTAATTCAGGCAGCTCTAAGCTCAGGGAACAAATGTGTGTCACCAAGCAGGGACTTGCTGGGAAGGTGACAGCAAGATGGATGTGAGGCAGAGTTTCTATTCCTCCTCCAGGTCAGGAAGGCTCCCAGCTGTTTGCACATCTGGTTGTGGTGAGAGATGATGGTCATTCTTGTACTGGAGGTGGCTGGAAAAGAAATTGCTCCCTCCTGCTCCAAGTTCCAGTGTGCCAGTAATTATCAGCTCTGTCAATTAAAGGTTGGAATCTCTTCTCCAGGGTGGAAGTGCCCACTGAGGCTCTGAGGAGCAGGTTCTGCTTTGTACTTGAGACCAAAATGTTTTCTTTGAGCTTATTAGCTCTTATTTATGAGTCCTCAGGGTGCTCTTAAAAAATACTTCAATAGTTTGGGTTTAGATGGCTGGTAAAAGTAAAGTGTCAAATTTGGTTTTTATGCCATGCCTTAGAAAGGATCTGTGTGCCAGACCTGGCTCTTGTCACCTCCCTCCAGTCCTTGTGGCTTTTCCATTCCTATTCCCTGGGGGTGGTTTAGCTGAGCATGGAGATCCCTCCCAGCCCAGTCTCCTGGGGGTTTGGGCTCCTGCTGGCCCAGTCCCTCTGTCCCCCAGGGCTTTGTCCCCAGCCACACGTGCTGGGGCTCTGTGAGTGCTGACAGCTCCCCCAGGGCACATCCCACAGCTCTGACACAAACCAGGGGCAGCTCTTGGGCTCCTCTGAGCTCAGGGGGCTTTGCCATTCTGCTCTGAATCCCTTGGCAGATGGTTTCTAAAACTAAGGCCCTGACTGGAGCCAGCTGCTTGTCCTCCCCACTGGTTTGCTCATTCTGGTTGAACTTGCTCTGCTCTGGCAGAGGTTCCCAGCCCACAACCACTGGCATCCCTGCCCCAGATGCCATGTAAGGGATTAAGACTCCAAAAGGATGCCAGACTTGGTTGCTTCAGACTGTAAATTAGCTGGGGTGTGTCAGGTTTGGGGCAGAGAAGTGAATTTTTGTGTTTCCCTTTGCTGTCTCCTTGCTCTGGACACGGGTCAGGGGTTTACAGAGCTCAGAAGTCCAACCTTTAACATTTGACCTCCCAGTTTTTGAGAATGGAACCACCTCAGCCCCTCTCTCTGTAAGACTCCAGCAACCATTCCTTGGGCACATGGGCTGGAAAAATTCCCTTCCTGTTGTGTCTCAGGAGGCAGAAATGGCCTCATCCTGTCTCCTGTCACCTCTGGTCACCTCCATTCAACCCTGAGAGTGGATGAGCTGATGGAAACCTCCCCCCACATCAGCAAAGTGCCCTTATCTTAATAGGAAAGGACCTTTTGGGCTGCAAAGGACTGAAGGGAGTGAGCCAGAGGTGGGAATCTCCTCCAGGAGACAGAAGGCAGCATTGTGTGCTGACACTGCTGAATTGATTTCTCTAAGTGGGGCACTTCAACATCTTCATTTTGAAATAAATATTCAGTGGCTCACAGACAAAGCCTTGGAATGGAAGCTCAGTGTGTTGGATTGTCTGTGACACTGTAAAATCCATCAGGTAGGAGGATTTTGGCAGGAAACCTTTAAAAAAGAGCCTCCTGAATTGAAATTTTCAGGCAGAGTGTTTTCCTTTTTTTCCTTCCTCAGAGCTTTGAGGACAAACCAAGCAGGGATGTGTGAGGAATTAAACACCCTGACATCTCCCTGTGCCTCATTTAAGTGCATTTCTCAGCCTTTGCAGCCCCTGTGGGTGGGATGAGTGAAGCTCCCTTGGATTTGAGGGTGGTAGTGGCAGGAACTGGGCTGTGCCACCACCTTGCCTTGGGAAATCCCTTCCTGCTGGTTCTTTGTGGTTGCCTCCCCTTTGCAGAGCTTGTTTGCCCTTCACAAGCAAAGTTGTAGGAGCAAATCATGTATTTTTTTTTCCCCATCAGCCCCTGCCCCACACGATGCATTAAATGGGGCTGTGCCAGCCTGGCCCTTGCATCTCACTCCCTGTGGCCTTCTGGGAACAGCAAACTCTCATTTTATTGGCTTCATTATCCTTTCCTCCAGAATTAACAGCTCCTGAGCCTCTTGGCCTGATGTGGCTGATTTATGCTGTAATTGAGCAGCATCAGGAAAGTTGCTGTTGGGAGCTAAAGGTCCAAACAGGACACAAACCTTCCCTACCTGGTGGGGAGGATTCTCTGGGTGTGCCCTAAGGGAGAGAGGAATTTTAATGCTGCCCAGATTCAGCAGGGAGGGGACAGACACTTAATTATTGCTTTAATTTTGATGGGAAATGTGCTTTGAGACTAAAGGAGACAGGGCAGGTGAAATGGCTGGTTGTTGTTTTGCAACAACAGTTTCCTCACAAAATTCCAAGCTGCTGGTGCCAAGGAGATGTGTCTGGTTGTGGAATTGTGTTTTCTGGCTGCTGCTGCTGGATGGAGAGATTCCACCATGTGTGGGAGCTTCTGCAGGCTGGAATTCTGGAGCTGCTTTTTCACACACTGAAAACCTGCCCAGAGGGGTTTGTGTTACCAAAAATACCTGGATCTTTTTCAGCCTGGAGCAGGTGGTGTATCCACAGCTCTTGAAGCTCATTCTCTTTTGAAACAGAGAGGAGGGAGGGGATTTATTATCTCTTGAGATGTGGGGGGGGGAAGAATGAAAGGGGAATTTTCTGTAGCCTGTGCAGCTCTGCCCCAGAAACAGCCCCTCAGTGCCAGGGGGGCTGGGGCAGGGGGAGCTGGTGGCTCTCACCTGGGAAACTCAGCACTGAGAGGAACAGAGAACTTGGATTCTGTGCAGATGAAGCTTTGCAGGTCACTGATGAGGCTGGGGGAGAGCAGAGGGCCAATTTCAGCAGTTCCCACCATGGGAACTGAAGAATTCAGATCTAAAGTGAGGGGAAAGGTGGTTTGGCTGGTGGTTAAAATCAGAAGATGAGCCAATTGTGTCACCCAGGAGTCTGGAGGGCTGTGGAGACCTTTGGCCGTGCCAGGGATGGGCTGGCCATGGACTGGCAAGGGAAAGGCCAAAGGGTTAATCCCCTGTGACCCTTGGCAGGTGCCACCTGGATGGTTAAAATGGACATTTGCTAAATTAGCCCTTGCCATGGCACTGTGTGTTCTGGAGATGCCTTTGCTTGTCCCAGGATGGCTCCCCAAAGTCACTGTGGAACTTCAGGGACACCAAACAGGCAATCAGAGGAAGTGCTAGTGGAAAACACATATCATTGCCATGACAGCTGCCTGCTGTGCCCACCTGCCCATCCCTGCAGCAAGGCAGAGTGGACTGAGTGAGTCCTGCCTTGGGTTGGGTGGGGATGGGGCTGATCTGCCCCAGAGAGGGGCCCTGGGGCTCAGGGCTGGAGCCACTGGATGGCACTGCTGCCTTGCACAAGTGTTGGAGCAGCTGCCTGGGGCTGGAAGGTAGAAAGGGAACACTGCCAGGGGCAGAGCTTGGCAGTGGCACCTCTCCTGTGCCCATGGCTGGGTCCTGCTGCCCCCAGTGAACAGAGGCAGTGCATGGCTGGGAGGGGGCTCCAGCAAGGAGTGGCACAGGGAGCCTCAGCCTGGGCACATTGTCTCTGGTTTGGTGGCTGTGCCATTTGGCACAGGTGGGCTCAGCCACCCCTCAAAGCTGCACAGGAAGGCTGAGGAGCAGGAGGCAGGTGCATCCCAAACCTCTTGGTGCTCTTGGATGCGCTGAGGTGGCCTCAGACCCTGCTTTGTGCTGGGCACCTGAAGGGCAGCGTTTCAAACACTGTCAGGGCTTTGGTTCTTGCTCCCTTTCAAGTCTGAGCTGACTGAAGTGAAAGGGAAAAGTCCAGGAAACACCTGGCAGAAGGTGAGAACTTGCAGAGAGGATGAGCAAGGGCACTCCTTGGACTGTGCTCAGAAACTTTTGGTCCCTCAGATCCTGTTTTGGACCAGACTCTGCTGAGGGAACTTCAGGCCTCGGAGACAAAACAATGATGACAAATGCAGAGAGTTCACAAGGAGAGAGGAAGGGATAGAAAAACTTTGTGTGAGATCAGCAAATGAAAACTCAACCACTTGACCTTCTTTGAACTTATTTCAAATCCATCAGGCATGGAGAAAATTGAGGCTATAACTCAGGTTGCTCCTGTTGGTCACACCACCACTTCCATTACACTGGGCTGTTTGTCTTAATTGAGCTGGAGCCTGTCCTATGACTAATTGCCAGGTCACACTGGCCCTAAATTAAAGAACAGGATTTCTTACTTTTAACAACTTTAAAGTCCAGTTATCATCACATTTCCTCCAAAAGCCTGTGGGTTTTTTTTTTCCAGGCAGACTAACTGATGTGCTGAGTTCCAAACCAAGCCACATTTTTCTTTTTGGGATGGTTATTTTATATTCCAGTAGTGCCTACACATAAAATGGCCATGGAGGTTCATCTGGGCTCTGGGAATTCACTGTATCAACAGGGAAAAATGGAAAGAAAAGTGTTTTCTACTCAAAGTCCTTGCAAATTTGGAAAAGAGGAGAGAAGTAAAAGCCAATGGGTTTGTTGAGTGGGCCATGTCAGACCCCTCTGGTCTCCTTTGCTGTGGGTTATCAGACCTTGTGCACCAGGCAGGACAGTCAGGCATGCAGAGGTTTGGATTGCAGATGTTGCAGAAGAGCAGATGGTGACCAGCAGTGGGGAAAGGATGTTCTCATCCCATTCTGGGCAGTGTCTCTGGGCCCTTGGCAGCTGCACTGCTGGTCTGGGCACCTCCCTCTGGCACAGAGCTGATGGTGGGGCTGAGCTCCAGCCCTGCTCAGGGGGATGGAAGGGAGGGAAAATACAGGCAAATGTGGTGCTTTGGTGTAGGGAAGACAGGAGGGGCATGACAGCAGCCTCAGGTATGGGGAAAGCTCTAATAAAGGGAAAATGAGGCATTTTCCAGGACTGCTCTTGGGGTGTTGGCACAGCCTCATTCCTTGTTTCATGGAATTTGTAGGAATGGGTTTTATCTCAGGCTTATCCCTCTGCCCAGCTGAGGGGACTGTCAGTGTGGGACCATGGAGGAGGAGGAGGATGTTCAGGGAACAGGAGGAGGCAGAGCTTCCCTTCCAGTCCCAGGCAGGGAGGGGGATGCAGGGGGAGGATGTGTGTGATGTGCAGCAGCACCAAGTGCTCCTCAGAATCCAACACTGGGCACTCCCAACAGCAGCTTTGAGAGGCCAAACCCAAGGAATCAAGTGGATGGTGGATCCTGTTCATAAATTATCCTGGCCTGGGGAATCTGTAAAAGCAGAGCAAGGAATAAAGTCCAGTGAGGCCAAGGGCAGTGGGCTGGGGAAGCTGCTCCCATGAAAAGGAACTGTTTAGTGCAGTGACAGGGATTGTTCAGCTCACTGAGCAAACACAAGGGCCCTCAGTTCCCTTGGTCTCATCCTCATGGCCCTGCTGGGGTTCCCTGCCCAGGACAGTTCCTGGGGTGTCTGTCAGAACAGCAGCAGAGCTGGGCAGTGGATGATGAGACAAGGGGGGCTCTGAGCTGTCCTGGAGCAGAAAAGGTCCTCCTTTTCCATATTATTTTTCCTATGGTGTGAATGTGCTCTGGGGCAGGTCAGCAATAAAGCAACACTCTTGTACCTCTTCATCTGCAACTGGAAAAGCCTCCAGTTATATATTTGTTGCTAAGGGTTCTTCAGTTGTTGTTTTGTGTCAGACACACCATAGTGAGGTGGGCAAGGTCAGGGGCTGGAACAACAAGGGGCTGGGAGCAATAAAATCTCTAATCTTCCCTTCCTGAGCTTCACCCACTACCAAAACTGGCTGCTATTAACAGAGCAGCAGCCAAATTTTGTCACACTTGGAGCTTTGTTGGAACCTCCAGCCCAAAACTGTTAAGGGTTCGTTTTCTGACTCGTTTTTTTCCCCTTGCAGTTATTTTAAGCCCTTGGCATTGAGGTGTGCTGGGACTGCACCTTTTCTGCTGCTGACATTGCTGATGGGTCTGAGGGGTCTGAAACAGAACCCCAAGCAAGGGGCTGGGGGTTTGTGCCAAAAAACTGCCTTGGGAGAGGCTGGGGGTGGCAGGAGGCAATCACAGCCCAGCAGGACCTTGGGAAAACACACTGCCAGAGTTGCCTGTCCTGTGTGAGCAGTGGCTGCCACTGCAGGGAATGAATTAGAGGAGCAGTTGTGCCTTCCTCTCCCTGGCACAGCACCCTCCTGCTTGCACCCCTTCTTCCTGCTGTCCCTGCTCTGCTCCAGCTCCATCCATGCTCCAGCCAGCCTGGCTGGGCTAAAATGGAGCCATTCCAGCCCCTCCCAAGTGGAAGGTCTGGATGCAGATGTTGATGGAGGCCTTGGTAACCTTCATGCCTTGGCAGTGAAGGGAACAAATGGTGCTGTCAGAGCTGGGGGCTCAGCTTGATGAGGAAACTAATATTGCAGTGCTCTGTGTGCCAATAAAAGCACTCATGCTGAGCTGTGAGGCAGGGGCTGCTCTGGGAAGTGCCTCTGTGTGTTTAGCTGATGCATCATTATCAATACTCGTTAGCTTGATGAGAACTGAACACTCCCATTGCTCAACCACCCTGTGCTGGGAAGGGGAAGCTCCCAGGGGTCTCAGTAGCAGTGACTCTGCCATGGCTGTGTCTTGGGGTGAGTTCTGGAGGCAGAACTCCACACTCCCTTGTTGGCCAGAGCTGTCAGACAGGCGCAGGGACCAGTCCCTGGTGCTTGAGCTGTCTGAGAGCACTTTGTGGTGTCCTTCCAGCTCTGCTGGATTCTGACACATTCAGTCCCCAGATGTGTCTGGGATGAGCTGCTGCTCTGAGACTCAACAGACCTGCTTGTTATCTGGGGAAAGCCTGGTGGTATATTTGGCCTCAGCCTTGCTGTCTTCAGTTCTCCAGTGGAGAAAGGGGGACGAAATGTGCAGTTGAAGATGGGGAAAGGCAAACCTGGTGGATTAATGCTGAAGATGTGCCTGAGCTGTCCCATCCTGGCTGGCATTTCCCCTGGCACTTGCTGTGGGGCGCAGCAGCCTCTTTCTCCAGCCTGGCAAAGCTGGGAGTCAGGTGCTTATTGGCCTGATTTCCCTCCAAAGAGGAAAGGATAAGTCAGGAGGAGTATTTCCCTCCTGCCAGAACCAGCACCAGCCCTGCCCTTGCAGAGTGGCTGCCACAGTGAGCAGCAGAAGCTGCTGCACAGGACAAAGGTTCCCTGCTCCCCGTGTCACCTCCCCCCTGCTCCCCATGTCACCTCCTCCACTGCACTTGCTCAGGTGTCTCCCTCTGGGACGGGGTTTGATGCAGGAGCTGCTGCTGTGGCTGCAGCTGGGAGTGAGCTCAGCCAGGCACAGGAACTCCACCTGGGCAGAGTTTGCCATCTCCTGCCTCTCAAGTGCCCCAGAAAGAGGTGCACTTGGCACCCCTCTGGCTCCTTCTCCCCCACACCATCATCTCTCAGTGGGGTTTGCCTTCTCCTGCTCTGGGTGAGCCCCATACGTTCCCTGAGAGCTGCTGGGGCCTGGGATTGCTCTTCAGTGCCCAGCTCAGTGCCCTGCAGGGTGAGATGCCCTCCTGCCCTTGGGGTGCAGCCTCTGGGGCTTGGGGTAAATGCCCCTGCTGCTCAGCTCTCCAGGGCAAAGGAAGGGGCAAACCTTGTTTCAGTGCTCAGAGACTGCCCCTGCCCTGGCACCTCCCCATGTCACAGCCAGGTGTGGCACTGGGGCACCCACGAGGGCAAGGGCTATTCTCAGTCTGAGCAGGCAGCTCTCCCCTGCCTGCACCCCCCTGAAGGCCTGGCAGCACATCCCATGGCATTGGTGTCCCTCAGCAGGAGCTGGTCATGCCAGGGGGAGAACACAGGGCTGAACCTGCAGGGCTCACCATTATCAGAGTGCACTCCTCATGGTTAGAGGGCCTTGCTCATAATTGCTCTCTATAAATTGCACATTCATTTGAAATTATTGTTACAAGATGGTTGGCTAATGAGTCTTCCCCTCTGATTATTTATAGGGCTTTTCCTCCCTGTCAGCTGTGGCTGCCAGGATGGGTTCCAGCTTTGGAGCAGGGACTGACAAGCCCTTTGCTGTGGCTTTCCATGAGGGAGGGAGGAGGGATGGGCTGGCCCTGGAGCAGGGCACAGGCTCTCCTCAGTTCTGGCTTCACCAAAAATCACCAGAGACAAATAATCTGCTTAAGGGACACATGAAGACAAGCTGAGGTGGCATTGCAGTTCCTCCAGTGGAGGCTGAGCCATCAGTGCCCCATTGCAGTTCCTCCAGTGGAGGCTGAGCCATCAGTGCCCCTCAGAGGGTGACCCAGAGCTCTGCAGAAGAGCTTGGGAGGCTGAGGAGGGTCCTCTGTGCCCAGGGGAGCCACAAGTGGGCAAACTGAGCCCTTGTGCCCTTCCCTTGCTGCCCTCAGAGCTGGCACCCCTCTGGCAGAATGCCCACAGAAAGGCAATGCCAGACAGACCAATTCCCAGAGTTTGTGAAGGTCTTGCATCCTGCCACAGCCCTCCTGTGGCATCTCATGGGAATTCTTTAATGTCCTTCCTTTCTGGTCTATAAGATGAAGGGAAGTTCTGGCCAGGTGGGGGTTGGTCTCTTCTCCCAGGCACTCAGCAATAGGACAAGGGGGCACGATGGGCTCAAGCTCTGCCAGGGGAAATTGAAGTTGGAGAGCAGAAAAAAATCCTTTGCAGAGAGAGTGCTCAGGGATTGGAATGGGCTGCCCAGAGAGGGGGTGGATTCCCCATCCCTGGAGGGTTTTCAGCTGAGCTTGGCCGTGGCACTGAGTGCCATGATCTGGTAAAGGGACTGGAGTTGGACCAAGGGTTGGACTTGATGGTCTGGGAGGGCTTTTCCAACCCAATCCATTCTGTGATTCTGTGATTGATTCTATGAGGATAAAACTCTGCCCTGCTCTGTAAAGAGAATCTAATTAATATATATATGAGGCAAGCTAATATTCCAGGGGAGGGAATGTCTGTATGTGCTTGGAGTAATGAACATCTGTCACCTTCAGCACTGCAAAGGTAACAGTAATATAAATGTGAGGTATTAATGCACACCCAGACACTTAAGGGGCCCCTACCTGTTCCCACAGACCGAGCTGGCACCTGCTGTGCCAAGTGTAGGGGCTTTCATTCAAGCAAAGAGATTTTTTTTTCCTCCAGGATGATGTTTAACAGGTAGATGCAGCCTCACTTTCACAATTAGGCAATTAACTGTGCCGTTAAAAGTGAGTTAAGCTCATTGAACCCAAATGAAGAGCAGCAAAAAAACTTGAAATTGGATCTCACAGACTTGGCAGCCCAAGGCAAGGTGTGGGCTCTGCATTCCTGGCGTCTGCCACCCTCAGATGTGACACAGAACTGCCTCTCTCCAAACTCCTTGGAACAAACCCAGCCCTGTCACCACTGCAGGTTCAGCTGCTGAGACATCTGCTGTCAGCTCTCAGTGGCAGACACTTGCTCTGAGAATGTTTGTTTGGTTTAAAGGAGGAAAAAATGCAGTTCAAGGCTCCAGCTAATGGACCAGACCTGTTCCAATGGCAAGAAAACTCCCTTCAAATCTTGTACTGTGCTTAGGCCAAAAAGTCATCCAGTTCTCACCAGGGGGAGGGGGCAGTGCAGGTTCTGTGTGTTCTGAAGGGAGTTGAGTAGAACCAGAATCTATTATAGCTGATATAATATATAATAAATATTTATATTAAGCAATAAATGTATATCTTGTACAATCATAGCTGAATATCTTAAATTATCTGCCTTCTGAAGGGCTTTGATCCTGTTCTAACAGCATGAAATAACTGGAAAAAAAGCTTCTTGGCCCTTCCTCCTTGTGTGTTGCCTCAGGGGGATGTTGGCAGTGCTGCCCCCCCTCCACTGGGCACGAGGCTGCCCAAAGGCTGTGCAGGACACATGGGGGGTGTTTTCTGGGTGTCAGTGTTGGTATGAAGCTCATCCCTCAGGATGGATGGCACAGAGCAACCCCTCCAGCCTGTCCTCCCTCCTCCCAGTCCATCCTCTGTGTCTCTGGCAGCTCCTGCAGTTCGGGCTGTGACTCCGTCCATGCTGCTGCTCCTCCACCAAGGTGGCACCTCCTCTCCTGCCCCTTGGGGGTTTCTGGGGTTTCACTGGAAGTCACAGCGAGGCCAGATTTGGGCAGACCCTCCTCTGGAGCTGCTGATCTCTAATGATGGCAGCTGGAATGACAAACTTTCTTGCTGAAGGCTTTGTACAGAGTTGCACTGCCTGTGGATCTTGATCCATGAAGATGTCCTTATTATATATTGATTAATATAATCCCAGGCTACAAGCTCCTGAACACTAACTCCTTTTTTTTATGTGACTTATTAACATTCACCTGAAGGCACACAAGGCCTTTAAAAAGAAGAAAACTCAGAAAAATAGTTCACTGCATAAACCTTGGGAAAGCCACTTTACCCTTCACTGTCTCCCAGCCCAGAGCTCTTGGCTTCACACCAAAGCTGCTCCCCACTTTTGTCCTCACTGAAGCCATCCAGGAGCTCAGGGAAATGCTTGGAAACAAGAGCAGGGTGTGTTGAAAGAGCTTGTGAGGGAGCAGGATCCTCTGCAAGGAGAGAGGTCAAGAAATTATCAATAGGAAAGTCTGTCAAGGTGGCAACTGGCTCAGGTTTGATTTCTGTGAATGTCTTATCTGATTAGCTTTACATCTTGGGGCTATTATGGAAGTTTATTGTGTTGGAAACCATTCTCCAAAGTGAGAAAATGCCCCATTGCTTCTCAGGCCCCTTGTGAGAGCCAGGGAGTGGGAATGTTTTGTGTCTGGGCTGAACCGTGGCCTCTCCTCCCTTCCTGATGCTTGAGAGATTGTTCTCTGATTTGGACACACTTCAATGGACACTTTTTAATAATCTTCCTTTTTTTTTTCTTTTTGCAGTCCACAGCTCTTTTGTACATGTCCTTTCTTCCTTTTGAAGAGAACAAGCCCATTTGTCTGATGCTTTTTGAAACCTGTCTATCGATTTTTGTTCAGATTTCCCAGCCAGTCCTGGTTGCACCTGAAGTCACCTGGACACAGGAGGGGGGTGATGGATCACTGAAGGGAAGGATGAGCTGGGAAGCAGAGGAGACTTAAGTTTCAGCTCTTCCACCCTTTTGTTTTCAGTTATTCTGAGCAGGTACAAAATTGGTGCTGCTCCCCCAGAGCAGCCAGAGGGACAGGGAGAGAATTATCCACACAGACAACTCTTTGGATGGGATTTACACTTTTTATTGACTCCCCACCCCATTCTGGGTGTGATTTTAAATCCATCTGAGGTGTGTTCCCTCATTTCTATGTCTGTGTGTTGGGGGGCAGAAGCAAAGGAAAAGAGCAGGAGATGAAACGATAATCAGGAATTGCTGAATTCCTTTCCCTTTGTGTGTCTGGGTGGGTCACACTCTTGCCAAGGAACAGTGTCCCAAAAGGATTAAGAGAATTGGATTTTTTTCATCCCCTGATGATCTGTAATTGCCAGTTATTGTGGAGAACTTTAGTTGTGTCCAGCTCAGCTCGTGCCTTGGGGTACCTGGTTGGGAGATGAGGTGGGAGCAAGGCTTGGATGGGCCTTTCTCTTTGGGAAATGTCCTGTCTGGCAACGACAGGAGTGGGACACACACTGGGGGAAATGTGGGTTTGCTGGTGGAAATACCATTGACCACACTGACAGAGTGTTTTAAATCCTTTAAAAGTGCTCATCAGGGTCGTTTCTCAGTGTCCTTGTGGTGTCCAACACTTTGTTTTGGTGTCACTTTGGGGGGGTTGAGTCTCCATCTGAGCATTTGGGTCCCCTTGAGGACTTTCCAAGGAGTTTTCCCTTTTCTTTCTGGGAGACAGGGATGATAATCTGCAAATCAGGGGGATCCCTCCTCCTTCAGCAGAATTGTTGCTAATTTTGAGGCGAGAGGAGGGAGCTTGTCATTGTCTTGGATGTCACATTCGAACAAAGCCACCGTGGGCTCTGTGATGTGTTTTTGTAACGAACCGATGAGCATGTTAATTAGATGCAAATCGTGTCTAAATATTGAAACTAAAATCAAAACAAGCCACTTTCCCCTGTTCCATACCAAGTATCCAAGTTCCCCCTGGCATAGCAACCACCTCCAGGAGCTTTGGGAGGGAGGGAAGTGTCGGGAGGGGTGGAGGGAACACTTCCAACCTGACCTTTCAAGATTAAAAGCATTTGTTCCGAGCAACAAGTGGGTACACAAAGCAGCTCTGACAGCTCTATTATGGAATCCTTACAAACTGTTGTTCCCCATTGAAGGGCTCTAATGGCTGTGTTTGTGGTGCCTTCTTTGGGAGCGTGTTTATCCCTTTGTTTGGAGCCTGGTTCTTGGGAGGGAGGTGGGGAAATAGGAGAGGGCAGAGCAAAGAGAATTGTCCGACCTGTGCTTGGGCATTGCTGTGGGTTGGGCAGAGGTGGCACCACCTGCCCACCCGGGCAGACACACAGGTGAGATCAGACTTCTCAAAGTTGCTTCCTTTGAGAGGCTTTTCCCAACAAAACTTGTGTTGTAATAAGATGTTTGTTCTCTCCATCCTTTAAGGAATCCAGTGAGGAGCCCCTTCAGTTCTGCACCCCCGACAAAGCCACTCACCTCAGAGTGAATTGTGCAAAAGCTTTGGTTTTATTTGTGCCTCTGCAGCATCTGCCACCTGCCTTGGCTCTGTGGCAGTGACAGCAAGAGAGGGACTGAGGGAACAGGCTGGGACTTAAAATTGGGGGCTACAACCTGTGCTTTGCTTGTCATAGCAAAAGGAAGGCTGAGCTGGGATGTGCTGCTGTATTTGCAGATGAACCAGTGAGAGATTCTGCGGGTTCTGTTTTCTAATCTTTGTTTCTGCTGTAAGAGTCAGGAAAACTTCCTTTTTGTTTCAATTCCTTTTTTTTCCCCCTCTTTTTTACCTCTTGTGTGTCTCTCAGGCCAGAATCCCTGATTTTCAGGCACAGCTGTGCAGAGCCTGGCTCTGTTGTTCCAGCTGTTATCTCCCAATATAGATATTTGTTCCATCTGCCCGCTGGTTTTCTTCCCTCCTGTGTCCTCTCCCACCTGCCAGGGGCACTTCCCACCCTGCTCTGGAGCTGTGGACAAACACTGGGGGTGATTTCACACTTTCTGGTGTGTTTGTACACAAACCTTGCTCACAACATCCTCCTCCTGTGCCTGGTGAAACAGAAACACAAACAGAGCCTGAAATGAAGGGTTTTCTTGCCCTGCACCTGCCAAACTCCTGTGAAAGGTGTGGGATCAGGGCTGGGAGCTGCCCCCTGGCTGGGATTGCTGTGGGTGGGAAGGATCCAAGGCCAGCACACCTCTCTTTGGAAGGTGCTGGGCACTTCCAGCCTCACAGGGGCTCCTGTCCCTGCGGGGGGCTCCGGGGGGCTCCTGTCCCTGCG
>JAJPCS010000397.1:87737-100899 GCA_021164005.1 Willisornis vidua nigrigula | reverse complement strand
CAGGGCACTGCCCTCCCCAAACCCCCCTGCCAGGGCACTGCCCTCCCCAAACCACCCTGCCAGGGCACAGGGGCATTGCTGGAGGGTTCTGTGGTTGTTCCCCTCAGGAAGCCCTTTGGACCAGGGGCTGTTGGTTCTGTTTTAGTGACTCTGCTGCCCCCCAGGCAGTGGCTTTGCCCAGGGTGGCATCAGTGTGGTAACATCGTGCCAGGGCTCAGCACAAACATGCTGTTTAACAGGGAATAAATGGAATTCTGCAGAACGTGTTTACCAGCCCCAGCCTGGGAGATGCTGCTGCTCCTGTTGCCATGGTTACCACAGTTGTCTGACAATATTAGGAGGAGAATGTTCACATCATTTTTTCCCCCTTGTTTTCCCTTCTGCAATAAAATAAGATACCTGGGAATTAAATTAATCCCTGGTGCAACTGCAGTTTGGGTTCTGCTGTAGTACCAGGGCTGCACACACACAGGCTGGATTTTTTCCTCTTTGGACCTGCCCAACCCAAAGCATTACCCCAAATTCCCTATTTACCACTCCCCTCTCCTTAACCCATTTGGCTGCTCTGCTTTCCATAGGAAGGATCATGCCAAGTGCAGGGGAAGGAAGATTATCTGAGGGATTGACTTGTTTTATGTGTACCAGAAGGTCAGAATGATTTATTTAAAGGCAACGTGTTCCAGCAGTGTTGGTTCATTGGTGCTCAAAGGAGTGTGGGTGCCCCCATCTCACTTTATAACTCCAATTCAAACCAAGTCAGCTGGGAATCAATTTAGGGCAGGTGTTCAGCTGAGCTTCCCACGGTGCAAAGACAAGTGTGATCACAGGAAATGGGGCTTACCCCTCTGCCCTTGTTAATGTAACACCTCCTCAGGCCTCTCATGGACCAAACCAGGAGCATCCATCCCATCTTCCCAGCCACTCTTCCATCCCGTGGGCCCACCTGGCCTCTGGCACTGCTGCAGTTTGGGAGCAGCAGCAAAACTGATTGAAGCTGCACTGGTACAAACTTCCTGAGCCATGATGAGGCTTTGGAGCCAACAGGATGGATGGAGAGGGACTTTTTACAAGGATGTGGTGGCAGGACAAGGGGAACAGCCTCAGGTTTAGATGGGATATTAGGAAAAGAGGGTGGTGAGGCACGGAACAGTTTGGATGTCCCATCCCTGGAAGTGTCCAAGGCCAGGCTGGATGGGGCTTGTAGCAACCTGGGCTGGTGGGAGGTGTCCCTGCCCATGGCAGGGGGTGGCACTGGATGGACTTTAAGGTCCCTTCCAACCCAAACCATTCTGGAATTCCATGGCTCTGCCTTTGGAGCACAGTGGGCTTGTTACCTTTATCCTCATGGCACTGAGCAGCCAAGATGGGCAGAGTGTGGGCCTGGATATGGCAAAGGGAAACTCAGTAACTGTTATTTGAGTGTGGCAAGTGGCAGTTTGTGTGTGCTCTACCTCCCCACACCCCTCACCCCCTTTCCTGCCCTGTTCTGCATTTCTCTGGCTCTGGGTGTCCTGGCTCTCCTCTCCTGGGCTGCCTCAACCCCTCCCCTCTGTGCTCTGGGATTTCCAAAGGGCAGAACCTCCTGGGAGAAGCTCCTCATCAGTAGCTCTATTTGTGGTGCAAAGCCCCAAAGCCCCTTTGACCCGAGGTTGGGCAGCTCCTGCCTCCTCCTCAGCCCTCCCAGGTGGCACAGGAGAAGCTCAGGAGGTGCCAAGGGCAGGGGTGGGGCAGGGAAGGGGGAGATGCTGCTCTGAGAGTGCTGGCATAGAGCAGAAAGAAGGCAAAAAGAAAGCTGACTTTCTCCACTTAGCAATTAAAATCAATCTTTCCTTCCTGGAATCTGATAATCCTCAAAGCTCCAAGCCTTGAACACCGAGGAGGGAAACTTGGTGCCTGCAAAAGGCTGTTGCTGTCAGTGCATCCCATCAGCTGCCACCCATAACCCCCTTGAAGAGCAGACAACAGGCTGGGAGAGCAACACTTACACTGCCCTGATCCTCTCCCTCAATCAGGGCTTTCATCTTGCTGCTGAAATGGGGCTAAGTGATATTAAGAAGCCACAAAGCTGAGGATGGGGTTGCTTAGCAATCACAAAGATGGCTTGGAATCACTGCTGAGCTCCAACACTTGAGCTCAGCTGAACCTCCTGTTCCTGTCACAAGCTGGCACAAAACTTCTCCAAGCATCACTTTATTGTTAAATTTAAACATCAGACATTTAGATAGAAATACACTTAAAATTCCCAGGCTTTCCTTTTGCTGAATCCTTGTCCTTTAACACTGGAAGAGTCTGTTCCACAATTTATTCCTTCTGCACACGTTGAATAACTGAGGCAGCAACACAAGATTGCAAATACATTGGTATCACTTTTAGCTTTTCTGGCTGCTGCAGCAAATGAAAACCTCCTGCTAGTAATAATCCCCCTAACTTGAGGCTTAATGATGCCATGAACTCTGCAACTGGAGTTTTTGGAGTTTGATCCAATTATCCACTGCTAAAGTTGATTCAGGAAAGAAAGGGAACGATGACACCCCCCAGCCAGGGTTCTGTGTCATGGGATGATCACACACAAGGTGAGGCTTTGAATGGGATGTATCATAGACTTTTATAGCCAAATAGAATCCAGGCAGCCAAGACTAAAGGCTGGAGAAAGGATTTCTCATTCCCTCCTGGGAAAATAAGGTGCACTGATGCAAAAGGCCCTTTGAAAGGCACTGCAGTGCCAGGCTCAGCTGGAGGGCTCTGGGATGGCTGCTTTCAGTCCTGCCTGCAGAGAGATGCTTTCTCCTGTCTCAGTGGCTTCTGCTCTTTCTTTCTGCTTTTAATTTACATTGCACAATTTAACCATCATTGCAGGCCCTTCAGGCTATTTATTCCTGGAGAATAAAAGCTGAATGGGAGCAACGTGTGTGGGAGCTGTGCCAGCTCATGGCCCTCCCTGCTGCCCACACTGCTGGGTGGCAAAGTGTGCCCTGATTTGGACTCAAAACACTTGCCAGTGAGTGGAACAGGTGGCCCAGAGAAGCTGGGGCTGCCCAGAGTGTCCCAGGCCAGGCTGGACAGGGCTTGGAGCAACCTGGGCTGGTGGAAGGTGCCCCTGTCCATGGAACGAGACCATCTTTGAGGTCTCTTCCAACCCAAACCATTCTATGGCCTAAAAAAGCTGTTTGTAGTTTCCCTTTCAAATGTATCTGAGAAGAATGAATGTGAAAATCCACCTGTGTTTTCCTTCCCCCCTTCCTGTGATATTTAAGCTAATAATATTTCTGGAAGCAAAGAGAGGGGTGTTTTAATGGACATGCTCAGCAGATGGGATTGAGGTGGCTCTGGCTGATCTAATTACTCTCCATCTTGGCCATACTTCATAGCCTTGATACTTCTTGTAAATTTGGTGATTTTACGGCCCTAAGAACTGAAACAATCATGTTAATTGATTTGGAAAGCTGCCCACTGGCTGCATTAATAAAGGTAACAAGCAGCTCCTGGTGGTGGCAAATGAATGCTGAGAGGAATAAGGGAAATTAAAGCCCATCATTCCAGTGACAGCCACTAACTCTGGTGACATCAGCACCAACCTCCTGCATCTGGGCAAACCACATCCCTTGGGACCAGAAACCCGAGTCCTGTAGCTGGGTAGTTTCAGGAGGGATGTGTAAAACATTTTGGCACAAGTGTTTTTTTTCCAGATGCAAGTGAATAATTCCAAGGGGGAAGAAAAGCAAATCTGGTTTGATGAGTGGAACTGAGAGAATTCAGAGCAGATTCCTGAGTGGGATCTCTTGGCCTGTGTGCTCAGAGCAGAGCATCATCAGTGCCTGACTGGTTATATGTCCCACAAGACTACTTTCCTTATGCTTTCCATCATAGAATTGAATCACAGAATCATAGAATGGATTGGGTTGGAAAAGCCCTCCGAGATCATCAAGTCCAACCCTTGGTCCAACTCCAGTCCCTTTACCAGATCATGGCACTCAGTGCCACGGCCAAGCTCAGATTAAAAACCTCCAGGGATGGGGAATCCACCCCCTCTCTGGGCAGCCCATTCCAATCCCTGAGCACTCTCTCTGCAAAGAAGTTTTTTCTGCTCTCCAACTTCAATTTCCCCTGGCAGAGCTTGAGCCCATCGTGCCCCCTTGTCCTATTGCTGAGTGCCTGGGAGAAGAGACCAACCCCCACCTGGCTCATCTTTGTCTTCTCCTCTTTAATGAAGCAGGAACATCTGCTGTGTGGTTGTGTTGGAAGGGCAGGAGCCAGAGGCTTGTCCTGGGGGGAAGCTTTGCCAGGGGACACCCCAGAGCTGCAGGATTTGTGCAGCCACCCAGCTCCAGCCATCCCCATGGACAGGGACAGGGACATGGTTTGTGCAGCCACCCAGCTCCAGCCATCCCCATGGGACTGCACAGGGACAGCAGGGGCCTCTGCAGTGGGGTGGCACCACCTCATTGCCCAGCCAAGCATCACTGCAGCCTTTTATTCCAAGGGAGTCTGTCAACACTGAGCTGGGAGCGTTGGGAAGGTGTTGTGATCACCAACATCACTCCAGGAGACCTTTCCCTTGCCCTCTGCAGCTCTCCCAGCCCTGACCTGCAGCTCAGCGTGTGGAGCAGAGCCCATCAGCTCTTTGGGCAGCTGCTGGGAAGCAGGAGGCAGATGTTGAGCTCCATAATTGATTTATTTCTTCTCAGCAGGTCTCGTGGAGGCTCCCAGGGCAGTCCTGGGCCATGAGGGGACCCTGCTGGACCCTTTGACAACTGACATGATGGAGAAAATTGCCATGTCACCCCTTATTAGGGACAGCCTTTTCCCTCTCTGCCAGACAGGACCCAGCCTGGGCCTGAGAAGGACCACGGGAGCTGTGTGGGCATCACTGGAGCTGGTGGTCCTGGGCTGGGTGAGGGTGTTTGGAGAGCTGCACCCAGGGCAGCTGTGAGGCCTGGGGGGGTCAGGGCATGTTTTCATGCTTGACCTGCTCCTCACCTCTCCCTCTGCCCAGACACAAGAACAATGTGCTCCTTTCTGAGGGAGGATGCCTTGGGACTTTGGCTGCTTCCAAGGGATGAGCTCATGGAGGGAACTCAGAACAATTCCTTTTCTTCCTAACTGGAAAGGAGCACAGTCTCTCACCCCACCAGATGTGCCTCTGGGTCTGTTCAAAACCACTTGCTGGCTCCTGCAAAGCCCCTGGTGAGAGCCCTGGTCTTACAGACACAGGGCTGGTAGGAGCTGCCCCAGCTGCAGCCTCTGCCACTATTTGGAGGCACTCTGAGGGCATCATCTCTCTGTTTATCACCTCCACTGGACCTTCTGCCACCCCCTTTCATTCACTCCTTATGGCTCCACAAATCCTGTTCTCTATCAGACAGCAAAGACTTTGAAGAGGGAGGAGTGAGGGGCAAATAACACCCTGAAATCTGCATCCCAATTAGTCCTAGGAAGCCTCAAGCAATATATTAACATTGTTTTATAACCAGACCTTCCCATTCCACCTGACTGGAACCATAGGCAGTTGCCACAGCGATTACTCCCAGCACAGAAATCCCTTTTGACAGGTTTGAGTTGCCTTCTTTACTCCCATTAATTGTTTCCCTGGGAAGTCTGTAGCAAGGTTAACCCCAGTCCTAAGGAAAAGCAGCATCTGGCATTGAAAGTGTGTGCCAACAGCTCTACCTGGGCAGTGTGATGGGCACCCACACTGCTGCTGCACAGCTCCCACTGCCTGGGGAGGGGCAATGAACATCCTGCTGCTGGATTTCATTGGAAAATGTTCTTTCCAAGCAGTTGAAGCTTTTCCCCAGGCTCTTAATAGTGGTGTTTAGCAGAGCTGATGAAGAATCTCACCAGATCAACAGAGAAAGAAAGAGATTTTTCCTAAACTTTCTGTTTTCACAGTTCCCAGAACCCACTCCCTGCACTTGCAAATTCGTTTATCAGAAATCAGGACTCAACTTCTGTGACAGATAAAAACATAACAGTCTAATTGAGAGCTGATGCCAATCCCCTCCCACCTCATTAGGTCCCTCCTGCCTCCCATCTGTGTGTGCCTGGGGAGCAGCTCCCACCTTGGAACAGCCACCCCAAACCATGGGGGAGCCCCCTGGGCTGGGGCAAACTGGACAAACTGGGCATACTGGTCAGCCTGAGCTGGGCTGAAGGGAAAAGGTGTGTGGAGGGAGGGGGGCTGGACAGGGAAGGTCTTTCTCAGTTTGGCAGCCTCAGATTAGGGTTTTCTTTGCCATCCTCATGGCCATCAGATTGGACAGGGAGTTTTTGCTGCACTTTTTGAAAAGCAGCAGCAGTTCTGTTAAGGGGCAGTGGGGCAACAGTGCAGGGCCAAGGGGGAGAGGTGCAGAACTGGGACCATTTGGAGGGATGGATGTGCAGGAATCCCTGCAAACACCCAATTCTCTCTGCTCTGAGCTGCTCACAAACCACAATGATCCTCAGGGCTGACAAAGCTGCAGAGAACCCGAGCAAAGCAGCAGCTGGAAGATGTTTATAGCATCAAAATACAGCTGTCACAGAGACACCTGGCTCTGCTTCCCTCCCCTGCCCTTTCCATCTCCTCTCTTTCAGCTCATGCCACAGGAAAAAACAACCAATTTACTTATTCCTATGGGCTCAGCCTGCAGAAAGGAAATAATCACCAACCCTGACCAAAGAGATTGAAAAGGATCTTTAGGATGTGGGAGTGACATTCCCAGCCCTCCCCATCAGCAAGGGGTGGCTCCTGCAGGAGGACCAGGGGCACACTCAGAGCTGCCAGTCAGACAGGCCATTTGTGCCTTCAAAATACCGATGGCCCTGGGAAGAAAGATTTGCATGAATGTTTTCCTTCTCCCTGATATCACATCTCCCCAAATGCAGCCCTGGCTGGGCAATGAAATGAGCTTTTTCCCTTTGCATGCCAAGGGAATGGGAGATTTTGTGCTCCAAGGGGAGATAGTGAGATCCCAGTGGGCAGGGGAGAAATTGCCTCTCACTCTCCTACAGCCACTGACACAACCCTCAAACAGGGAGGGGGGTTTGGCCAGAGAAATTATCCCCCTCCCCAGCAAAGTGGAAGAGCTTTTTAAATACCAAGCCCAGAGGAAGAGGGAACTCAGAGGTGAGAAATGCAACACAACAGAGTGAAGCCAGAGGAATATGAAGCAGAAACAAACTCCAACGCTGTATTTCCCCCCAGAACATTCTTTTTATCCTTATTATTCTTTTCCTTCAGATCAGCTGGAATCCTTTGCAAACAACTCAGATGATTGCAGGTGATTCTTTGCAGACAAAAGCAGAGACAGACTTTTTTGGCACTTCTATTCTTCCCTGCACCTCTGACAGAGCAGATTGTGCTGTTGGTACAGGCACAGTTTGCAAATCCTTCCAGATAATTGTGCTTTTTGGAGGAGCCATTTTGGTATTTGTCATTTTTGGTATTTGTAATTCTTGGTATTTGTCATTTTTGGTATTTGTCATTCACCTTCCCTATTTGTTGAGGTTTCAGTTCTTGTCTCCTCTCCAAGGTTGGGACAAACATTTCAGTGTTTGTGGTTGAATTTCAGTATGGTTTTAATTAAAGAAAAAATGTTAATGGCATACACAATGTTCATAAAAACAAGAGCAACACTTCCCCAGTGACTCACTTAAAGAAAGGAAGTGCAGCAGGTTGTGCCTTTCTGTTAAAATATGCTGTGTGGGGTGTTTTCCCATTTTATTTCTTCAGGCCTGGCCTTGGAACAGACTGGGATTGGATTGAAATTCCAAACAAAACTTGTGCAATGGCTGAAATCCCGTGGAATTTTGGCTTTTCCTCTTTCCTTGGTTGTCAAAGAATTGTTATCTGGGAGGGAAACCAGACCAAAATGTGGGAGTTTTGCATCACTGTGTGAGATTGTTCAGTGCTGGAGAGATAGGAGAGGGAAATACAGGAAATTGTAATCCATGTGCCAACAATCCTCCTGTCATTTGGGACTGGCTTTGTTAGAATCATAGAATGGATTGGGTTGGAAAAGACCTCCGAGATCATCCAGTCCAACCCTTGATCCAATCCCACTGTGATCACCAGCCCAGGGCACTCTGTGCCCTGGGCTGGTGATCACAGTAGGGTTGGATCAAGACGTGGTGGATTCTCACTCAATGCCACATCCATAGAATGGATTGGGTTGGAAAAGACCTCCGAGATCATCAGGTCCAACCCTTGATCCAATCCCACTGTGATCATCAGCCCAGGGCACTCCATGCCCTGGGCTGATGATCACAGTGGGGTTGGATCAAGACATGATGATCACAGTAGGGTTGGATCAAGATGTGGTGGATTCTCACTCAGTGCCACATCCATAGAATGGATTGGGTTGGAAAAGCCCTCCAAGACCATCAAGTCCAACCCTTGGTCCAACTCCAGTCCCTTTACCAGATCATGGCACTCAGTGCCACGGCCAAGCTCAGCTGAAAAACCTCCAGGGATGGGGAGTCCACCCCCTCTCTGGGCAGCCCATTCCAATGCCTGAGCACTCTCTGCAAAGAATTTTTTTCTGATCTCCAACTTCAATTTTAATATTCTTTTGCTCCAGTCACTCTGGATTCTTCTCTCCCTGCAAGTCTTATACTCTCCTGGCATCAATAACATATTAATATATTCCTGTGTACTAAGCAGCACTTAATAATTACCTCAAACCTTAATTTGCTGAGACTCAATTACCCCGGCAGCTCATTGACATTGTTAAGGTTAATAACTCAGTGATTTATAGGACATCACACATTACAAATCAAATTGATTGGAGTAATTGTTGCAGCAAACCCTCAGAACAACAGACAAAGTGTTATTTAGCAACACTGAAGCAGCAACTTTGCCAACAGTCAGGTCTCTTGGGAGGGCTGCAGAGGTCCCTGGCAGTGAAATTCCAGCAGCTTTGGGTGGGAGTCTTTCCTCAGTGATGGGAATTTCCCAACCCTGGCCCTGCAGGAACACCCAGAGTCTGGATCCAACACAGAAGTGCTGCTGGGCTGGTAAAAAATGGCCAATTTTCTCACCTACAGCCCCACTACAACAATTCCTTGGTGGGAACAATCCCACAGACTGTCAGGGCAGTTGCCCCAGCAGTGGTTTGAGGCTTTGCTCTGAACATGCCCTGAAATAATTACACTTTGTCTTCTCCAGAGCTGCAGTGAGGTAGGGCCACTGCTCTTCTTTCTCCTTAGCACTGAGCAAAGGAGTGGTGGTTTAATGTATGTGTTGAAGTGACTTCTTGAATGAATCTTAATCATCTGGGCTAATTAGAGCCTGTGTTTGTTAATCAGATGTGAATAGCACTCTGATTTCTCTATTTAGATAAATGTCTGCTGGAAAACCTCTTGGCAGATGGGCAAATGTTTGCTCCCCCCAGCCTAAGTGGGCAGTTTAGCAGGTTGCAAACATCATTTCATGGCTAATTAGGGGAAAATGAAAACAGCAATTCCAGTGTCCACCACAGGTTCCCAGGCACGTCCCCAGGTGTGATGGGAGTGTTGGACATGAGGCTCTGCTTTTGGAATTCCTGGGTCTTCCTCGCACCAGTTGTCATGGATTGTGCTAAGCCCAGATCTCTCTCCCCCCCAAAGTAACTCAGAGTGAGATTAACTTGTCCCAGTGCAACCAGCTTAGTCCTCTCCTGGTAAGAACCAAGTGAAATTGTTGGGGTGTCCTCTACAGGGCCACGAGCTGGACTTTGATGATCTTTGTGAGTCCTTTCCAGCTCAGGACATTCTGTGGTTCTAAATCAACCTAAAGCCTTGAGGGAGCAGCTGCAGCTGATCTTGTGCCCAACCAAACCCTCAAGCCCTTAAGGCAAGGAAGAAAGGTGCATTTAGCCCTAAGAGGTGCTCAAGGCCCCGTACCCTGGGGAGGGGGGATGTGGGTGCTTTGCCTTCTGCCACTCTCCCTTCCTCACCACCACGTGGATCTTACCCAGGGTGGGGGATTGGCCTTGGCTGGACACCTTGCAGGGACATCTCCATCCTACAGGCTCAAAGTAGGAGGAGATTTCTGCACTCTCAAGAATTAGCCTGAAGAGTATTTAACTATCTCTCTCAATAATTACAGGAAGTTCCCTGCTTCCAACATTCCCAGCAGCTCCTCTGCCACTGGAAGTGCAGAGTACCCTGGTTTTATCGTGGATTACAAATAGATCTTATTAACTGCTCCAAACTGACACATCTATTTGAATAAAGGGGCTCATTCCTTTGCAGGCAGTAGAACAATCTCCCTGCTATGCTAATAAACACAGGCATTTGCATAAATGTAATCAGATGTTGAGTCTCAGTGCATGTGTAGCCCAGCAGTCGTTCCTGGGTGCCTGAGGGAGCTGCAGAGGCTGCAGGGGCAGGAGAGCCAAAGTTACCAACTGTTTGAACTGGGCAGGCATTGGGCAAGGAAAATGGGAGCCTGACCTTCCAAAAATCCATCCCTGCTTCCACAGGGATTGTGTTATACAGACACTGTATCATCCATTTTACAGCCTTTTGTATTCTGCATTGTATACATTATATATTGTATTGCAGATAAGGAAAGGCAATTTTCTTGGTTTTGTCTGGGAGAGCTCTGATCGTGCTGGACTCTCCCTTTTGATTAATAATGCATCATGTAGCATTACTGCTTTCTACATTTGGAATAGATGCAGATGCAGCTCCCCACAAAACCCGTGGCACCTGCACTGGCAGGAGCTGCTGCTGTGTGAGCAGGAGAAAGGAGGAGGGGAAGGTTCTCCCCTTCACAGAACCCTCTGTGCTCTGGTGGTGAAGAACCACCTTCCCTCCAACCTCAGCTGGGTGAAGAACCAACAAAACATTCTGCAAGTCTGGGGAGAGCAGCTGCTGAAAGGCTGGGAGGGGTTGGTCTCTTCTCCCAGGCACTCAGCAATAGGACAAGGGGGCACGATGGGCTCAAGCTCTGCCAGGGGAAATTGAAGTTGGAGAGCAGGAAAAACTTCTTTGCAGAGAGAGTGCTCAGGGATTGGAATGGGCTGCCCAGAGAGGGGGTGGATTCCCCATCCCTGGAGGTTTTTCAGCTGAGCTTGGCCATGGCACTGAGTGCCATGATCTGGTAAAGGGACTGGAGTTGGACCAAGGGTTGGACTTGATGATCTGGGAGGTCTTTTCCAACCCAATCCATTCTATGATTCTATGACCGTGACCTGCTGTAGAACACAGAAGGATTTTGTGTCCTGGACAGCTCAGGTTGGACTGAAGGGGCAGAAAGAAGGACTGAAGGGGCAGTTCCTGCTGCCTCCTCCCTTTCTAAAGAGGTTTAGTGCTAAAGAAAATGCAGCAAATATGCCTATCATGCCTATCATGTCTATCCCTGCTCATCCTGCTGCTGCTCCCTCCTCTGTCTCTGTGTGCTTCACCCTCCAGCAGTCCTGGATGTGCTTCTGGAGGGCAGAGAAGCTCTGCCTGCCCTTCTGGGGGCAGTGCAAAGGCTCAGCAGGGTGTGTGGAGCCTGGCAGGGGCTGGGGGCTCTCCCTCAGTGCTGGAACCAGGGCAAGCTGTCTGGGTTGGGCTGCAGAGCTGCCAGGGGAAGGCAGGGTGGACTTCCAGGAGAGAACCAGATGCAGGTTTATGCAGCCTGAGCCTTGATCCACATCTCCCACGTTGCTTCTCTCCACATCCCATCCGCACTGCTGGGCACTGCTAATGAGTCCTGTCCTTGCCATCCCTCCCGTGCTGGCTGGGGAGGGGCTTGGAACACGGGGCTTGTGCCAACTGTGGGCACTTGTGCAGGCAAAACAGTCTGAGAGCTGTTATTTATTCATTTGAGAAACACTCTTCAGACATTTCTAAATGCTTTAGAAGGAAGAGGCTGCTCCAGCTTCACTGGGGGCTGTTCTCACAAGGTGCACCTATAACTCTGAGCATGTCACCCAAGTGCCAGAGATGCCACCTGAGAGCAGGCAGAGAGGCCACCAGAGCCCTCATTCAGGGCTGCAGCCAAGGGGCAGGGACACCTTCACTAGCCCAGGGTGCTCCAACCTGCCCTTGGACACTCCCAGGGATGGGGCAGCCACAGCTTCTCTGCCTGACCTGTGCCAGGGGCTCCCCACCCTTCCAGGGAAGAAAATAATTCCTCCTCTGTCCAGAGCTGGAGAATCACTTTTCTGTGATGTTCTCTGAGCTGCTCCCAGCTGGTTGTTTCCACCTGCCCCCCAAAAGTGGCTGCAGATCTCCTGCTTCCCTTCACCTTATCCAGAGGCTTTCTGGTCAATGCCTTTCTTTCCACATTGGTGCCTTTCCCTGGCACTGCCAGTTTCCCATTCCCATTAAATGCCCCCCTTTATGCCCTCGGGGAGAGCTTCACCCCAGGTTGGCCTGGGGGTGTTTTTTCCCTGCTCAGCTCTGAGTTTTTGGTGTCAGGATCTTCCCTTCCCCTCTGCTGGGAGCAGATGCACAGAACTCAGAGCACAAACTCTCTGCCAGTTGCTCCTGGAAACTCTCTGGCATTCACAGTGGCTTCCTCAAGAGCTCTGGCTCACAACCATGTCTGGGAGGCTCTGAAGGTGCCCCTGCCTGATGGATCACCTTCAGCTCCTGGTGGTGTTAAAGCAACAGAGTCCTCTGCTCACAGAGCAGAGCTGAGGGGGTGAACATTCCAACAGGGTGTCTCCCTATGCTGGAAAATGATAAAACTCAGTTCAAGGTCTTTTAAAGGTGATTTAATTTTTGTAAAAAAATCTCCAAGCAGAGATCCACTCACTTTCTCAACCCTTGTAATACCTGTACAACCCCTGTGGTACCTGTACAACCCCTGTAATACCTGAACAATCCCTTTAATACTTGTACAACCCCTGTAATATCTGTACAACCCATGTAATACCTGTACAACCCCTGTAATATCTGTACAACCCCTGTAATATCTGTACAACCCTTGCAATACTTGTACAACCCCTGTAATACATGTACAACACCTGTATTACCTGTACAACCCCTCTAATTCCTGTACAACCCTTGTATTACCTCTACAACCTCTGTATTACCTCTACAACCCCTCTAATTCCTGTACAACCCCTTTAATAGCTGTACAACACCTGTAATTCTTGTACAACCCCTCTAATACCTGTACAACCCTTTTTAAATATCTGTACAACCCCTGTAATTCCTGTACAACCCTTGCAATACCTGTACAACCCCTGTAATACCTGTACAA
>JAJPCS010000397.1:64137-79949 GCA_021164005.1 Willisornis vidua nigrigula | reverse complement strand
GGAGGCTGGATATATATACCTGCAAGAGACTGATAATAAATAACAGATCAAGGCAGAAACAAAAATAAGCCAGAGATTGTTTTCTCTCCGTGCCCAGCAGCAGCTTCTTCCCTTGGCAATCCCGTCTCCAGAGGGCTTGGAGGTTGGGGACAGTGCCCAGGGGGTGCTCTTGAGGGGATGTTTAAAGAAGCAGAAGTGTCTGTGGTGCCTGCAGATAGAAAGGGCATCGTTTTGGTGGCACATTCCTCTATCAGATCAGGAGAGCATCACAAATTATTCTCCACCTGAAGTTCACCTCTGCTGGATTTTCTTCTCCATTTAAGGCTTTGGTTTCAAAGCAAAGGCAAAATAATCCCAATAATGGAGGATGGATATTTAGCCTCCCAAAATATTCAAAAAACCAGATTTTTCCTTCTGGAATTTACACATGAAAATGATATAAATACCCATTTGTGTCTCAGACAGCTGGGACAAGAGGAGACTTTTGCCCCACCTGGGCTGGGCTCTGAGCTGTGCAGGGCTGGGACTGGGCAGGATGATCCCACACACAGAGCCCTTGGAATTTCATCCTACTGTCTGAGAATCCAGGAGCATTCCAGGTGGGGCAAGGCAGTGCCTTGGGGATGGAAGGCACTAACCTGGTGTCAGGAGCTCAGTGCCCAATCCCCACCTCTCAGATATTCATCCTCTTAACATATTTCTGAGCATCAGTCCCAAAGCAGAGCAATTCAATCCTCCCATCCCCACCTTTTCATGGGGTTTTCTGCTTGAATTGCCAAAAGCAAGAGCAGTGCAATGTTTTAGTCCGAGAGGTGATGCCAGTAAATATCCCCCTGTCTCAAACCAGTCAGGGAGGTTTCAGGAATTGCCAGGAAAGCAGAACTGGCTTTTGTCTCTGGAGGCAGAGACTCTCCAGTGCAGTATTTCCTGCCTGTCCCCAGTTCATAATGACCTGGGTGAGCTAATGGAAACATCAAAGGTACCCAAAAGGCATTTCTCCTGCGTGCACAGGGTGCCAGGGAGGTGTTATCAGCCAGGGAGCTCTGCAAACACAACCTGTGGGTAAACAAGAGCCAAATAGGGCCTTTAATACACAATCCCTTGTCTAACCCCCAAGATTAAAAGCAGACCCTTCCCTACCTTTGAAGTTGAGAACTGCTCTTCCTGCAGTTCTTTCAGAGCCAAAGTGGGCTTTGAGTGGGCACAAATATGTCTTTAGGGCTTTAGACATTCACCACAGGGTCTGTTTGATGCTTTTCATGTGCCCTTCCGTTTCCATTGCAGGGGGAAAAGCTTTATATACTGAATTTCATAGTTTCAGGAGGACAATGGTCTGTAGGTCTGACTCCTTACTAATGTGTTGTCAACACACAAAAGGGGATATTTAATGCCAGTGCAGGCAGATTAACAAATTGCCCTGTCTGGTGTTCTGTGGGATGTCACAAACCTGTCAGGGAAATGCTAACACTGTTCTCTTTAACAGAAGCTGCAAACCAGCTGCCCTTTGCATTGCAGGGCAATTTAAACCAAAGAAATATGGGGCAAATGTTGTTTTTTTCATGCCAGGTGACAGATTTAGAACCTCCACGTGCTGCTGGAGGATCCTGAAGCCTCCCAACATCCAGCCCAGCCCTGGGCATGGGAACCTCAGCAGCACAAGGTGTTAAATGCTCAGCTTTGGTGTCAAAGGGGCAAAGAAAGTGGGGAGAGCCCAAACTCCCAGAGCTGCAGCTGTGCTTTGGTAAATCTCATTCCTGCAGCCAAGCACAGGTATTTCAGTGCTCTCACGTGCCCCCCAACCCCGTGTGGCTGCTGATAAAGGGGCTGACATCAGCCCTCCATCCAATCTCCCCCAGGGCAGGCTGTTGTGCAGCCCTCGCAGGGGAGATAAGGCTCTAACCAAGTTATGCCTGAAAGCTCCAGGAGGGAATTACTGATGTCATGTTGCTTCCTGGAGGAAGAGGGAGGCAGTTTGCCCTCCCCTCACCCCTCTGGGGTCTGCAAACAGCAGCCCCCTGGCACCAGAGCCAGCAGAGAGCAGGGCTGGGCTGCAGGGAGCCCAGTTCTGTGCCCACAGAGTCCCTCTCTCTGAGCTGGGGCTCCTCTCTCACACCTTGTTTGAGCAGCTCTGGTAGCTGCAGGTTGTAGCAGTCTAATTAACTGATGGGAATGAGGAACTTCATCTTTGAGAAATTTCCCCCCAGAGTTGCACCCTGAGCCCTCAGGCAGAGAAACCCACCGCAGGCAGAGCTGGGGGCATCATTTCTGTGCAGAGGGCAGTGCCAGGCTTTGTTAGGAGTGAATGGGAGCAGCTGAGAACTCTCTGCTCTGCCCAGCCCTCCACAATGTGCCCCATTCCTGGCAGGAATAATCTGCAGCCACCCTGGTGCCTGCCAGCCCCATGCCCCTTCCCTGCCATCAGGGTGGCACCACTCCCTGGTGCCATCAGGAGCAAACTGCAGTGACCAGTGACACAGAGCCTGTCCCTGCAGCAGGAGACCAACAGCCCAACCCAAATGTCAAGTGAAAAGCTCCCTCCAGGGAAAACCCCACCAGGAGCATTAGGTGTGATTCATTCAGACAGAAATGGATTCTTGGCTGTGTTCTTACCCCTCTGGATGACACCTGGAAGAGCTGACATTTCTCCTTTCCTCAGAGTGAGCTTTTGCTCTTAAGATAGGTGGAAGGAGTTTCCATTTTGGGATGTATGAATAAATCTGCAGCTTCAGAGGCTGTTGGCAGAGTTGGCTTGGCAGACCTGCTGCTCTGCTGCCCCTTCTGCTGCTGCAGAGACACCTGGGGCTTCTGTTACACCCTCTGGGATGGACTTTATTATTGTCTGTGCTCATGGAATGTCCTCAGTGTCACCAAACTCTCGTTACCAACAACCTGGAAAACTTGGGAAGGTTTGTTTTACCTCAGGGGGTGCTGAGCCTACACTGAGAACAAGATCCTGGGAGTTGATGAGCTCCTGTTGTTTCAGCTCAAAGTAAAATGGACAGAGATCCTCCAAAGAAGGCAGAGGAGAACCCCACAGACCTGGGCAGGGTTTTCTCTCCAAATCCACCCATTTCCTTTCCTGCTGGTGTTTGCACAGTGGTGAGCCTGGACAAGGAGGCCTCTTTCCTGGACTCACAGAATCACAGGATGGTTTGGGTTGGAAGGGACCTCAAAGCCCACCCAGTTCCACCCCCTGCCCTGGGCAGAGACACCTCCCATGCAACCTGGCCTTGGACACTTCCAGGGATGGGACAATTTCCATGCTGTGATTGAGCCTTGGCTGAATCCCTGAGCCAACCCCACTTTTCATGCATGGGGGACCAGGACATGGATGGGCTTCCAGAAATGGCTTTGGGAAGGGGATAGGACAATCTACTTCTTCATGTGTCCTTTTCTTGGAGAACTTGCTTTAGGGAAGGAGCTGATTTTGCATCTGTCACAGAGGAGGAGGGCAAGGGGTTAGTGAGAGCTGCTGGTAATTGCAGGTTTCAAAGGGTGTGATTACAATTTGTCTCCATTGTGGAAGCTCAAGTTTGGAAATAATGACTTTGTTTAGCTCTGTTCCTTCTGCACTGCATTTAAAAACACTCAAGAATATCTTTAGAGCTGCACAACCACCAGTTCACTTGCAGAACACTCCAGTGACACAGGACTGGCACTCCTGAGCTCACGCTGGTTCTCTGAGTCAAACACAACCCAGAGGTTTGGTGATTCCATCAAAACCTGCAGCACCTGGACATCAGCCAGCACAGTAATAGAATTAACAGCCCCAGTGCAGTTCTGTGTCTGCTGAGCTCTCCTTTCACAGCTTTTAGGAGGTGGAGGTTTCAGCTCTAGCAGTTCCTGGTGGTTTCTGGGAGCATTGATTTGTTCTGATGAGTAGAATCAGCTTTCTGAGATGTGCCTGAGACATTTCCTACCAAGGAAACGAGTAAAACTTCTGAAACCTCATTCTGGCTTAAAAAAACAGACAAGTTATTCTTGCTCCAAACCTCAGTCTGCATTCCCTTTCCACTGGGGCAATAAACACATCATTTACTGATTAATTCTGCTGCTCTGCCTGCTGAACTGGATATTCTCCTGTGAATTCTCTTTCTCCCTTCTCAGTTTACTCTTCCACTTTATTCACCAGAGCAGTTGACTCCAAGTGAGGGTTGTTCCTGCTCTCAGAAGGTTTGTGGAACTCAGAAATACCCACTGCAACAAACTGAGATTAAACCTTCAGGTTATTGCTTGTTAGAAAAACAAAAAGAGAGAAATCCCTGCCCTTCTCTTTATTCCCTCCTCAATGAAAACCAGGGAGCCAGTGAGGGTGGGACACTGGAGGGGAAAACAAGCTGTGCCCCCAACAGAGAACTTACTGTTTATAAATTTCTATTTATTTATTGCCGTGTTTTGATTCAACCATGGGATGCTTTGATTGAACGGGCCAGGTTTGCAAAAAGAAAAACATTAAAAACATACCTAAAAGTAGCTGGGTGTCTAGATGGGACTTTGTAAGCAGTAAATAGAGTTGTTCTCTCCTTCTGCCTTCTCCATTCTTGCCCGTGGTTTGGTAGTTTTCACTTATTCTGGGGTTTTTTCTCCTTTCCAATCCAATTTTTTTCCTTTCCAGTTACAAACTCCTCAGTTGCTTTGGAGTTCCCACACGGAGCTGGGCAGTGTTTGCTGCTCCACTTGCCAGGGGCACCAAACCCTTGGTAGAACAATCTCTGGAAATATTAAATGAATCCAATATTTATTTCCATGCCCCTGTTTTTCTGCCCTGTTAAACCTGAGATAGGAAGATGGAGAACAAGAATTGTGTGTCTTCTGCCTGTACCTGTTACAGGGGTTTGGGTTTTTTTTTCTTTTTATCCATCCCAAAACTCCCTGAAAGTTTGTTAGTGAAAGTCCCAGGAGCAATTAAACAGCAGAATAAGTACAGAAACAGGTGCAAAGGCAGGAGCTGCCTTTGGACACCCCAATCAAATTATGAGGCAGGAGTTTCTGTTTGAACTGAGCAGGACAAACACTGAACCCAGAAACACTTGGGGGGGAAAAAATGCCAAGAGACTGATAAACCAGGGCTGGAGGATTTGCATTGATCGTTTGAACTGGCACTTCACGGTGTGGCATTTCCTGCTGGTGCTCAAGGCAAAAAAAACATAAAAAAAAAATCCATCCCCAAGTCAAGAAACACTCAAGGAAAAAATGGATTTCAATAAAACAGGATATAAAAGCAAGGAGTGACTGTAAATGGAATTGAAGGCAAACTGTGAAAGCTCCAGAGTGAGATTTTCCTTTCCAGTCCATTCCAGAAACTTTGCCTGTTGGAGCTGCAACGTTTGTACCTATTGCCTGAGAAGTTACTGCTTGTTTATGATATAATCATGTATATATGTGACA
The DNA here is from genome assembly GCA_021164005.1 of Willisornis vidua nigrigula. Taxonomy (NCBI): domain Eukaryota; kingdom Metazoa; phylum Chordata; class Aves; order Passeriformes; family Thamnophilidae; genus Willisornis; species Willisornis vidua. The sequence continues at coordinate 74,561 of JAJPCS010000397.1, read as the reverse complement.
TATATAATATATAAAATATAATAAATATAAAATATAAAAAATATGTAATAGAAAATATAGAAAATATAGAAAATATAGAAAATATAGAAAATATAGGATATATAATAAAATGATATATGTAATATTTAAAACATATAATAAAAATATAAAATATATAAAATATATAATATAAAATATATAAAATATATAAAATATATAAAATATAAAATATATAATAAAAGAAAATATATAATATATTAATATATATAATAAAAATATAAAATATATAAAATATATAATATAAAATATAGAAAATCTAGAAAATATAAAATACATAATAAAATAAAATATATAATATTTTAAAATATATAATAAAATATAAATTATATATTATATAATAATATAATATATGAATATATAAAATATAAGATAAATAATATATAATTTATATAATATATATAATTCTATGCTTCTATGATATATATACACATATATATAATATATAATATATAAAATATATATAATATATGTAATTATATAATTCTATGATTCTATGACACATATATATAATCACATATATATATATAATCATATATAATGAGTTCATGTATAATCACACATCAGGACTCCACAATATTCTGTGGTCCCTCAACCAGGAAGGTTGAAGTCCTTCAAACATTCCCACATCTCCTAACAATTAGCCAGGAGCTGCTGTTAAATATTCCTCTTTTTGCCCCTCCCAGTGCTGGGCAAACACAGCAGAGCCCAAGCTTTGGGCAGTGCTTTGGGGTGGGCAGAGGGCTCCAGGCTCAGGTCTCAGCCATTCCAGGTGTGCTCCATGGAGGAATCGCCTTCTCCTTGTCTCTCCCTTCCCCAATTAGCTCCCCAAGGCTCATTAACCACAAGGCTGTACCTTTGTTACCACAGCAATTCCACGCCGTTATTTTTCGGCTGCAGTTACGCTCCAATTTGGAGTATTAATTTCCTCTACCACTTGCCCTATTAATCACTTTAACAATCAAATTAAGACAATTATTTTAATGAGTTAATGGCTTCGACGGAGCAGACGCCGCACATTTATAACCACTTGTGCCAGAGCACTTTTAGAAAAGTCAGCCCTGTCAATAATAGATGAGATCATAAATGTGCTCCTGGAGGGCCAGGAAGGGATGGGGAGTGTTCTGGGGGACTGATTTAAGCCCTGTCTCATCTCTCTGGGAGCTTTTCTGTGCTCTGGGCCTGTTAAAATGTAGTGAAAGGCAGAGCTGTTATTTTTGGGGGGATATCAGTGCTAGATGGAAGGATATTTTAGATTGCCTTGGATGTGGCTGCTCTGGATATGTCATCAAAATGCAGCTTTTTTACCACATTTTGCCTCAAGTGGGTGCCACACTGCAAAACTCCACTGTCTCTCCTGGGGTTCACAGCTCTCTGCTCCTTGGGTGGAAATTCTGCCCTCAGGAAATGGGCATTTCTTCCAGAATTGAGTCCTGACACCTTTGCTATTTCCCTATAAAGAGCATGATTTTCTGGTGGGATTCCTGCCCTGATACTTTACAGACACCAAGATGGAGAGTGGAGGGTCCAAACTGAACCTGGGCAGGAACATTTGGGCGTGTTTTCATCTCATGAGCTGGGGGGGTTTATGGGCTGAGTTGTTGTCATTGATGCTCATAAGGAGTGGAATAACTTCAGATAAAAATGTTCTGGCCACAATCAATGGACACCATAACTTTTAAAAGCTTCAGCAACACCTGAGAGTGAACAGAATGGGGGGAAAATCAGGTGTTTTCATGGAATCATCACAGAATCACAGACTGGGTTGGGTTGACAGAGACCTTAAAGCTCATCCAGTGCCACCCCTGCCATGGGCAGGGACACTGTCCCAGGTTGCTCCAGCCTGGCCTTGGACACTTCCAGGGATGGGACAGCCACAGTTTCTCTGCCCACCCTGTGCCAGGGCCTGCCCACCCTCCCAGGGAAAGATTCCTTCCATATGTCCCATCCAAACCTGCTCCCTGGCAGTTTGAAGCCATTCCCTTGTCCTGTCACTACATTCTCCTTTCATTGGTCTCTCTCCATCTTCCTCGTTGGGTCCCTCCAAGCGTTTCACGGCTCCTCTCAGGCAGAAATGAAGGAGCTGGGGCTGAGCACAGGACACCACTGGAGCTGAAACATGATCAGGGAACCCAAACTGAAGCCCTTTATCTCCTCTGGACCAATCCCTGGGCCCAAGTGTTCCACCTACAAGTTGTGATTGACAGAAAAAACCCTTCTCTGCGTTGTGCACATTTGCAGAGGGCCCCGAGAGAAGCCAGGGGGGCTCCTGCACTGGGATTTCCACCCTCCTGACACTCAGGATGAAAAGCAACTGTTTAAAATGTCTTTCTAATGGCAGAGATACATCAACAAGGCTTTGCCTTTGCAGCCCAATCCTGTGATTGATCATACAATTCCTTTGCACAGAAGTCCATCCATATTCCCGAGGCAGTTTGTGCTAAGATAATACTTCAGTTATGTGCCCATCTATCCCAATAAACTCTGGAGCTTACAGATCTGTTGGAATCTGTACAAGGGATGTGCCACAATGCTGGGGAGATAAATGGCATCTTTCCAATGCAGAGCATCGATTTCCAGACTGAAGGGATGTGCTCGGGGGTGGGGTAGGAAAATGCAGCAGGAAGATGGAGATGAAAAATCCAAATGACCAGGATGAGTTGGGAGGGGCCAGTTACAATCCTGCATTCCTTCTGCCTGATCCACCCTTCCCTGAGCAGAGAATCAGCAAGGAAGGGATGCCCATTGCCCTTCAAACACTCAGTGCTGGGGTCAGGGGAGAGTCATCCCCTTAAAGCATTTTTAAGTCCTTGGTGAAAGGTCCACTGGAAATACATAATTTAACCTCACATCCCATAAATGTGCAAGTGGAAGGGATTTATTATTTGCCAACAACCCCCCTCCTGCCTGTCCCAGCAGGAGCCAGGGGGCTGTTCCCTCCCTGGGCACTGAGGGAGGTGATGGGCTGAGCAGAGGGAGCAGCCACTCCATGAATCTTCCTTTTTAAAGGAAAAATATCCCAAAGGCAGTGCTGGTCTCATGCCATGGCATTCCCTGCTCCCCCAGCAGCCCAGGGATAGAATCATAGAGTTGATTGGGTTGGAAAAGACCTCCAAGATCATCAAGTCCAGCCCTTGGTCCAGCTCCAGATGTTCTCCAGGAGCTCACCCTGCAGCCCCCGATGTCCCAAAGCCCGAGGGGAAGGCACTGCTGATTTATTTTGGAAAAGCAGAATGGATTTCCATGCCCTGCAAGGCCTCCTGCTGGTGTTTCCCACTTTTCCCTTCCATACCCAGACCAGCTGTGCCTTCCTAGGCAGGCTTTGCATCCTTTGGAATTTCAGCAGCATTTATTTGAATTATTTCCCCCTGTTTAAACTCATCCTGGGAGATGTTGTGTCCCAGATTTCACCTGTCAGACTGTGAGCACGGAAGTTCTGAGCCTTCAAGGTGGTTCATTAAATCTGCTGCTCCAAGACAAGATTCCTTTTCAGGTTAAGGACTAGAAAGTGCATCTTTCAAAGCTACACTCACATAATTTAAGCTCTAATCTAAAGCCATAACATGATTATATTGAGATACATTTTATTTTCAGCCTTGGTCTTTCCCACCTATTTCTGCCTCAAATCCCAGTTACTTCAGAGTAACTTTTTAATAGCAAAATCAATTTTCTCTGAGTAAAATTTCATTATCATAGAACTCTCATTAAAAAGATGTCTGATATTAAAAAGCAGAGGATGGGAATGAGTAAAGTGCAAATCATTGCTGTGGTTTTCTGCCAGGTTGGTTTGCACTCTGAAGAGACACCCAGCATTTTTATTGGTGCAATAAATAGTGACCAGCACCCAAGAGAGAATGTTGGGCATCTGGGTTTTTTTCAGGTTCATATTGAGAACCATTTGTAGGTTCAGGTCCATATTGAGAACCATTTGTAGGTTCAGATTCATATTGAGAACCATTTGTAGGTTCAGGTTCATATTGAGAACAATTTGTAGGTTCAGGTGGATACTGAGAACCATTTGTAGGTTCAGGTGGATACTGAGAACCATTTGTAGGTTCAGGTCCATATTGAGAACCATTTGTAGGTTCAGGTTGATACTGAGAACCATTTGTAGGTTCAGGTCCATATTGAGAACAATTTGTAGGTTCAGGTTCATATTGAGAACCATTTGTAGGTTCAGGTTGATATTGAGAACCATTTGTAGGTTCAGGTCCATATTGAGAACCATTTGTAGGTTCAGGTTCATATTGAGAACCATTTGTAGGTTCAGGTCCATATTGAGAACCATTTGTAGGTTCAGGTGGATATTGAGAACCATTTGTAGGTTCAGGTCCATATTGAGAACCATTTGTAGGTTCTTCCTTCGTGTCATGTGCTTTTCTATCACAGGAACAGAGACCCAGAAGGGGCTTTTCATTCCACTCCAGTCCTCTGCTAAACATAAACACAATATTTTTCACCTGGAAGCACTGGCAATTCCCACAGAGTCTTCTCCCTGTCAGTTTTGGTGTTATTTTTAAATCCTGATGAAATGAAGATCTCGTTGTGCACAGGTTTGACCTCCAAGTTGTGTAGCCCCACTTTGCCCCAGGGGTGCTGTGGGTGGAACTCACTGCAGACACTCATTTAGGCTGTGCCAGGGCCAGGTCAGCACTAAAACTGTGGCACAGAACCAAATTCAAATGAGAAGGACAAAACTCTAAGAATGCAGAGATGCTCTTAGAGAACCAAGTGCATTAAATTCTGCACTTTCCACTTGCTGTCCCCAAAGCTTCCCTGTTTCCTGCCATGCACAGCTGCTCAAAGCCACCCCTGCCATGATTTATCCCTGCTTTGCTTTTATGGACACTTGTGCAGAGCCCCTTTGCTGAAACAAAGAAGATAATAAAAAATTATTGCTGTTATTTATCACAGGTGTAAGTGTAGAACCTCAGCCATGACTTACTTCTGCTTCCCAAAAAAAAATGTCAAGCTGGTGGTTTCTTGTTCTTGGAGCTCATTTAGTTGATGTTTGAGGTTCCCCATCAAAGTGGCTTTTCTTAGTTCTTCCCAAAGCCAAGTCAAGGTCAAAATAATCCCTCCTGCCATTTAATCTCAGCCTTGTCTTGCAGGAGTGAAATGGGCAAAGTCAAATGTTCTGGTCTCGTGGTTTTACTTCACTCAAAAGACACTCAAATTGCAATTTATGTTGTGGACAGTCAAGGCTGACTTGGGGCAGGTGGCAGCAAATGAAGGGACAATTTATGGCAAATCAAACCCATCATCTGTGGAACTGGTGGCAAAGAGCAGGAGCAGATCATGGAGATGGGAAATGGTGACAATGGTGGCAAAGAGCAGGAGCAGGTCATGGAGAAGGGAACTGGTGGCAAAGAGCAGCAGCAGATCATGGAGAAGGGAAATTCTGGTCCCAAGATATCCCAGAGGAGCAGGATAACTGGTTTCTATGGAAGCAAAGTCCCTCAGCCCACACTGGAGATGACCTGCATCTCCTGGTCAGAGGAATTCCTGCAGAGTCCTGTTCTTCAGGGATCCTCCCCACCAGGAACCCTCCAATCTAAACCATCTCAGTGAAATGAATGATTAACAAACTCCGACTCCCCCATGACAGGCCCTTGATTAAGCAGATGAAATAAGAGGCCTTCAGGCTCTCTCCCTCTTTATTCTTTCTCTTGATTAACTGCAGAATAAAAAAGATATTAAGTGGGTATAAATTTTATACAGAGCCATCTAAATGGGAGCCCATTATAACTACAACAATAAACAAGAGGTGTTTTTTGGTGCAGTGTTTCAGGGCAGAGTGATCTGCTCTGGGACTCTCCCAAATCCAGATTCCTCCCAACCCAAGGAGCTGCCAGGACTGGACACCCCCAGCTCCCAGCCTGGGTGTGGATATTAATTCTGGCAGCTCCTTGCACAGGGTTCAGTCCCTCTTCCTTTTTATTTGCAGGCTTCAGCATTCTCAGGGGCCCAAATGAAAAGCAGCACCACAAGCAAAGCTTCAGCCAGGGAATTTTGGCCCTGATGTTGCTGCAAAACAGGGATTGGTTTTCTGTTACTGGTATCATTTCTGCTCCTGTGACCTGGTTCCATTTTTCTGGAAATGAGGACAATTCAGCAAAATGAACCACATGAGTGAGGTCAACACTCCCCGAGTTCTAGCAGTACCTTAGAAAAAATGATAAATAAAGGTCTAGAGGGTTCCATGTGTGGAGCCCAAAGGAAAAACAGGAATCTGGCCCAGTGTGTGTGCCTGCAAACACGTTTGCTTTGAACCAAAGGAATTCCCAAGAGGGCCCAGAGCCAGGGGTTTGTAAGGAAACATCCCAGTGCTTTGTGTCCCATCTCACAGGAGCTCCATCCCTGATGGGACAGAAGGGCCCAGGGTCACAGGGCCATGGAAATTCACTGAGCCTCCTCCATAAAACCTTTATGTCACAAAACTATTAATAAATCATTGGCACATTCCACACAGAGAAGACTGAATGCTGTGCAAGTGCAGACCTCACTGATTGTAAAGGAACTGCTGAATCCAGGAATAAAGTTTGAAGAAAGAAGTCACTGACCTTTGGAATAAAACCCAACTCCTCCATCTCTTGAATTCCATTCCAAGGTTTTCTTTGCCTGGAAGGAAAAGTTTCATGGAGCTGAAGAGCACCTGGTTGAGCTGATGAGCATCTTCCCTCCTGCTTTCAAAGTCTGGTGTGCAGGAAACTGTGCTGGGAATAAGGAGACATTTATCCAGAGGTTCTTCAGAACAGAAGCAGATTTCCCTGTTGTTCCCTGTGTTATTCCAGTCTGCCTGCAGGTGCTGGCCCATGGAAACCACTCCAGAAAAACAAACCCGAGGGCTGAAAACATGCCAAGTCCCCCCCCTCAGGGTGTTGTGCTTGGAGACACATCCAATTATCAATTATTGACATTCATTAAGGCTGCAGAAGTTTGTTGTCAATCCCTCACTCAGTGCAATTCACAGAAAAACACCAGTGAGGCTTCAGGCAGGAGAAGAACTTTTTTTCTCTGCTCTTTTTCTTGGTGGCTTTCCAAGCAGAGCTCAGAGTTCAGTGTTTGCCTCAGCTCTGGCCCATCTGGAACCCATCAGGCTGCTCAGGAGCATCTCCCCCCTGGGGAAAAGGCTGCCCAGAAAGGCTCTGCTGGACAGAGCCATTCACAGAAATTACTCCACAAGGTCATTTTGGCTGAACATCATCTCGTAAATAAAACTGGAATCATCCCACACCACTCCACACGTGGACTTCTCCTCTGGCCTCAGCCTGGGGCTCTCCATGCAGAGCTCAGCAGCTCCAAGCTTGCCAGGGAACCTTATTTTGGTTCAGCTCCTCTTGGAAAGGCCCCGCCTGTGGTACAGCCAAAGGTTAATTTAGATTAGAGGTGTGGAATAGAGGAAAAGAAAAACAAAACCCCAATAACAAATTAGGTTTACCAACATTCCTGCCTCTCACAGCATTTCCAGGAGACAGTTCACAGCCTGCTGAGGCAGATGTGTGGGGTACAGAATAAAGGGTTCTGCTGTGCTGGCTCCTGGTGTTCTGCTGAGGTCTCTCCTTGGCCCCACAGCCAAGGAATTTCATCCAAGGAGCTTCTTTTTCTTCTCCAGGCCTGTCTTGGTTCATCTGTAGGATCCAAACCTCACTAAAGCTCCTTGCAAAGCTCCTGAGATGCCCTGGTGGAACATCCCCTGGCACAGCCAGGTATTAACACAGAACTCAGATACAACCAGATCATTCCTGCAGTAGGAGTCACTTGCTCAGTTTTCCTGGGAATCCTCCTTTTCAGATGACTCAGGATTTTTGCTCAGTTTTCCTGGGAATCCTCTTTTTCAGATGACTTGGGATTTGTCTCCTTCTGGCAGAATTGCTGAAAAGCTTCCCCAGGAAAGCAGAGCCTGACTAAGCAAATGTTCTCCCTGGTGTGATGGCAACATCCACCACAAATGTGGAGAAAAGAAAATAAATAAAATAATCACAAGCAGAGCAAACTCCAGGGCCTCCACAAAAGCTGTTTTCTAATAAAACATTATCCCCTCAGGAAATTAATTTGCATGCTTAATTGGTTCAGAGAAATAATCTTCAGCATGATCCCTTAAGGGCTTTGCCATAATCTTCTTTTATTATCCCACGTTTGCTGGTGGGACCTGGAGCTTTTCCTGCTCGATTTTGGGATCAATATAGAGCAGAATTCCTGGTTTTTTGGGATTAAATTGCCCCAGAGCCAAGGGTGATGTGTTGGGCAAAGGTGTTTGGAGCTGCTGGAAAAGGGCAGAGCCAAAGAAAGGTTTGGACTGGCCAAAGTTCATCAGAATTTGTTACTGTTTGGGATGTTGAGAGGAATTTCCTTTGCATTTGTGGGAAATGATCTGAGCTGAGCTGAAATCCTGCAGAGTTTTGATCTGTGCAGAGTTGCTCCAGTTTCACTCATAGCAAAGACACCTCATTTGCATGTCGTTCAGACCTTGATTTTCCTTTGAGATGTGCCTTGAGGAGCTCTAGAAATGGAAAACATTTCTCAGACATAGGAACTGCTTTTATTTTCTCGAGGTTCGTCACTGAATTTGTTAATTTTGCAACAGCAACTTCCTCAGCAGTTGATAAAAGAAATGGAGAAGGAGGTGATAAAAACCTCAATTCCATAAAGAGGGTTCAAACCCAGCAGGTCAGGGGTGGACCCAAGCACAGCTTTCAATGTGTTTCTTTCTCTGGATGGTGCTGAGGAAGTTAAAAATGACTCAGGTTTGGGTCTGAGCAGAGCAATAATCACAGCCCAGATGCTGAACCCTCTGGTTACCTCAAGGATTGCCAAAACCTCACCTGGTAACCTGATAAAAATTGGATTTTGGTGTTTGTGTCCATAACTAGGGCTTGGTTTGCCTCCAATATTTAATAAAGGTCAGCTGTGAAGAACATAAAGTGGAATTTCAAGGAAAATAATGTCAGGCCCTGTGACATCCCATGGCTTTGTGTTTGCTGAGGTTTCTGGAATAATCTCAGCAAATTCATTTCTTAGCTCAGATTTTGTGAGTGGCACCTGGAGCACAAACCAGACATTGAGGCCTCTCTGTGCAAGGGGCTGTTCAAACATGGAATAAGGAGGTAACAAATAGAGGGTGATTCTGTTAAGACATTTAAGGACATTGCAAAGCCACGTGTCTGTTTTTGCTCAGAGCTGCTGAAAATTTGGAATTTCCCCTCCAAAAAAATGCCCAAAACCCAAAAAAAACCCCCCACCAAACCAACAACAAAACACCAAATATTTTAAATTTAATTAAGGACAAAGAAAATTTGATGCCAAAACACAAACCACTTTTTTCTATAAGTATTTTGGACCCACTGCATTTGTAATTCTGTAGCTGCCACCAGTGCAGGGCAGTGGGAACTCACAAACCCCCCTCTGCCTTCAGAGGGTTTGGATCTGAATTTTCCAGCCTTCCAAGCTGAAGCTAAAAACAAATCAAATCTCTGTAAATGAATCTGCAAGACTCATATTTGAGGGATTACAGAGGGAAGGGAGAGGGAGAGGGAGAGGGAGAGGGAGAGGGAGAGGGAGAGGGGAGGGGGTGGACAGGGGGAAAGGGAAAGGGGGAAAGGGAAAGGAAACAATCTGAGGTGAGTGGGAGCTCCTGGAAACACAGAGAGAAAGGAAGGGGGCACTGGGCAGGGCACAAGCTCTGCTCAAGCTGCAGGATTTAGCTCAGGGTTGGCACCCTGGCCCTGGGAGGTGCCAGGAGTGTGTGTGAGCTTTGGTGCCACCAGCAGCAGGGAGGGGAGCTGAGGGGGCAGAGACAGAACCAAATGCCACTCTGGGGCACCTTGCCAGGGGAATCCTGGCGGTGGCTCTGCTGAGCATCCTCCTGTGTGATGGGAACACTCCAAACCAACCTGGGTTTTAGGGAATCAGCTGTGCCCCGGTGCCCTGCTGGCTTGGAGGAATTGTTCTGGGTTTATCCTTTGGAAGGAAAGGAGGAATCCTGGATTCCTGGGGCAGCCCCTCCTGCAGAGCCAGCCCAGGTGTGGCAGAGCCCTGTGCCCAGCTGAACCCAGTTGCCAAAGCACTTGTGCCCTTTTATCCCTTGCCAGAGTAACTTCAGGCTGCTGCTGGCTCATCCCCAGCCAAAGCTCAGGAGGAATTTCATCCTGCCTTGGATTAGCACCAATGTGGCCCCTTTGCTTTGCTGTATTTGCCTCCATTTCTTTGGTTAGGGGTCAGAAACCTCAAAGTTTTCCAGCTGTTCCTTCTCTGAGGAAACCCCATTTCACACATCCTCAAGTTGCAGCCCTGCTTTGCTCTGAGCTGCCCCAGGGGAGGGGCAGGCCATGGGTTAAGCAGCAGCATCAGATCATTTGGGAAGGGTAATACCCCTCATTGCCTGGGAT
>JAJPCS010000397.1:46336-64127 GCA_021164005.1 Willisornis vidua nigrigula | reverse complement strand
TAAATGTAAAACAAATGTGACACAAGGAGGAGGGACGAGTGGGTGGGAAAACATGAAGATGGAGTAGAAAGTCAAATGAGGGTTTGATGTGGAGTCCTGGAGTCAGTTCTGTTTCTTCACACTCAGAATTTCCAACTCTGGCATCACTTGGAGCCGTGTCCTGAAGGACTCCCAGGCAGGGGCTGCCTGTTGGGCTGGCTTTGTGTGGCACAGAGAGCTTGGCTCTGCTGGGAAAAAATAATATTGGGTGTCCCAGCCTGAAAAAAGGGGCTATTCCAGGTCAAAGTTCTCCAACTGTGCTGAGTTTCTAAATATACCAAGCCCATTTGCACACAGTTTGCAGGCAGACATGAGCTCATGCTGCTCCTGTTCCAGGGCCTGCCCCAAAGCACACATTAAGCAGCTACATTCAGAGGTGCTGAGCTCACCCCACTATCCCTCATGTGCAGCTCTTGTCCTGCAAGCCAGCTCAGGAAATGCTGGCACTGCTATTTTTAGCATTATTGTTGGGGTTTGGGGATTTCCAGCAGAAGAATAAGGATGTTTTACAAAGAACTGGAAGGTTCACATGATGAGAACCAGGTAATCCTGGTGCATCCACACCAGGCCACCCACACCCTGAGCTGCTCTGGACATGATTTGAGAGACAAGAAATGGAAAATTCATGCAAAGTTGCACCAGTTTGCTCCTCTTTTAAGGCACATGCCAACCCCAGGGCTGCCCAGGGCAAGGGGTGGTGATGCCTCCCAGAGTGCCCACCCAGGAGCTGCAGCAGCTCCAAAGGGGCAGAGCTGCCCTGCCAAAACCTTCGTGCAGCACCTCCCCCAGGGCTGCTCTGGGGACCTAAGAGGGACTCTGCAGGGTGGAAATGTGGGCAGGGCAGTGCCCTGGGGCTCAGGTGCCAGGGGCAGGACAGTGTCAGATGCCATGGGCAGGGCAGGGCAGTGCCCCGTGGCTCAGTTGCCATGGGCAGGGCAGTGTCAGATCCCATGGGCAGGGCAGTGTCCCCGTGGTTCCAATGCCATGGGCAGGGTAGTGCCCTGGGTCTCAGGTGCCATGGACAGGACAGTGTCAGATCCTGTGGGCAGGGCAGTGTCCCTGTGGTTCCAATGCTATGGGCAGGGCAGTGCCACATGGCTCAGGTGCCATGGGCAGGGCAGTGTCAGATCCCATGGGCAGGGCAGGGCAGGGCAGTGCCCTGTGGCTCAGGTGCCATGGGCAGGGCAGTGCCCTGTGGCTCAGGTGCCATGGGCAGGGCAGTGCCCCGTGGCTCAGGTGCCATGGGCAGGGCAGTGCCCCGTGGCTCACATCCCGTGGTTCTGTACCCAGAGCCCGGACTGGCACAGCCTCTCCCCGAAGGCAAAGCACTGAAAGCACGACAGGATTTTCCATTCTGTCACATCCCCTCCATTGATTCCCACAAAGGCTCTGCTCTGGGCTGGCTCTGAGCTGCTCATTGATTGGGGTTGGGCACCAGCAGGGTGGCAGTGAGATGTGCCACTCTCTGCCTCCCCAGTGGGCATTTCTCTGGGCTGGGCTGGCACTGTGACCTCCCTGGCAAAGGGGATTGTCCCCATGGCCCCAGCTCGCCACCAAAGTGTCTGGGGACTTGTGAATATTAATTCTGGCACATTTTAGGGGGGTTCCCTCCTTCAGAATTTGGGTGGTGCAACATTAAATGCCAGGACTTGCTGCTCGTCCTTCCCTCTGCCATGAAGAGCCTCAGAGATATTGGGAGTTTTTTTCCCATTTTACTCCAATCAACGATTCTCTCTCTGTTGGAATTGATGTGTTTGAGGAATTTGTGTCAATTCTGACAACATTCCCCATCCCCACAACAGAGGGAAGTGCCTCAGTGTCAAAACACCCTGTTGTGATGCTTTCAGAGTGGTTCGAGGGGCTCATTTCAGAGGGATATTTCAAAATGAAATTTGTTTTCTCAACAGCACAATCATTTGAGAAATTTGACAGGCTGAAGTTTGTTCTGGTGGATTTTGAAAACTTTTGCATTCCTTTTATGTAATGCACAAAACTGTGGAAGTTTCAATGGGTGCCATTTCTAAAGAAATTGAAAATCAGCCTCCCCCTCCTCCTGGTCTGGAGAAAACTGCATCAAAAAACATTTATTGCTTAAAACTTGTTGGCTGTCCTCTACTAATAATGATGCTTTTCTCCTTATGTCCCCCAGCACAGAATGAATCTCTGGAGCATCCAAGACACAAAAAACTATTTGACAGCTGAGCACCAAAGAGATTAAGGAAGGAATTTGGCATCCTACAAGCAGGTAAGTGTGTGATGATGTTTCCAGGAATGCCAAGGTTCAAAGGATTGCATCTTCAGGGGTCAGAGTAGCTCTGAGATCTACCTGGGACCTGCACCAATAAGGCTGAAGGCAGATGGGTGAAAAGATGCTCAGAGGTGAAATGGTGTCTGCTCGTGGAGCTGAATGGAATATTCCCCCAGGTGGGTGCAAAGACAGCCAGTCAGGAGCCAAGGACGGAGCCCAGGAGCTCTGGGGGTCCTTTCACAGCATCCAAACATCCACTTGTGTCACTTGACACAAATTGTCCAAGGTGTTTGAGGACAGAGGTAAAAATTTGCAGTTTGAAATCACACCCTGAATCCTTGACTTGCTTTATCAACAAACTGAGACAATTCAGTGGGTGGTAAAATCTGCTTAAACCCAGTCAAATGAGACTGGACGTGGCACTGAGTGCCATGATCTGGTAACCAAAGTGGGGTCGGACCAAGGGTTGGACTTGATGATCTCAGAGGTCTCTTCCAACCCAATCCATTCTGTGATTCTGTGGAATTTTGGAGGGCAGCACCTCGTGTTCTCAGGGTGATTGATGCACATCAGGTCGTGCCAAGCTGCCAGCTCTGCAGCAGGGGGGCACTCATTTGCCCCAGGAACAGCACCCTGCTGCAGGCTGTGCCCATCCTGCCCATGGGCATCCCCTGCCTGCACCACCTCACCCGTGTTCACTGGGGCTTGGCACCCAGAGCTCAGCCCTGCCTGTGCAGAGGCACAAGACAAAGTCTAATGGGACATAACACTTTTATGGGAGGAGCATTAAAAGCTTTCTGGAGAAGGAAACTGTAAAACAATAGATAAAAAAAAATCCCATAAATTTCCAGCATTTTTGATACAACAGCGAGTTTAAAAAGCCATTGAGTGGTTGTAAGTGCAAAGAAATTAATGTATGGTTTTAAGTAAGAAATACAGGGTGGGTGATGCTGCCCCATAAACATTTCTGCTGGGCACAGAGAGCCCATTAATTTTCATGATTCTTCACAGCCCAGGACAGCAAAGCAATCGCTCAAGTCATGTATGATGAGATCTCATGTTGGGGGATAATTTCTGCCCATCGATCGGGCCTGCCCCATCCGGGCTGATGGATGGCAAGAACTGGGCACAGAACTCACTGCAGTGTTGCAAGGGCCAGGCAAGTTTATGTGCTGGGGAGATGCTCAGAGTTAATAGAGTTTAAATTATAGGCCATGCAGGGCTCCTCCTGAGGCAGGTGTGCCCAGAGGGTGGTGGGGCAACAGCTGGCACAGCTGGCAGGGCCCTCAGCAGCTGCATTTGGGTCACCTGGGCACGGGGAGTTGTCAGCAGGAAAGCAGAACCATCACAGAAACTTCTGATCACAGAAAAAAAAGATAAATAAAATAAATGGCTACAACTCCAGGGGTGTAAATCAGAACAGGATCACAACAGTGCAGAGAAAAATCAATGGGCACTGATCTGTGCTGGTGAGGGCTGGCTCAGGAGTCTGAAGGCAGAGAGAGTGACAAACATGCTTTGCTGTAGTGCAGAGAGGGGCAGAGGAGCAGGGCTTGGCTGGCCAGAGCAGGAGGATGGCACAGAAATCACAGCCACTGCTCCCCCATCCCTCCTTGGGGACAGTGCCAGGGTCACCCAGGGTCATGCTGCTGCTTTGGGGGCAGTGGGGTGAGGATGAGGAGGGCCAGAAACCACTTCAGAGAGGCAGAGGCTCCTGCAGGGGAGGGAACAGCAAGCTCAGCACCAACAGCTGGACGCTGAATTATCCCTGCCCTGCATCCAGCTGGGCCTCATCCCTGCACTGCTCCTCAAGCACAAGTGCCCCACCAGAACAGGCAGCATAAAGATCAACCCACACTGAGTCCTGGGGTTTATTTTTCTTCTCCATTCTTACCCTTTTTTTTTTTTCTGTTCTCCATCCTCAAAGCTTCGGCTGGTTCCACCTTGAACTCCTCCTACTTTGAACCTGGGATCTGCTTCCTGACTGTGTTCTGTCCTCTCAAGGTGCCAAGGAGTTAAAGCTTTGCAGGAAAACCAGATTCCTGCTCCCTGTTGGCTCTGCCAGTGCAGCATCCACAGCTTCTGGCTGGAGTTGGAGCTCTGAGCTATGGCTGCTGCTCAGGGATCTCAGGTAAACTCATCCATCACCTGCAGGAGCAGCTCCCAGACAGCCCAATCTGGAAAAAGCAAGTTTATTTCATCTCTTCTGACATCTATAGATTAGACACCTGCCAGGAAGATACAATAAGAGGCTTCAGCAGGAGTTATTCTCTGAACCCATCAGGAATTGCTGATGAGAGGGGCAAGTGCTGAAGGTGCTGCAGGTTCCAACAGCCACAGCCCCTCTAAGGAAGGAGCAACTCTGAGCCTTCAGTGCCTGCCAGACTTGGGTTAATGCACAGAAACAGAGATTGACAGAACCACAGGGGGGGTGGGGCTTGGAAAGGACCTCTGTCCAAACTCAGACTGCTGTGCTGTCCATGCACAGGAAGGGAATGGAAACAGGTGGGGGAAAAGCCCCCCAGGCTCTTCTTGGACTGTGTAAAATATTCTGGGATTTCCCACCACAGCGAACAGCCCCTTGGATTATCCTGGTTTTCTCCTGAGCCTCCTTTGACATGAGAGCAGTGGAAAGAGGGCAGGGAAAGTTCTGGCCATGATCATCATCTTCAGGTGCAATTTTCCAGGAGCTGCCTTGGCACTACATCCCAGGGAGGATGGCAGGGAGAGCCCACCCTCTCAGGGGCTCACAGAGAGCACGATGCCAACTGCTGGAGGGGGCACAAACCCATTTGGGGGATTTTTTGGTCTTTTCTTCTCTTGCAAACCATCCCCACAGGCACACAGTACCTTCCCTCAGAGATTTGAGCTCAGAGCCAGATCTAGGCCATCAATAAGTTTGGGATGGGGAGCCACAGTGGGCAGGAGTGTCCTGGCTATTGGAGGCTCCATCATAAGGGGTCACTATTCAGCCTTTCCACTGCCTCATCCTTGGAAGAAAAGGGATTTTCTCCCATGGAGTCTGATTACCCAAGTGACCAAACCTCAAAGGCAGCTCAGACATAACAGGAGTCACAGCTGGTCAGAGCCTTTAAAGAGACTTTCCAGCCTGTGTTAAGCTCAGTCCAAATTAATTGGGCCTGAGGGGTCAGGTTTTTGTAAACACTTAAGTACAGTTAGAAATGTAATTCCCAGAGTTGCCTGTGAGAAGCTCACTCAGGCTTATCTGCATCTTTAGGTACTTTAATACTTCTAAATAACCACTCCAAAGTCTTGAGCTGTGCAGTCAGAACACCTGAGCTGTCACTGGCAAATCCTGGTTTTCCCTGGGAATGGGATTATTGGAGGAGTTTTGCAGCAGCTTTGGGAAAAGCCATTCTTTCAGATCTGTACTTTCATCTCGTAGACTGGGGGAGGGATGTACCAAAAAATCCACCTTATTGAAATGAACCAAAGCCTGTTTGTGTGAAGAAACTGAATCCATTTGCACTGTTAGTTTGTACACAACCCAAACATGACAAAGGGTTTCATGCAGCTCAGCCACGTTCAGCTGACACTGATTGCTTGGCTGTTGTGTGGATTGCAGGGAATTTCAAGGGCTGTGTTTGCTTCCTTATGGTGTGATGGCAATTTTGGGTAGCCCTGCCCTTGTGTTGCTGGTTTAGGTGTGAAATATTTCCTGGCAGCACCAGGATAGATGCCCAGAGACTTTGCTCAATGCTCTTAGGACACAGGGTGGCTTTAAACAGCAGCAGAGACCACCAGGAGAAAGGATTTGGGTTGGAGTTTGCAGAGGGTCTTGCTGGGCAGGAAACTCTTTGCAGGGAGATGTGGCTGGAGCGGCTGAGGCTGTAAAGCCAAGAAGCAGCTCCAGGAGGTGCCCAGGACTGTGTGATGTGCCCTGGGCACACAGGGCAGGGTGAGGAGCTCTGTACCAGGAGGAGGGCAAGGAGCTGTGCCAGGGAGAGGCGGAGCAGCCTGGGAATCAAAGAGGAGTGAACAGCAGGGAAACTGCGAGGGTTTCCCCAGGTCGGGAGATGGGTTCCCAAGGAAACTCCAGCACGTGAGGATGTGCCACACCTCCTGGGATGTGAGTGGCACACTCAGCCTGTGCCTTCCCTGCCAGCCTGGAGAGCGTGGGCAGCTCCTGCTGGTGCTGAGATCAGCGGGCACTTCCCAAAGCTGCTTTTCTGGCAAGCCCAATCCCATGACCCCTGCAAGGATCAGGGAGGCAGAAGCTTCTCTCTTCAGTGCCAGGGAGGAACAGGCAGAGTCTTGCCAAAGAGAGAGAGAGGAGGGAGCATGGAAATTATTTTCAGTCTGTGTTTTTGCAAGTGCAGGGAGAGCTTTCCCCCTCTGCACTTCCAGGAGCAGCTCCTGACACTCTGCTGGGGAGCACACGGAGCAAAAAATAACTTCAAGCATCTTGTGAAACTCTTCTCTGAAAGGGAAAAATGTTTTCCTTTCTCCCATCAACTGCTGGGAGGGAAATAACTGTGTTTTGGCACTCAGAGGGGTCAGGCTGTGTTCCGATGGCACCTCTCACACTTCACCCCTCAAACACACTGAGCATTTGGAAGAGCAGCACAAGTTATTTCTGAATGAGAGGATGGGAAGAACATTTGGGTTTAACCTCCCCACCAACAGACATTTTAAAATACTCCTGACAAGCTGTTCCTTCCAGATAGCAGGATGGTACCAGAGGCTGGTGGGATGCTGCTCCTCCCAGGGTGTGGTCACTGTGGTGGGTCAGAGCAAAGCTCAGGTGCCTGGACAGACCTGGAGAGGTGACATTTGAGGTGACGTGTCCCCCAGTGTGATTTTGCACACCACATTGTTCTGAGATGTTTTTCCTGTGGAGAAACTAGGAGAAGGAGCTGGGCTTGAACCTGAGAGAGCACACGACTCTGCTTGTAGAGCTCAGCAGGTGGGACATCAGCTGTTGCTCTGCCTATGGCAGGCTGGGTTTGTCCCCTGTCCCTGCAGAAGGGAGGCTCGTTCTGGTTGCCCCCTGTCCCTGTCCCTGTCCCTCTCCCTGTCCCTGTCCCTGTCCCTGCAGAGGGGAGGCTGGTTCTGGTTCCCCCTGTCCCTGTCCCTGTCCCTGTCCCTGTCCCTCTCCCTCTCCCTCTCCCTCTCCCTGCAGGAGGGTGGCTGGTTCTGGTTCCCCCTGTCCCTGTCCCTGCAGGAGGGAGGCTGGTTCTGGTTCCCCCTGTCCCTATCCCTGTCCCTGTCCCTGTCCCTGTCCCTGTCCCTGTCCCTGTCCCTGTCCCTGTCCCTGCAGAGGGGAGGCTGGTTCTGGTTCCCCCTGTCCCTGTCCCTGTCCCTGTCCCTGTCCCTGTCCCTGTCCCTGCAGGAGGGAGGCTGGTTCTGGTCCCCCCTCCCCTCCCAGCCCATCCTTCCCAGCCAAGCCCAGGCCCCCCTGACCCCCGAGATAAAGCAGGAGAATATTAATTGCTGCAAACACTCCACACAAAGTGGACCTCAAGTGGGCTGAGGCTGCTCAGCAATGGAAATTACAGCGTGGGCACCATCAGGATCCATCACAGCTAATGAGATTAGGGCAGATGCCACAGGAATTCCTAATGATCTGCTCTGCACCCCCAATTCTCTGTCAGTGCGTGTGAGTCGTGCTTTGCTCTCCTGCTGCCCCCGGAGGGGCAGGGACAAGGGGTGACCCCGGGAGCCTCTCCTGGTGCCCTGTGCCCCTCTCTAATGCCTCGTCTCTAATTGTGAGCAGACACAACAGGCACGGCAATGACTTCATGGCAACCCCCCGAGGAATAAATCATGCCAGTTCCTGAGCACAGTGTTACTGCCATGAATCACGGTGATAAAGGGCCCTGCTTGTCGGGACATTGCTTATGCAAATCTCGACAGCGCTAATGAATGTAAGCACAGCCCTGCGGTGCCAGGACAAGGCAGGGCTGTGCCACAGCCCCCAGGGAGCGGCTGGTGCTTTGTTGCCAGGGCTCAGTGGTGGGCTGGGGGCTCTCAGGGCCCTGGGGCTGTGCTGCTCAGCTGCTTCACACCCAACCTGATGGTCCTTCTTCTTGGGCAACGTGCTTTGGGACCAAACATTTATAAGCAGCAAAGCCTCTCTCTGAGTTCCTGCAAATTGGGACAGGGAGGGGGATGCTCCAACCCAGGATGATCCTTTGGGATGAGACAGCAACGTGTAGGGCGTTGGAAAGGGCCCACAATACTTGGGATTTCCTCCATTAAATTATCCTAATTTATGAGCTCCCAGAGCAGGGCTTTGCTGAGGAGGTGTCTGTGCTCTCAGCCAGGTCTGTCCCTGTGTCTGACAGTCCATACTTTGGTGTCACTGTTCTAGTCCCCAGAACCTGGAAAAGCCACCCAGAGCCAACCAAGGGTCAGTCCCATGGTGGGAGATGATTTATGGGTAAAGTGTAAGGAAAAGCTGTGCCATGAGCAGCCAGAAGGGCAAAACATCTGGGTGAGGAGAGCAGAGAGAGGAGAGAGGGGGGGCTCTCTGAGGGGCACTCAGGGAAAGGCTGGATGGCCCCCAGGGAGGGCAGGGCATGGTCCTGTTGGGGCACAAGGCTCTGATGGCCCTGAGTAGCCCACCACAGGCAGAAATTACTGGCACCAAGTACCAACCAAAAAAGGGCCTAAAAAAGGACTGTAACTCAATGTATGTTTTCTTGTCCCAATAAGTGCTTGGCACAAACAATTTTCCTTTACAGCTGCTTCCTTTGTTAGATGATGTCATGGACTATTTATCTCTGAGACCATTAAATGATACAAAGGACTTGATGAGTTATTGGGGAAAACAGTCTTCAAGTCTAGCTGGTGCAAGAAGAAAGGACCATAAATTCCCAAACCTCAGTGTTTCCAAACCTTGAAGGCCATGGCTTTGCTTCCACGCAGGGATTGAGCTCTCCCACCAGCCCCACATCTTGCAATGGAGCAGTTTGTACCCACTGCTTGGAATTTGGGGTGTTTGAGCTGCTGAGGTGTGTTTGGTCCCCCCAACATCGTTCTGTGCTTTCTTAGGTTTGTGCAATCCCCTTTGCAGCCTGAAAACAAAGCCCAGCCATGCCCCAAGCTCCCTGATAAAGGGCTTTTGAAGGCAGGCAGCTGAATCACACTCCATTTCACAATTAGCACTTTAATTTTGAGCAGTAATTAGGGCGCTGGGGTTTGGAGAGTTTGGTTCTCGTCGACCCACTTACATTGTTCAGAGGAGGCCTAAAGAGACCCCGAAGTTTGCAAATAAATCAGTAGCAAAAATGAAAAGTCAGTGGCAGCTGCAGCCCATGAGCTGGATCCTGGTGGGCTGGGAAATGCTTCCCAAAGCCAGACTTGCTTCCTGGAGCATGGGGAGAAGAAATATTTCAGTTCCAGGTCCAGGAGACTGAAGAATTACAGGCACCTGGAGGGGTTTCATGTGCAAGGGATGGGAAAGGTGCAGATGGGAATTCACAGCCAGAGTTGGTCCACAAATAGCTCCCCCAGGCACTCTTACAGTTACCCCTCGAGCTCTAAAGTCCTTTGAAAACAACATTATTCTTGTGCAAGAGCAAAAATGTTACTTATTTGGAGGTGTAAACACAATAACTAAAGCCAAAGTCTGTAAAGAGGCTTGGCTGTGAATTCATTATTAATGCACTCTGGTGAAATGAGATTTACTGGCTCTTGTTTACGTAAAGAAGGGGAATGAAATCTGGAAATCAAAGCAGATGGATATCAGCACATCTCAGCCATAACAGAAACAACAGTGCTACTGAGCAGCAGCTACAGGTGAAGCAACAAATCCATTTATCCTGAGGAATTAGAGGCACTGAAAACACCTGCTGCTTTCCAGGCAGATGAAAGCCAAGAGAAGGCAATTCCTCCCCAGCCACACAAAGAAGAAGTGAATTTATAAAGGATTGAGCTGAAAAATCCCCCTCCCTGATGGAAACAGCAGAGTGACCTGGATCATATTTGAGGAGCACTTGGTAGATCAGGCAGGAGAGAGCAGGGACATCCCTGCAGCTGGAGCATCCCGAGCAGGTGTGGAATGCAGGTGGCATTTGACATTCTGCAGGTTGAATGAGAGTTTCAGGGAGCAAAGAGGACTTTAGCAGGTCACCAAATGAGGACTTCCCTCCTCCAAGGCTCTCATTCCATGCAGGAGGCAGCAAGTCCCACTCCTGGTTTCTTTGGACCCTGGAATTGAAGAGGCAAGAGCTCAGCCCCTGAGAATTCACAGTGGAAACCACAGCAGGCTGGAGACTTGCACGAATGTCATTTATTTTCCTTTATGTAGAAAATAAGAAAACTGCTGGGGAGAGCTGGGCCCTATTACTCAGTTCTCTGCGTGGTGTTCGACTTGATTTAAGTGGCAGAAACCTTAATTAGGGCTCTAAACAGGCTCCTAATAGTGCAGTTGGAGCTACTGGGAAAGAAACATTTGTCTGATCAAAGCAAACAGAATTGGATTATTTTGCCCAAGGGACCCAGGGAGGGAACCAGGAATGAGGCAGTGAAGACACTGAGTGCAGCAGGACACAGCTGGGTTGTTCTTCTGGTCACCTCTTTATCTCCTGAAACATCTGCCCAGCCTGCAGTGAGCCCTGGGACCTCCAGATGCAAATGATAAACTGCAAGTGAGGGCTGGGCAAGACAGAAAAAGTACAAGCTCGATTCAGCTTGGCCTCTTCATCTGCACCAGAGCAAATCCATCAGCCTGAAAGGCTTAATCCACACTCGAGATAAACATAACTCAGAAGAAAATCTGAGGAACAACAGTTAGCCCAAAGCAGGGTCATTTTCAGAGGCAAAATCCTTGCAGTGGTCAAAGCTGCTGCTTGAAAAGCCTTTTTGGGGGCTTACATTTGATTCACAGCCTGTGAAGATTTAGCATTGACTGCCCAGGAACACATTCCAGGGGATCCCTCTCAGCCTTGCAGGGAGCAATCCTTGGGAAACACAAGGAGAGGAACTGCAATATTGAGCGGAATGCAGGAGCGGAAGGCTTTGGATGCTGAATCCAACTATGTGGAATGCAGAGAGGGGTGATGTGAGTTTGGTGAAGGAATTGTGTGCTGAGGAATTGTCCCCCTGAGTGGAGGAGGCTGGAGGGGGCAGAGCCTGCCCAGCTAGGTGGGAATTCTCACCCAGCTGGTTGCAATGGGGAGAAATTCTGTATTTCCCTGTAGTTTGTGCCCAGTCTCCAAAAAGCAGTGTTTCCTATTCCCTGTGGAATCAGTCCCTGGCAGAACCCCTGAAGCCACACAGCTCCACATGTGACTGCTCAGGTAATTCCAGGGGATCCCTCTCAGCCTTGCAGGGAGCAATCCTTGGGAAGCACACGGAGAGGAACTGCAGTATTGCAGGAGGGGAAGGCACTGGGGAATCTTCGTCCGTCTTCAGTTCTCGGCTGAAAAATGGCAATTTCCCAGCCCCACTGGGGCCAAGGAGGGACTGAGCTTTGTGCCAAGAGAAAAGGTGGCAGCCTTGGGCTCTCAGGCACTAATGATGCTGTGCCATGAAGAGTAAAAAAACACCCAAAGCCTAATCCTAACACAAAAGGTTAGCCTAACCCTAACCCTAACCGTAACCCTAACCCTAATTCTAAGCGTAACTCTAAGAGTACCCCTAACCCAGGAGTCAGGAGTGGAGAGAGGAGGGGGTCTGGCAGAATAGAGAGAACTCGGCCAGCCCTTTGTGGGCTGGCACCTTTCCTCTTTGATTCCTTTTTTTAAGAATCCAACTCCATGGAATGCAGAGAGGGGTGATGTGGAATTGTGTGCTGAGCCCAGTGCCCCTGAGTGGAGGAGGTTGGAGGGGGCAGAGCCTGCCCAGGCAGGTGGGAATTCTCACCCAGCTGGTGGCAGTGGGGAGAAATTCTGTATTTCCCTGTAGTTTGTGCTCAGCCACCAAAAAACAGTGTTTTCCTCTCCCTGTGGAATCAGTCCCTGTTCAGTCCAACATGTGACTGCTCAGGTGTGGAGGGATAATCCAGGGCTGGGAAGATCTAAACCTCTGGCTCTGGAGCTGCTGCCTCTGCTGAAACTTTGGGCTTTAAACCACGAGACAGGAGGTATCTGGTGGGGTGGGGAGGACCTGGGTTTGGGTGTGAGCACCAACCAGGCTGAACTGGAGGCTGTCCCAGCTCCCAGAGCTCTGGTGTCATTGGTACCAGCCAGACTTGGGCTTGTTCTCTTCCTAAAAGTTTTGTAGGAACTTGCTGTGGGAAGGGAAGAATGAGCAAAGCAGAATATCTGATTTACTGTCTCCAGGAGCCCAGATAACAATGCAAACAGGCCTGTTTATTTTACAAGTGCCTGTACACACAATATTAAAATCAAATATTGGTTCTGCAGCAGGGACTCATAATGGGAGAGGGGTTTTTTTAACCTGATAAATAGCTGGGTTTGTGTGGGGATTCATATCAGGCTCCATCCAAACAAACCTAAAGCAAATATTTGCCCATCTGTGGTGGACTGACCCTGGCTGGGTGCCAGGTGCCCACCAGAGCTGCTCCATCACTGCCCCCCTGGGCAGGACAGGGGACACAAAATGTGATGAAGGGTCGAGGGAAGGGCAGGGAGAGATCCCTCACCAGTGGCTGTCCCAGAAAAAAACAGGCTCCAGTTGGAGAAATCAGTTTAATTTATTAGCAATCAAATCAGAGGAATAAAATCTCATCTTAAAATACCTCTGCCCTCCCCTCCCTTCTTCCCAGGCTCAGGTTTACTCTCCTTTTTTCCCTCCTGCCTCTCCCCCAGCAGCACAGGGGGATGGGGAATGGGATTGGGGTCAGTTCTTCACACCTTGCTAAAAACCACTTGGCTGGGTTTGAGAATCTCTGAATTCCAAAGGAAAAATCCCAAACACTTGGAGGAGTCTCAGGTCTGCAAAGAAATGGGCTGGAATTGAAGTGCAAGATGGTGGAAAGGGAATCTGTTGCTGCCCTAAAACTGAGTTCTTGCTTCTCCCTTCCTGGAGATTATTCCTTAGGCTTTCTCCTCCCACTCTGCATCTCCTTCTATACATGGATTTATAAACACAGTTCCTACTTTAACTGCCTTTTAAATACAAATGTTGCCAATTAGCCAAGGTTTTACACCATGCCTGGCAAACATAAAGTCAAAATATTCCTCCAAATCCACATATGGCCACATCCTTGGGTTGGTGTCAGTGCTAATTTTCTTGGAGCTGGGCCACTTTCTGCCTGGGAAGGGTATGGCAGAGCAGAACTCAGCTGAAAAACTGGCTTGGGCTGTTCTAAGATATAGATCTGGAGCATTGTTATTACAAATGCTCTGAGAAATCCGGAGTGGGGTGGCTGTTGGAGCTGCTATTTTGGTAAATAATCACGTGCTGGAGGATTTTCCTGTTCCCTCAAACCCCGTGAAGCAGAAAGTGCAAAGCCTGTTCTCTCTCCTCCTGTTTATGTTGGGAGCAATAATGCTAATTTTCAAATTGAATTTAACATATGTCTGAAAGTTGCTGGGTTGCCCCAGCCAGAAATTGCAGTTGGCAGCTCCAGTTTCTGGCATGGCTGAATTCAGAGTGGACTGTGCAAAATCTGGAAAAAAAAAAATAAAAAAAAAATGCTGGGGCTGGAACACAAGTTGTTCCCGGACATGTGCCCAAATATTTGTTGTTTAATTACAGCACAGGTCAGGAAAGTGTGGAGGGAACAAATTCTGCTCCATATTTACCAGGAATTGAGAAACCACCCTCAAATCTGTGCCATTGCTGAGTGAAAACGGGAATTTAACAGAAGGTTGAAACTGTGGGAGTGGAGATTTAAATGCCTCGAACTTTAAAACCTCCTGTCAATTAAAATACTGTGTTTTTTTTCTTCACAAAAAATACTCTCAAGGCAGAATAATTAACACAGAGCTCGTTGCTGCCCCATGAAGTGGAAGTTTTCCTGCCTGGCTTCGAGCACAGGTTTGTCAGTTGGAGGAATAAAAGGAGTTGAACATGAGCTGAACTCACCAAAGGGCATTTTAAACCAGGAGAGGAGGGAGAATGGAAACAACCCCACAAAGGGAAGGACAAACAACACCAATGCCAGTGAAACATGAGCAGCCACACAGGGAAAGGTGCTCCTTGTGAGAGGAAAACCCAAAGAGCTGTTTGACTTCAGGTTGCTGCTGGTCCATCTGTGGAAGTGTCTCCACGCCAAGGTCCACATTAACCCAGAGGAGATGGGGGGACACCACAGCGAGCCAGGTCTGCCCAGGGCTGGGTGAGCCCTCTCAGGAAGGCCCTTCAGAGGCTCTGCTGGTGGTGCAGATGTGAGGAGGTGGTTGTGGAGCAGCCCTGGGGACTCTGAGCTTTGAGTGGGGAAGGAAATGAGATGGGACAGCTCCACGTTCTGCAAACTCATTGGCACTGGGGCTTGGGGTGCTCAGCCCTGACTCGGGGGCTCTGGGAGGGAGAGAAATGAGTAAACCCCACTCAGTGCCATCTCTGGGGCTGCCTTTTTCCACCTGTAGTTTCTGGAAATATGTTAAGCCTCTTTCCTTGCCAGTTTTGTGTCTCGGTTGTGTTTTCCCACAGCCACAAAACTCAAAGGGATTTGAGTCCTGCTGGTGAATTTTGCCCTCCCTTATGGGGTGACTTCAATTAGTAAGTGAGGGGGTTTCACATTTTTAAATAAATGTGCCCTTTGCAAGTCAAAAAATGGCTCAAAAAATGGAGTTAATCATGAGATATGTAATTTTTTTAAATCTTTCTGTAGAGTCATAATTTGGAAAGTGCTTAGAGAAAGGCAGAGTGTCCCATGGGGGGGAAAAGGGTCATGTTTTCAGCAGTAAATCAGGGAGCCCATGGCAGTCCCTGCCTGCTGAGAGGGGAGGCAGAACTCTCAATGCATGAATGCCCCGTTTGTGATTGGGAAATAAAACCCCATTTCAAGAAGAGCCTCGTTCCTGGGAAGCAAGAATGGATGAGCCATTGAAAACGTGGCTTTTTGTGACGTTCCAACCTTCATTATTTGGAAAGCAGACAAGAAGTTGGGTGGCACACAATGTGTGGTTTATTAGAACTGGTTTTACTGACAGTGCAGTTTGGGTTTGGAGGGAATAATGTTGGAATGAGGGGCAGTGCCAGCTTGGAGGGGAAGGAAGTGCATGAAGGGAGGAGGAAATCAAACCACCTCTTTCCCTTCACTCCTTTTGTTTTGGGGTAGCAACCACCCCCCCACCCCCACCCCCCCCCCAGGCAGCTCCACTCCTGGTTTTGCCCAGAATTGCAGAGCTTGGGCTTGTAGAGGTAAAATCTTGGCTTTGGAAGCCTGATGACAGTCTGTGCTACAGTTTATGATGCAGGTAGGGCAGATACTGGTGTTATTTCTCCTCTAAAGGGCTTTGCACAACTGTTTTTGTGGGCATAGGCCCAAGAGAGGCTCTTTCTGGAGCTCTGCATATGCATATTTATCATTATTAATTATTCAGTTGTCACCAGGAGTGTACATGGCACTTCAGACCCACATAAAACAAGCTGTTCCCTCCTGGGAATTGCTCCCCATCCAAGTGCTTTGTAAGGATCTTAGAGCAGGCAGTTTGGAAATCCAGCTTTTGGATGACAAATGTGCTGATCCAACAGAAATCATTTGTTTTCCCACTGAAATTGGGTGATGCCTGGCAGTGAGCAGGTCTGGGCATGAAGGAAAACTTTTTTCCACCCTCTACCCTTTTACAAAATGGTTTATTTATATCCCCAAATATCCTGAAAGCCCAAACCAGATCTGGGTTCCTGCTGTGCCACTCAGCAGCTGTGCCCAGCACAGAGGTGGGCACAGCACCAAGCAGGAGAAAACCCATCCTGCCTTTCAGAGGCTGCTCTGAGTCACAGCTGACTCTGTCTGGGTCCAGCTGTGTCACATTGGGCTGAAATAAGGAGGAAAGGGCTGGGAGAAGCCCTGGAGTCAGCAAGACTTCAGCAGGGATCAGAGCCACGAGATTCCCAGCAGGAATGTTGCTGCTCAGGCAATATAAATCCCCCAAGCCACCAGCCTGCCAACTTGGAGGCACTTCAAACAGCTCTTGCTGCAAATCCTCGGTTTGTTTCCTTCAAGTTTTTCCGGGAAGGCTCCAAGAAGGACTGTGGAGTGGTGGCTCCAACCCTGGACCTGCTGGAAGGCTCCAGAGGGACTGTGGAGTGGTGGATGCAGCCCCTGGACCTGCTGGAAGGCTCCAGAGGGAGTGTGGAGTGGTGGCTCCAGCCCTGCACCTGCTGGAAGGCTCCAGAGGGAGTGTGGAGTGGTGAAACCAACCCTGGACCTCCTGGAAGGCTCCAGAGGGACTGTGAAGTGGTGGATCCAGCCCTGGACTTGCTGGAAGGCTCCAAGAGGGACTGTGGAGTGGTGGGTCCAGCCCTGGACCTGCTGGAAGGCTCCAGAAGAACTGTGGAGTGGTGGATCCAGCCCTGGACCTGGTGGAAGGCTCCAAGAGGGACTGTGGAGTGGTGGCTCCAGCCCTGGACGTGCTGGAAGGCTCCAGAGGGACTGTGGAGTGGTGGATCCAGCCCTGGACCTGCTGGAAGGCTCCAAAGGGAGTGTGGAGTGGTGAAACCAACCCTGGACCTCCTGGAAGGCTCCAGAGGGACTGTGAAGTGGTGGATCCAGCCCTGGACTTGCTGGAAGGCTCCAAGAGGGACTGTGGAGTGGTGGGTCCAGCCCTGGACCTGCTGGAAGGCTCCAGAAGGACTGTGGAGTGGTGGATGCAGCCCCTGGACCTGCTGGAAGGCTCCAGAGGGACTGTGGAGTGGTGGATGCAGCCCCTGGACCTGCTGGAAGGGCTCAGAGCTTGGGCAAAGCAGCAGCAGCATGATGAGGGGCACAGAGCTCTGGACAAGCTCCAGGGCAGGGGCACAGAGGAGAAATGGTCCCAGGGGTGTTTCAGCAGCACAGGGGGAGGTCAGGGAAGATTTTCCAGCCCCAGAGATGGAAGGAAAGGAATTTCCACAGCGTTTAGAGACGTGCTGGCAACTCCTGCCTGGAGACAAGAGGAAGGAGCAGGGGTGCCAGGCAGCTCTGTGGGCACAGCATCTGGGCAGAGCAGTGCTGGCCACTGCTGGCCCTGCAGCACAGCCCCGTGACATCAGAGCTTCACTGCTGGCCCTTGCACCAATTTTCCAGTTCTTTCAGGGAGAGGAAAAAAAATCAAACAGCATCTCTACAGCTCAGAGAGAGATTGACTTACCCTTCTTATAATTGAGAAATATTTAATAATTTTTAAAAGGAAAAATCATGTCAAAACAGAGCTCATCTTCTTTTAATGAAATGTTCAACCTGTCTTCTTCAAGCAGTAAGGGTTTTGTGAAAACACTTCCATGTGTTGCTGCCTTTCCAGGACATGAAGGAGGGCAGACTGTGCTGGGCTCTGAGGAAATGCCACTGGAGGCAGACAGGGATGTGACTTTTCTCTTCCTTTCCATTTCCTTTTCCCCTTGCTCTCCATTTCCTCTCCTCCTTTCTTTTCTTTTCCCTTGCTCTCCATTTCCTCCCCTCTCCTCTCCTCTCCTCTCCTCTCC
>JAJPCS010000397.1:14531-44531 GCA_021164005.1 Willisornis vidua nigrigula | reverse complement strand
GAGAAGGCTGAGGGTGTTTAGCCTGGGGAAGAGAAGGCTCAGGGGAATGCTGAGCAAGGGTTTGTTGTTGTTCACAGTGTGGGCATTTCTTCCAGCCTCAGCTTCAACACCAACACCCCCACCACAATGTTTGCACATGTTCTGTCACAATATCTCAGGATTTTCTGTGCATGTTGAAACCTCAGCAGCTCTGGGGGAGGTGACACCCATCCTGCAGCCCTCCCCCTCCACCTGAGGTGTCACCTGGTGGCCAGTCCTGTCACTGAGCTGGACCTGAGCTGCTTTTCATCTGCAGGTCTCACACAAGGTAATTTTCATTACCTGGTTTAAGATTCTCACCCCTCACATATTTATGTCCCTCCTCAGCTCGCTCAGTTTGCAGACAGGACCAACTGGGACTTGAAGGTGTTTTAAGTCACCCTTTAACTGGTGTTGCCCCAGTGCAACCCCCTCCCAGTGGCTCCCTCCAGTGGTTGGCCCCAGGAGCTGTTTCCCTGCAAAATCCCTAATTTTGGGGGTACCTCAGTTTAGGATTCTGTGATAAACCCCGAGCAAACAGCACTGATTGTGTCCCAGGCACCTCAACGTTGCATCCCCAAGGTGCAGCTGCCTCTGCCAGCAAACAGAACCCCAAGGATCAGAATCCAGGGAAGAAACAGTGACTTGAATTTATTTGAGCCTCTGCAGGGTGGAATATAAAGGTGGAAGGGTTGAGGACAACAGGATTCTCACCAAAAGGCCTCCAGACTCAGATGGAAGGATTAATGGGCAGCCTCTTGCCAGTGTCAACCCACCTGGCTTTGGTTTCAATCCTGGACTAAAATCAGATGAAAACTGAATCTAAAGGAAATACATTTGCCCTCTGAATCCCCACCACTTCCCAGCCTGCACTTTGGTACAATGGAGGTGATTCCTGAGCTGGAAAACGAGGCTATTGCTGTAACATTTCAATTGGGAGAAGGATGCCCTCCTCCCCTGGCCTGTTCTTCAGGCACTGGCAGAGGAATTGGCAGGGCTGATTCATTTGGCTCAGGCACACGCAGGTCAAAATCAGTCATGTCAAAAATACATCACCTGCATTCAGTAAGTTTTTTAAAAAGGAATGAGGGCTCCAGACTGCAAGGATAAATCACAGCAGAACGGGGCTTGCTTTGAAACAAACCCATCATTGGCTTTGAAAGGATAAATATGTTGTTCACTCGGAGCATTTCCCCAATATTTAACAGACGACTTGGCAGGGAGATGAGGCTCAGCTTTGAAAGGGCTGTGGCTCGAGCTCAGAGAAAGGAGGACAGGACCAGAGCTCCCCTTTTCCATGCACCCAGCTCCTTCCCAACCCTTCTTCAAGAGGCTGGAATGCCACACTGGAGAGGGAGGGAGTGTTTCCTCTGGCACTGCATGGAAATGGGTGCTCATATAAAGGTATCAGGTTGGTCCTGCAGAGCCCCAACCTCCTGCTCCAGGGGTGGCTCCCCCAGGGACTGTCTCACCACCAGGAGCAGTTGTGAGGTTCCCTCAGGATGTGTCTCACCACCAGGATCAGTTTTGAGGTCCCTCAGGATGTGTCTCACCACAAGGAGAAGTTTTCAGGTCCCTCAGGATGTGTCTCACCACCAGGGTCAGTTTTCAGGTCCCCCAGGATGTGTCTTACCACAAGGGTCAGTTCTCAGGTCCCTCAGGATGTGTCTCAACACCAGGGTCAGTTTTCAGGTCCCCCAGGATGTGTCTTACCACAAGGGTCAGTTCTCAGGTGCCTCAGGATGTGTCTCAACACCAGGGTCAGTTTTGAGGTCCCTCAGGATGTGTCTCAACACCAGGGTCAGTTTTGAGGTCCCTCAGGATGTGTCTCATCACCAGGATCAGTGTTGAGGTCCCCCAGGATGTGTCTTACCACAAGGGTCAGTTCTCAGGTCCCTCAGGATGTGTCTCACCACCAGGGGCAGTTCTCAGGTCCCCCCAGGATGTGTCTCACCACCAGGGTCAGTTTTCAGGCCCAGATCTCTGCAATTCACCTCTCCACGTCTCCATTGCACAGCAGTGATGCCACCAGGAATGGACCCAAAGGAGCTGAAGGCACATTCTTTCCCCTCCAAAGGCAAGGGATGCAAAGCCATGGCCACAGAAACTCCAGCAGATGTGGAGCAGGGAGGTTCTGCATCTACTCCTGTTTGGGGACAGTAAATCATCCCAGCTCTGCTGACACTGCTCCAGTGCATCCAATCAGCTGAAAACTCTGCCCATTTTCATTGGATAAACACAACATTGTGGAATCTCAAGGCGGGGAAAGCAGCTGGGACAGGGACACAATAAAAAGGATTACTCTGAGGCCAAAGTGTTTAACTGAGAACTGAGACAGGGATTGTAGGAACCACAGCCCCCAGGAAACAGGAGATAAGGCAGAGACTGGGACTGGTTCTTCCCAAGACCAACCTCTGAATTTGCAGTTGTTTGGGTTTGGTTGTTGCATATTCCAAGGTATGTTGGGACAGAGAGAACTGGAGCTGCAAAGCAGATTCCTTGTTGGGACAGTTGAGCTTTGCAGCACCATCCACATCTTCTGGAGAGGTTCACGCTCTGTCAGTGGGTTGAAGCCACAGCCCAGTGCTGGCAAAAGTGACACTGAGTGACAAACCCCTCCCAGCTGGTGTGGAAGAGCAGAGGAGTTGCTTTTGCCTTGGGAACAGACTTACAGCTTTGTGGGACACACAGAATTTCTTTCCCCCACACAGGAATCTGAGAGTTCTGCTGGTGTTTCTCTCCTGGCCAAGCTTTTGGGGGTGTTTCTTTGCTGAAGGAGCACACTCTCCTCTCAGTCACAGGTTTGCTGCCCTTGCAGGTTCATCTCACTCAAACCTTTCAGTGGCACATCCTCTTATTGCACCATTTACTTGGGTTTGTGTGGTTTGGAGGTTTGGGTGGGCCCAGAGAGCCATCAGAGGGCAAATTGCCCACGGTTCAAGTGTGCCCATCCATCTCCTACCTGGCACCATGGCCAGCCCTTCCCTGTGAGCTCTGGAGAAAGGACACAGTGGGATCAGCCCATGGTGAATATGACCTTTACCTCTGGCCTTGCCCTGTGCCACATCTCCCATCAGCACTTGGTACACAAATTTAATTTAACTCAGAATATTTGAAAGAAGAAAAGAAAGAAGAAAGGAGCAAACACTGTGAAAACAAACACTCCTTCCAAGAGTTAAATTTCCAAAGCAGCTCACTGGGGAGCTGTGCCCTGGTTCAGGCATGTGAACCTCATTGTCAGGTAGAGATTTCACATGGATTCAATCAACTGGCTTTGAGAAGAAATATTTCCCACCTCAGCATTCCTGGGAGCTTAGGAGGAGTCAGGGAGCTCCTGCCTCTGATGTTCCTCATCTCACAGATCTCAGGGTGAGTCTTGCACCAGGAGAGGCTCCTTCTGCCACACCAGAGCTCTGTTAGAACTTGTTCTTCTCTTTCCATCTCGTTCAGTCACAGGGAAAACTCTGGAACAAAGAGCACAAGCAATTGCAAGAGAAAGATTTTGTCTTATAACTCACCCTCCAGTTCTCACTTTTTCATTTTAAAGGATATTTCTTTTGCCCTGTTGCTGCCAAGTTTCTGGTTTGAAACAGCTTTCCCAGTTCATAAATGAAAAATGAATCCTGAGGGCTGAGTCTGCCTGGAACTCAGGTGGCTGATTTGAGGACCAGCCCAGAATCAAGTGCCTGAAAAAGCAGCTCCACACATTCCATGTTTCTCAGGCACAGCAGCCTGAATTCCACCTGCCAGAGATCCCACAGCTCCTGCAGGCAGGTGGCACTGGGCATCCCTTTGGAGGGCACAGCTGCAGAGCAGATCCCACCCCGAGGAGATCCAGGGCTTCCCTCTGAGCACAGACTTGTGGCATTTGTGGGAAGTTTCCCAGTCTCTGATTTACAGTCTGAGCTGATTCGATGCTTTGCTTTGCAGAAGTCGCTCCTGAATCACATGATGGTCCTGGCAGCGAGTCCTGAGCTGGCACAGGAGATGCCTCTGGAGATAAAGAGGAGTTTTGTTGTGTGGCAGGGCCTGGTTTCACTGGACTGAGCCCCTCCAGCAGCAGCAAATGGCCAAGCAATTCCAAAGGCATTCCTTCCAAAGCTGGGCTCAGGAAAGGGAGGAGCAGCTGGTCCTGACAGATGCTCAGGGGTTTAAAACCACTTCTGTGCAGAGGATGTGCAGAAGACCATGGAGATCCCTCACAGGGGATGTCCCTGAGGATATTCAGGTAACCTGAACTCTGCCTTGTCCCTGGGTGTGCATTTTAAGGAGCTTGACAAGCAGCGTTGCTCTGGCAGTGCTGAACAGGCAAGCAGAGTGTTGAGCAGGGGGCTGAGGAACTCACATGCTGCCAAAAATCCTCCTTCCCAGTTAATATTCCCAAAGGAAAGAACTAAAGGGAAAAGGGCATTTTACAAGACTCCAGTTATTTTTGAAAATAGTAAAATCAGCTATACCCCAGACACCAAGATGCCCATGTATGTCCTTCTTTTAGATTTAAGGAGATAATTTCTATTATCCCTGCTCTGTTTGTAACAGAGTTGGTGGAAAACACCATCCCCTGCCTCAGGATTATACAGAAACTGCTGAAAGTTGTCTCCAGACAATCTCCAAAGAAGTTAAACCGAAACTTTGGCCATCCCAACATCCAAACCATAAGCTGAGAACCACAGGGCTCAAACCTTCCTGCAACCTTTGTGCGGAACTGCTGAATTCCTTCACTCCGTGCCCAGAGTTGTCACTGGTGATAAAGTGTCCAATATGAGTACAGGGCACGGGGGCAAAGGCTGGGATGGCATTTCCAGATGGAGCAAAACCTGAAGCTGATGAACAAGAAAATGTTATGACTGGGGATGTTCAACCCCCAGAGTTCACCCCAGATATTAAAACAGAGATGTGTTGGTTGCTTGAGGCCAGGAAAGAGATATCAAGGAGATACTCTGAAAATGGTGCCTCATTTATCAAAGGGACAAAAGCACAAGTTACCTTGTCAGGGAGCTCTCCCCTAGGCCCAGGCAGGAGGAACTGAATTAATATGCTGAACATTCAGCAGTGAAGGCATCAGCTCTGCAAACTCAGTGCAAAAAAAAAGCCCCAGCAACTGTGGGGAGCTCAGCCATCCTTCCACCTCTCCTGGCTGTGGGTTTCCCTCTCCATCTGTGGAGCAGGAAGGATTTGGATTGCATGTCCTGGTGATAATCCAGAAAGATGTGCCTGTGGGGTTTGGCAGGAAGCAAAAGGATAAGGAAAATATCAACGTTCTTTAAGAAAGCTGAGAGTGGGATTGGCAGGTGGGAGGAGTGGCAGAAGGGAGGAATTCAGGTTTGCTTGTGTAGCTGCTGGTGGGTCTGTCCCAGCCCAGATGAGCCCTGGCAGCTCCTGGGGAAGGCAGGAAACACAGTGCAAGTCCTGCACCTTTCCAATATTCATCAAACTTTCACAAATGTGGAGCAGAATTACCCTGACCAGAGCTCAGATTGTCCCCAGGGCTCATCAGCATCACACTTGAGTTTCCAGAAGGGACACCCAACCAAACGCTGCACACCCTCATGGCCAAGAACCTTCAGCATTGCCACCCTGGGGGCAAACCCAGTGTGATCCTTCCCTCAGGTGTCAGCTCCTTGTTTCCATCTCTGCAACCTTCCCATCCCTGTTTTTCCAGCCCCCAGTCGTGTCTCTCACAGAATCCCAGACTTTGCTGAGTTGGAAGGGACCCACAAGGGTCATCGAGTCCAACTCTTAAGTCAATGACCCACACAGGGGATTGAACCCATGACCTTGGTGTTATTATAACCAAGTTTTAACCAACTGAGCCAATCTCAGGGTCCTCTCCTCCCCCAGCCAGCACCTCCTGTGCCAGCCATCAGGTGTCTTTACCTGCACAAGAGCTCTTGCTGCAGGTTGTTACCCCTGAGCAGTCCCTCAAACGTCCCCCAGCCCTTCCTTTCAGCCAAAGAGCTGCTGGGCCCTTCCCTCCCCAAATTCCAGGCAGCACAAACCTCTCCCTGCCACAACCAGCCTGGCACGAGGTGTCCTGTCCTGTCATTCCCCTTGGCACCCTGGTTAGTGGCACTTGGGAATGTCCTCAAGGCTCACCAGGCTCCAGTTGATCTCCTGTCTGTGACAACCAAGGCAGGGAGGGTAAATAACCAGCACCATTTGAAATGTGGCCACGAGACAGCCACAGTCACCTTCACCCCTGTATGTCCCAGAACAGAAACCTCCACCTACAACATTGTCTTAAATATTCTGGAGCTGCTACAAACCATCCATGTTGTCTGCTGCAGAGTTCAGTAAATACAGTTGATTATTTTAATACATTTCATAAAGTTTAATAATACATTTCATTATCTGAGCCAGGTCATATCTTTGGATAAACTCTGGTAGTTCTTTGCACGTAGGACATGAGGGGTGTCACCATCTGCAGCATCCAAGAGCTGCCATTGGTTCATGGCTTTTTTAAAGCCTCAGGGGATAGTAAAAATTGTCACCTGGTGCTGTTTGACTGTGAAAACCAGCTGGGAGAAAATAAATTGTGGACTGAAAGAATCAACACAGCCCATTGGTTTCCTAAGACCAGTTTTTGGAGAGTGCAGTTCCTGTGGCTCACTGGGAACAAAGATCTCTGTGATGGGACCACCAAGAACAAGCAGAGCTTGGCATGTGCTGAGAGCATGAGCCAAAAACTGTATTTCAGGGTAAGGATGGAAATAGCAGTGACTGTTTATCATCTTATTAATTAGAAAAAGTGAATGTGAATGGTCTCCCTGAGAGACAAGGCACCTGTGAGAGGAGTAGGAGGGCCTGGAGTGGAGCTCAGGATGAGGGAATCCAGGCAGGAGGTGGGAAGTGTCTGAACAACATCCACTCGAGATCTGTGCAGCTTGTCTCAAGATTTTCAATATTTGCAAAGCAAGGGAATCACAGGTGGCAGTTTGGGCTCATTTCTGCTTCCACTGTGCCAAGGAAAAGGCGTTTGTGCCATGAAGGAACAGAGCAGAGCCCCAAGGATTGGTGAGGGAATGGAGAGGGTGATGCCTTGGTGTAACCCCAGGGAAAATGGGCTGTCTTTGGAATTCTGATTCCCTTGGGATCAGGGGCACAGTCCTTGCAGCCCTGGGACTGCAGGGCAGCCTTGCCAAGTGCCAGGCAGGAGCTGTGCCCAGGCAAAGCTGGCAGGAGGGGGGTGTGGAGGAGGCTCTGCTGGGCAGGGAGGGGTGGGAGTGAGGAGGGTGGACACAGAGCACACCCCAAAGGTGCCCCAGGGCAGGGCAGTGCCAGCAGCAGCTGTGCCCAGGGGCAGTGCCAGCAGCAGCTGTTGCAGGATTTCCTCTCCCTGGCTCTGCCACCAAAAGCTGCTCCCCCCAAACCTGTCAGAGCAAATCAAGTTGTCTCCTCGCCACGACAGGACTCTGCTTTCTGTGTTTCCCAAACTTTCCAGTGCTTGAAGTAACACAGACATTGCAAGGCATAAACTACTGAATGTTTTCAGCTGTACTAAGGTGGAAAATGCATTTTTTGTGGGAGAGGTGACTATTTTAATCCCTAATTTGCATTGCTGAAGGCAGCCCCAAGCTGTAGGAACAGAAGCATTTGTACAGACAGTTGGAGCAAACCCCACCAAGCTCTGTCTAAGGAGCCAATTCTTTCCTTGTGTGAGTTTGTCCTTAATTCAAAATAAATTTTGACTTGGAAACTTTTAGAAGTTTCATGTTTGGTTTTTTTTTTCATAGACCTTTTAGAAGGTCCATGTTTTTCCTTTAAATGCATCTGCATGTGCTGTGATGGGTTTGGCCAGCCTGGCTGCAGCACTGCCACTTCCAGAATATTGGAGATGGAAATGCTCCCACATTTCTGATGCCTCATCCATAATTTACAGTCTGGCAGAGAACACGGTGCTGAGCCACGTGCTGTGCCCCACAGACTTCCAAACTGTGCAGGGGTGTGGCTCCATCCTTTCAGGATGTTCTGGGAAACAGCTCTGCATCAAAATTGTTCCATTTCCAGGTTTGCTGCCTTGAATTTTTTTTGGCCTTTTACAGTCGAGTGAAGAAATTTGGTCTTTTTTAGTAATAAGACAGTGGGGTGAAAATAAAAAAGAAATCCAGATATGTGTTTCCTGCAAAGAAAAGCATCTGGTCTTATGGCAAAGCCCAGAACTAATCAGGGGAAGGGCTGAGAGTGCAGCAGAGTGAAGGAACATCCTGGCACAGCTGCAGGAGGGATTTCTGTGCCTGTGCAGGGGATATTTGATCCGTGGGGTGAGGCACTTACTGCTCCTCACAGAAATAAAGGCTCCAGTTGCCCAACTTCAAACACCACAACCTTTCCCAAGGAATTACCTGCAAAGCCTTGTGCTCAGCTCAGGGACTGAGACAAACAAGCTGAGCTCATTTATTTACTCCTGACAAGCTTCTTCCTCAGACATGAAGTGGCTGAGGAAAATAATAGAAACGATGTGGCTTAACTTGAGCATAAATTAAATGTGATTTCCACAGCATGCAGTTATTGGATGTAATTAGCAGCAGGGTGGTGGCTGGGAGGGATTGTGGGGCTGTCCTGGGCACTGGGGCACACTCAATTGTGGATCCTTTGCAGGGACAGGGAAAGATGGTCTGCAGGGGACCCTGGTGGGGTCTGAGTTTCTGGTTTGGCCTCACCACGTGTCCTGAGAGGCTCTGCCACAGCTCTGCTTCTTTTCTCCACCTCTGTTCTGCTTCCTGCTCTGAGAAAACTGGTTTTGTCCTGTTGCTGCCAATAACAGAATCATAGAATAGAATCCTGGAATGGTTTGGGTTGGAAGGGACCTCAAAACCCAACTTGTTGTACCTCCTGCCATGGGCAGGGACACCTCCCACTATCCCAGGGTGCTCCAGCCTGGCCTTGGACACTCCCAGGGCTGGGGCAGCCACAGCTGCTCTGCCCAACCTGTGCCAGGGCTGCCCACCCTCACAGGGAGGGATTTATTCCCAATAATTTTGCAGGTGTAGTGGCAGTTTTAGCAGCTGAAGACATGCAATGGTTGCAGGGGTTGCAATTAGTGCCATTTTGCCTTGGAATGGTGTAAAAGCAGAGGGAAGCCAGACATGGAGTTGCACCAAGGGTTGGACTTGATGATCTCAGAGGTCTTTTCCAACCCAATTGGTTCTATGATTCTATTCTATGGCCCAGGTCTCTGCCACTCCCCTTCCATCAGGAACTCTGGCAGGGAAATCCTCAGACTTTGGGTCTTCATTCCAGGGCCTGAAATCTGCCATTTCCTCCTAACCAAGGCACTGGGGCTTTTTGAATCCAACACACTGTGGTGCTTTGGAACATGTGGCTCTGACTGGACACCTTTCACAGGAGGTGGATTTTCTGTGGGGCTGGAACTGGGGAAGAGCAGCCAGGTTTGTCCTGAGGTCCAGGAGCCTCTACCTTGGGACACTGATGTGCCACAGCCAGGCCCCAGAATCAGCAGAGGAAAGAATATTTGCTTTAAAACTGCCCTTCAAATACTCAAGGAATCTTTTAGGCAGCTTTGCAATTTTAAAACATTTTCAGTGCTGGAAACAAAGTCCCCTTTTTGCCTGAACTCCTTGTCTGGGCTGCAGCGTGTTCAGCATCATCTCAGCCTGACCTGATTTGGAATGGGGGAGGCTTTAAATCACAGAATACACAGAGGAAAGTCCTGGGAGAGCTTTAATGAGGCACACACAGGTGGGGCATGGCCCTGCCCCAGGGGCTCCTGCAGCTCAGTTCTTCTCCCCAAAGCCCAGAGCTGGGAAAAGTGGAGTAGTGGCTGTTTGGATGCTGCTGTTTGGATGATGCAACCAGCACTGCCACACACCCTCCTGCTCTCTGGGGACCAATTTGTTTGGCTCCAGCTTCAAAGCTCTGCTTCCTTGAGACAGGCAGGGCATTAATTAGGAGCTGAGTCACCTGGAGCCACCTGGATCTGAAGGGAGGCAGCTCATGGCAAGGTCCCTCAGCTGCTGCAGGTGGGTCACACTTCACTCTCTCATGGCTTCTGAAATGGGAGAAGGCAAAAACCCCTCACAACAGACCAAATCTAACCTGGAAAATCTGTGCTTATGTCCTCCCATTTGTGATGACCTTCCTGGAAGACAAGGTGAAACGTTTATGTAAAAGGTGGGTCTTCAAACAGAATTCCCAGGAAGGAAGAGAAGTGAAGCAGTGGATGAGCAGCATCAATGGTGAGCAAAAACAATGCAGATTCTTTGTGGGGCTGCTCCTCTGGAGCCTTCCAGCCTCTGCTCACTAATAAGCATCTGCAAAGGTTCCCAAAGCCCTTCTGGAGCACACATTTTGTTCCTCCTGGATGGAGATAACACTCTGTGCTGGTTTTGATTCCTGGGCTTTTGTTCCAAGCAGGAGCTCTTTCTTTCTGCACTGCCAGGAGGGCTGTTCTCTGCTGTTCATGATTAGGAAGTGTCCAAAATTGTTGTGTGATCTCCTGCCCCTTATCTCAGACTCAATCACTTTGATTGTGTGTTCCACAGGACCTGTTTCTCATCATTATTGTGTGTCTGGGGGCTGAGGCAGACACTGGTTCCCAGGGGTGCTGGGCACACAGGAAAGAGAAATATCCCCAAAGGAAGGGGTAGGACTGAGGCTTATTTCTGCTTGCAGAACTCTAATACAGAAAATAACTTGATAAATGTTTCTTCCATGGCTGGACAAAGT
This sequence comes from Willisornis vidua nigrigula, assembly GCA_021164005.1. Lineage (NCBI taxonomy): Eukaryota > Metazoa > Chordata > Aves > Passeriformes > Thamnophilidae > Willisornis > Willisornis vidua. Next base: position 33,827 of record JAJPCS010000397.1, on the reverse strand, counting down.
TCAGACTCACAGCTCTCATGTGTCCATGAAGCTCTGAAGAGCCAATGGGCCATGGGAAGCCATGGAGGTTTATCAGCCTCACTTGAAGCTCCAGGGTTGTCTTTTTTTCCATATTTCAAGCTCAAGTTCTGTGCCTGAGCAGCAGCAGTTCCCCCTGGCCCCAAACACCTTAAAATCTCCCCCTCTGAGCCCTTTCTGCAGGCACAGGCTGGAATTGGAGCACATCTGGAGGGCTTCAACCACCCCAAATGCTGCCTGGTTGGAGCCCCAGCAGGCAGGAATGGCCCTGCTGCCCAAATTCCCTGGAGCTTTGCAGTGGGAAGCACAGGGAGATGTGGGGAGAGGGCACTGGCTGTGGCTGTCCAGGCTGCCCTTTCTAGCCAAGGGCTGTCTCTGTGACCCAGAGCTGGTGGGGCTGTGCCAGAGTCTGCAGTGGGGAGGGGATTTTCTTGGCTGGATTTTCTTGCCCAGCTCAGGCTTGGACAAGGGCTGAGAGTTGTGCTGGAGGTCCCAGAGCATGAACAGCTTATTTCCTATACAGTCACAATCCCACTTAAAGCCTGTTGGGTGCCAAGAGAAGGATCCAAACCCAATTTAGGAACTCCAAAGAAGCCTGGATAGCACAGGATGGGAACAGGGAAGCTTTACTCACCCTTACTCATCTGTTACATGAACACTTCATGGTGAATCAAACACCAAAGGTGATTGCTGAGCTGATGTGAGCTGGATCTGCTGGAATAGCTGTCTTTGTGTTCACTTGGGGGGAAAAAACAAATCATATTGAACCTTAAAAACCAGCCTGACCAGCTCTGGAGGGAGAAAACGTGACTCAGGGAGCAGCCCAGAGTCCTGCTCAGACAGAAACCAGAACACTGTCAAGCTGATTAGAGTTTCAGGGAAAGGAGCCTGTTAAAGGGTTCCAAAGCACAGGAAAGATGATTCTTGGGAAATAAATCTCTCCTTGCAGCTACATTCTGCTGATGTCCATTCCTAATGCCCACCTGAGTCTGCCCCTGCCCACAGCAGCTCTGGCAGAGCCCCAGGACCCTGATTAGAGGGCAGCAGATGGAGCAGGAGCAGAGCAGGAGCCCGCACAGCAAAAGTGATGCCCCCTGGCCCTGTCACCCCTCCAGGACACAAACCAGAGCAGCTGGTTTGTCTCACAGCCTGGCAAAATGTGATGCAGTGACTGGCAAACTGCAGGGTTTGCTGGGAATGCCGAGGTTTGCTGGGAATGCCGAGGTTTGCTGGGAATGCCGAGGTTTGCTGGGAATGCAGAGGTTCCTTGGTCCTCTCATCCACCCTCTCTGGGGCTGCCAGGGCGAGATGGGCACAAGGCAAAGTTGTCTGTGCCAACAGAGCCTGGTCCTGGGTGTTGAGCAGAGTCTCCCAGAGCTGCCCTGAGCCTTCAGCTCCCATTTTCATTCCTGCTGTCAGGGAGAAGCTGGTGCAGTGCAGGGGGAGAGCAGGGAGGGAAGGGGAGCTGCAGCCCCAGCCAGGCTGTGCCCAGGGTGGTGCCAGCACAGCGTGTGCCGCCGAGGTGCCGTCTGTGTTGGTTCCCAGACCCCCCTGGGCACAGATGGTTGGAGCTCAGCTTTGTGCTCTCAGCTCCAGGAGTTGGTCCAACAAGCCCTGGCTGTGTTTCCATCCAAAGGCTGCACAAGATGCAGAGTTTGTGTTTACAGCAGGAACATGAAAAGCCGGGGATGGTTTTCATCTCCCTTCTGCCTGTCAGTCACATCATTAATTGGGGCTCCAGCCCTAAATAATCCCCCTAATCTGTCAGATCACAGATTATGAACATGAAAGCAATGAGCCTGGAGCTGCCCAGAAGGAAATCAATTCTTGGGCTGAAAGACTCCAGAATTAAAGACAGGGATGGCTGAGGCACTTGGGGGTTGAATTGGGACTGACTTTTGTTAGAAGGTTCCTGACTTCAAAGGTTGGAAGCAAGAGGCAAGTGGGCAATTCCTGCAATGTTTTGGGCTCTTTTCTCTATGGCAGAAGGCAGGATTTTTTTCTCTCTCTCAGCAGCAGAGTCTTGAGGCCACAAAGAGTGAAAAAGCAGAGAAAGTCTGAAGCAAGAACCTCCCTATGCAGGAAGGAGTTTGGCAGCATCAAAACTGCTGGGTTGGTCCACCCTGGGCTTAACTTGGTGCTCCCTCACACTGAGAGTCTCTGCACTGACCCAGGAAACATTAAACGAGGTATTTTGAGAATCAGAGCTCTGACAAGTGGTTGATGCAGAAGAAACAAGCACAGCCACAAAGCAGAGGGAATAATTGAGGAGAGGGTTCCACCTCCACCCTCCTCCTCGAGATGTCTCCAGCTCACTTTCCTTGAGGGAAAATAATATCTTTGTCTCTCTTTTAGCAAAGGGAGATACAAAAGAGGCTCTGAGTGGCCCAGTCAGTGGAGCAGAGGAGGGGGAACACACCAGGGGGAACTGCACATCCCACAGGGATCCAGGGTGGTCTCCCTGCAGAGCCTCTGGCCAGGCACAGCCAGGGCAGCTCCACCTCAGCCTGCTGGTGGGTCTGGCTCTCTGTTCAGGGCAGGAAGGACTTCCCGCTGTTCATTTGCTCTCCACATCCCTGTCTGTGTGTTTAAGCACTCTGTTGTGTCTGATTATCAGCTTGTTTTATGATTAACAAGTTTGCAGAAGTTAATTGGTGCCAGGAAGATGGGTGTCTGTCCGAGGGATAGAGATGGCCCTAGGTGGAAATTTCTGTTATTTTCAGACCTCTGACTATGAATAACATAAATTAAATCCCTCTTTTTTCATCCAGAGACCTTCAGGAATCTACAGGAAGCCCAAAGCATCAATTAATGTACTTGAGGGACAGATCAGATTTGATTTCTTTGTGAGGAACAAGCGACTCTGAATCTTCTTCCAGAGAGAAACTTGGACAATAAGAGACAAAATTTTTCCATGTTTCCATTTACCCTCTTGTTCCTCACTTGACTAAACCTGCTGTCTGGCACCTCTGCTGCAGCCTGTCCCTCCCCGGACTTGGATTTAATCAGGACATGTCACTGTTGCTGCCAGTTATTACCATTTCACCTCCCTGCAAGTGAGAGCTCCTTTGACAAGAACCTCGAAGTGCCTCATTTCAAAGGCCTTTCAAACAGCCTTTAGTCCAGATAAGACTTGAAGGGTGAGGAGGCAACAAAAAGCAGTTAATCCACTTAACTGCCACTGGAACTTCAGCAGGGAAAAGAGCAAGTTAGTTTTTTGGAATGACTTCTCCTCAGTCAGATACTGGGGATTTCCAGCAGCTGCACAATCCTCCCTGCCTGTGTTTTCTGGTAATGAATACTAACGATCCTTCACTTCTCTTTTAATTGCCTGCCTATCAAGCTTTGTTAATCTTCCCCATTTTCCTTAATCTTTCATCGTGTCACTTTTTTTCCCCTGTGTTTCTTCTGCGTTGACAAGGCATTTAAACATTTCGCTAAGCGGGGAAAAGAAAAATAAAGGGAGAAAAGAAAGAAAGAGAGAGAGAATGGAATCCTCCCCTTTGCATCTGGAATGCGAAGTTTCCAGATTAGAAAATAAGTGATTGTGGTGGCTAATTGAAACTAATAGGTAAATTAGGGAGTGTTTAGATCCCCATCCTTCCAAACCGCTCTGCTGCAAACCAGGCTGTGCTCAGAACCTGAACAATCCTTGAGGCTGGGACAGGGTTTAACAGCAGCATTTGAGCCAGAATTTCACCAGGTGTTTGGTGGGAGTTTTGCTGAATGAGAAAGGCTTGGACCAGAATAGTTGCTTTAGTAAATGCTGCTGACTCCTCTCGATGTGTTTCTTGGTTTTACCCAAAAAGCAGCCTGGAAAAGGCAGTTCTGCCCTGTGGGTTGATGATTCCTCGTGCCAAAGGGAGCTCTGGGAGGAGTTCAGCTCAGTTTGGTTTAAACTCAACACAGAGTGAGTTAGTGCAGAAATAAAGCCCATTTTTCTGATCATACCTGGCTGTTTCCATGCCATGTTGGCCCCATCTCTGCCACCCCTGACCGCAGGAATCCACCCAGGTGAGGGCTCTGGGTGGGATCCTTCTGGCCCCAGCCTGTGTGTCTTTGTCATTGGCTCCAAGTCCCTTTGCTTTGCCCTTGAGCAGTTTCTCTCCCGAGCAGTTCCATCAATGAGATGCTCCCTCCTGCCCGGCTGTTCACCAGAATAGATTCAGACACTGAGAACCTGCTCTGTCTTCCAAGGGAGCTGCTGCTGGGAGCTCTGCATCAGCAACCAGGAGCAGGGAGGGGGAGAGGCAAAGGGAGCCAGGGGACAAAAATAACTCGGTGTGTGCGTTGGCCAATGACACACATCACATTCCCAGATCCTGTTGTTCCAGGCCCATTTCTCCCTCCTCCAAACCCTTCCCTGGCAGCCTCAATTACTGAGCTGTTTTCAGTGCTTTCTCAGGTTTGCTATTGGGTTGCTGCTGTGGCAGAGGATCAAAAAGCTCCTGTGGAGGTTTGGGGTACGACTCAGGAGCTTGATGGAGCTTTCCAGACTGACCTTCCCTCGCTTTTCCCAAAGCCACCAGATGCCAAATTCTGTGTCCCTTCCACTCCTGCTTCCTCGAGCCTGTTGATGATTTCCCAGGACACACATTGAACATCTCAGCACAGCCCTGAAACCTGAGAGGGAAGAATTCCATCAGCCCACGTTCGTGTTTTTGGGATTCAGATCATGGCAATGAGTTTAGGCAGCAGTGATAGAGGAAATGCAGCTCTTCTTCCAACTCCTAAAGTCTGTTTCTCAGATGTTGGTTGTTTTTTGTTTTTTTCCTGAAACATTTGGATCATGTCAGCTCCCCACCACTAGGAAATGGGATTGTTCCCTCCTAGGGGGGTAAATCAGGCATGACTGCCTTGAAAGAGATGGGGCTGCTGCTGTGACAGGTTAATCGAGCCCCAAACATCAGCTTTGCACAGGGCTGGGCAGGGAATTCAGCACTGATTGTTCAGATTGTGCCATCAGTGGGGTTATTCCAACAAAAAAAATAACATTATTTGAAACTAATAAAAAACCATTATTTTGAAAATACTGTTATGCCAAATAACATTATTTTGAAGCCAGTGAAGAACATTTTAGTTTGAGGGGAAAGGTGAGAGGGTGAGACCTGAAGCCAACCCTCTCTGCTCCCAGGAAAAGGACAGGAATCCTCCTTTCAGGAGGCTGAGAGATAACAGATGCTGCATGTTGAGTCTGTTCAGAGTTGCTACAAATTAGATGCTGGTTTAAATGTGGTTTTAAACACTAAATATCCCCTTCAAGTGTGGGATTCTCTCTGCTCCTCTGCCAAACCTTGCCATATTCTGGACTTGCCATGAGGAGTGTGAAAATAATATTTCCATCGACAGCTCAGACTTTGGAATTTCTCCCCCGTGCTCTTCCAAAGGCAAAGTAACAAAGATTCCTGGGCCTCTCTGTCTCCCTGGCCAAGCAACCTTGACTTTGAGCCACCCAGGGCCGGGGTTGCTTTGGAGACAGACATTCACCAGCAGGGACTGGGCAGGCACGGGCGAGAATTGAAGTTACAAACGCTGATTGCAGCTGATTTTCTCTTCCCCTCCGTGCTCTCTTGCCAAAAAAGCCTTGCAGGGGAAGGACCAAGCAACAGATGGACTGAAGGACACCAAGAAATCATTGGGAATGTGGATTGACTCCCCCTCTGCCATCCCTGTGGAAGTTGGTGCAGCAGCCACTGAGGAGGGATCTGCATTTCAGTGCTGAGAGAACAACCCTCTGGCTCGGTGTTTTCGCGGCACCTCCAGTGCTGTTGCACCAACCCCCCGCCCGGCTCCTGCTGTGTGTTCCCAGGGATGTGCTCCCTCCAGGGATGCAAATCCTCTTCCCAAGTCGTGCGAGGCGCTGGGAATGCTCCCAAGGAGAGAGGCTGGCAGGGAAGTGGGTCAGCCTTGGCAGCAGCTGGGCAGGAGGGAGGGAGCCCATGGAGGGGCTGGGGGTGATGCTGCCAAGGGCTCTCCAGACAGGAATCCTGTGGGTGCTGCTGCTGGGGGTTTGCAGAGCCCCTTCCCACCCTGGCAGCAGTGCCAAGGAGGAGCTGGGCACACAAGAGAGAAATGGGAGGGGTTTAAATTAAGCTGCAGATTTAGGATGAGATTTTTTTTTTAATTTATCTTTTTAGAAGTGTTTGTGGCCAAATCCCTGTTGTGCAGAGCTGGGCACACACAGCCCCTGCTCCAGCCTGGGCTCAGCACGTGCTGTGGTCCTGATGGGCTGCAGGAGAAAATCCCATCACCACCCCAGGCTCCTGCTGGCACTGGAGTTCTCTGGGGAGCAGTGCCTGGTTTACAGCCCAGGCTGCCCTGGGGGGCACTGCAGGTACCAGGGCTGTGCTCTGAACTCCCACTGCTGGTTGGCAGCACTGGGAGCCCTTCCATAGCCAAGCTGGGGCTGCTGCTGCTGGTGCTGCTGCCACTGCCTTGGTTAAACCTGCTCTGCCCAGCTCTTATCAAGGAGTTTAAAGCAGCAGCAGCAATTACAAGCTCTTAATCCATTGCAGTGTGGGAGTGGAGGAGTGTTTGCTAACGAAAATAGTCCTGCAAACTGGGCCACAAAGCAGAGAAAGGAGAATCATGGGCTGGGGGAAGAGCCCAAGTAGCTGGTGAGGACGTGGAGGGGACTGAGAGAGATGCAGCAGGAACAGTGGGCTTGGATTTTCAGCTGGTGTCCCTCAGAAAATGAACTGTAATCATCTGTCAGTCTCTAAATGACAGTTTGTCAAGTGGATGAACTGCCCAAGGTCTGGGATGCTGCTCAGGAAGGGTTTGAATATTCACAGGGAAGATGTGCTTGTGGAATTCACCCTCCACGGCTCTTCCCTCCCCAGTTTCTGGCTCACTTTATCTGGTGCTCTCCCACCTTTTATCACCACGAATCCAAAAGCCCTCTGATGTCACACATGAGCAGGATCTTTCCCTCCTCCAGGGGATAGTGTGTGATGGCAGCTGGAAGCTTTTACGAGGCTATGAAGGCAGAAAGAATTATTTGCTCTACAGTTGGTACAACTTCTCCTTAGGACTGAAAAATGCAGCACAAGTGAATCTGTCAAACTTCAAACATACCCAATACTTCACCAGGGACCCAATTCTGAGCTGCAAGAGGAAGAGAAGCTTCTTGAATGTGAGAAGGGAGGGAGTAGAGGGGAGGGTTTGCCTTGTTTCACACACACAGGTGGCAATTTTTCATGTTCACCTGAGGGAAAAAAGTGTCTCCTTCACAAAGCCAAGTCAATGTAACATTCACCAGGCGAAGGGTGTGAGTTTGCAGGAAGAAATTCAGAGCAGTTAGTGATGATTTTGTCTTTTAGATATTTAGAGATCATCTAGAATGTGTTGGCACTGATAGTTAAATTCTCTACCACGGACATTCCCAATCTCCCCTGGGCTGGGGAAGAGGATTTGGCTGCCTGAGAAACCTTCCTTGGTATTAAAAAAAAAGGTCTTTTATTCTGTCTTGTTGATACATTACATTTTAATAGAGAAATGCAATCAAATATAAAGAGATGCAAAGCCAGTTCGTATAAAATGTTAATTGATTAGTCTCTGCTGCATCCACGTTGAGAAATAAGGTCAATGGTCTTAAATCAGAAGGTCCTGGGAGACACCAACATCTAATCATCTGGAAGGAATGGATGTGAATGTGATTCCCTTATTCTGGCTCAGTGTGTAAAACAAACCCCAAATTTAATTCAGGAATAGGGTTGAAGTCGTGACTGGTGGTACAAGTTCAGTACCAGATATCATGTCTCTTGGGGTTTAATGTCCCCAGGGCTGATTCTGCTCCTTCTGCTGAATAGCAAAGTGAAAAACAAAGGCAGGGAGAGAGGCCACATCCTCCCCCAAACTCACATCAGACGTTGGATAACAAAGCACCTGATTAACTCCTTCTCAAAAGGCAGAAAAGAGGCAATTTGCTGCTGGCCCCTGCCAGAGGTGGGAGACTCTACAGGATGGAGCTTCAGCACAGAGAAGGTCACACCTGAAAGGTAAAAAGTCACCTTCCTGCTCTACAATTATTCTCCCAGCAGCTGAATGTCAGCAAAGGTCTTGCAACAATGTGGTGCTCACTCTGCTAACCTGCTCCACTTCAGCTCTTCATGTTCTACATCAGAGAAATTACTTAGTGCCACAATTAAATCCTCCTCAGCCCCTCTGGGGCTGTGTCAGAGCCTCTTTAGGAAAAAGGAAGGTTACTTTGAGCTCGTCTTTAAAAACTCAATTACATTAGGAAGTAATTGCAAATTATTATTATTATTATTGTTATTTATTACTTGCATAACAGTGCATGATCTGAATGCCTTCCAGTCTTCCCTGCACTGAAAGATGAGCTCTTGCAGGCAAATATATTGCCAGAAGTCTCTGTGAGGAAGAAGAAGACTCCAGAAAATGCCAGTTTTATTGCTGGTCCTTTGTTCCTCCTTCCTCAATGGATTCTCTGAGCTTGTGGTGGTGGAGGCAATAAAAATAGGGCTGGAAAGAGGTGGGTACCAGTCCTGTGAAACACAGCTCAGTACAAGAGAAGATGTCCCTGCTCCTTCCTCAGGCAGGAGGGTAAAGAGGGATGCCCTCCTTGTCAGAGAAGGACATGGCACTGCCAACCTGGAGCTGAGTGACTGAGTGTACAGCGAGGATTTGGGTCCAGAAAAAGTATTTCCACTTGAAGGCCAATCTCTGCCTCTGAGAACTACCCAAAACTGCCCTGGGTTTGGATTCCTTGCACCCACCTCGACTTGCAAAAGAGAGCTGGGCTCTTTTCCCATGGAAACTGTTCACCAGACATAAGAAAATAAAGCTCTATCAAATCATCATCTCTCTGTGCAGATGAAAAAAGTCCAAGCCCAAAAGGAGTGGGGAGTCATTCATCAAGTATTTGGGATGTTTAAGGTGTGGAGGATTAACTGGGTCATCAACACAAGGCTCAGCACTTCCACCTCTCTGTCTTCTCCAGGATCTTTCTCCTGCTTTCTACAAAGTTTGGCATTTTGAAGCATCTTCCAGTTCAATAATGTCCATTATAGCACCCACAGCTTTGGGGACATTCTCTGTCATTCTCTGAGGGGGGACAAGTGGAACTCAAGTTCCTCCAGGTCCTACACAGCTCGACTTCTCCTTTTATTTGCTTGCAAACAAAGAACTGCATTCCTTTGATTCTTTAAAGCGACAGCAATATCTACCCACCAGCCTTGTTCTCACCATTGTGAAGCTCTCAGATGCCTTTGCACTCCCCCATTGCTGCTGCAGCTGTTGCAGAGCTGGAAATGGCATTTCAGCTGAGTCAGGATGTCCCCAGCAGGTTTGGGGAAGGGAACTGATCCCTGCCCCAGCCACAGTGAGACCCCCATGATCTGAGGATACAGAGAACACCAGCAGAGAGTGGAGCTGAGACAATTTCAGCACCTCCCGCCCCATCAGTGTGTGCAGACAATGGCACTCCCTTTGGAGCTGAATCTTGGTGTCAGCAAACTGTGTTTTTTCCCCAAGCCCTGCCAGTTTTGTTGCTACAAACCAGCAAGTTCTTCTCTTTCCCTCCACTCCACTTGTCAGAGCTTTGTTTGCAGGTTTGTTCAGCCCATCCTGGTGCTGTGGCTGCAGCATTTCCCAAGGCTGTCTCTGATCCCCTGGCACTGACAATGCTCTGCACTGCACGCACACAGACACCTCTGTTGGAGCTGTCACTTCCCTGAGAACAGCTCCAGCTCCAAAGGGAGCTGCTGCACTGCAGGTGTGTTTCCCCAGCACACCATGAAAGCACCTCAGATGTGGCAGAACAGAGCAGCGATCACGGCGGAGCTTTGCGCTTGTTGTGTCAAAACACTTTGCTTGGTGCTCTCAAAGCCTCTTTAAAGGGCTCCTGTAAGGGCAGCAGCACATCGGACGTGCCAGGATGTCCTCAGAATTTCTGCTGCTTCTCTGTCCCACAGCCTGGGGTGAACAATAAACAGGTAATGACATCAATCCCCAGCTGGCAGCAGGTGGCACCGAGGGAGGAATGCTTGTGTCAGCAATCCCATTCCCAGCTCTGCCCCTGGAAAAGCATCCAGAGCCTCTGAGACTCCATGCCCTTGTGGAACATGGCACAGCTCCTTCCTCTGCCTGTCCAGCGTTCAGGACAAGGGCTCTCACCGTGTGGATGTTCCAGGAAAAGGGGCTGACCTCTCCTCTGGCTGCCAGGAGTAATCTGGGCAATAGTAATGAGCCTCCTTTCTCCCTGCCTGGGAACTAGGTGAGGGACAGCATCCCACTTGACACCAAAAGAAAAAAGGCAGAGAAAGGAGATGGGATTTGCTCCAGGTCACGCAGCAGAGCAGTGGCCAGGAACAGAAGCCAGCTCCCACTTCCCTTCCCAGACCCCTCTTCCTCCTCTCCCTGCTCATCTCCTCTCCGTCCTCTTTAATCACCAGACCATGTTTGTTTTCATGGCCATGAATTCCTCCAGCCAGCACACCCACACGACATTGGATCCTCTCTGCCCTGCTGGGGCAGCTGGGGGGACAGCAAGGGGAAAACTCCCTGCTCCCCAAGGCCTTTCCAAGGTAGGAATCCTGCCTGACTCCAGCACTGGGAATTTCTTAGGGTGGTTTCCACGCTTGGGGACTCCTTGTCCCACTGACCCTCCCTTGTCCTGGGGTAAAGGGGCCCTGCAGAGCAGTTTAAACCTGAACTGGCAGACAGGAAATGCAGTTCACAGTCTGAAGAAGACACAAAGTGATAAGGGACTGAAATGTGCAGAGTCCTGAAGGGAGGGAGGAAAATAAAACCCCTTCATAGCATGAGGATGCATCTCTGTCACTGTAATTCAGCATGATGTGTGCTGGAAAGGGCCCTGCACTCCTTTGCTAGCCCAGTTCACTGGTCAGAGGCTGTGGGAAGGAGGAATTCTGCTGCCAGGGAGTCACAGCTGGGCAGGACATCACTCTGCAAGAGCTGTGCCACCACCACACCTGTAAGAGCAGCTCTGCCCGTGGAAATCAGGAGTTCCATGACCCAAAGAGCAATGGGAAGTGGTGGTGTCTGTTAGCCACAAACTGGACACACACAATAGTCTTGTTTCAGCACTGGAGGGGAGCCCTGGCTTGTTACTCTGCACACAGATTTCCCTCCATGTGTGGAAAGTCTTGGCTTCACCTCCCTGTGACATCAATGTCAGATCCTTCTGCTCTGCACAATGAAATCCAACAGCACGGGGAGCCTGCAGGGAAACCTCCCATCCAGGCTGCTCCTGGAAGAGACAGACCTTAAAGGAGGCAGGAAATGCGCTTAGGAGAGCTGATGGCAGCTTTCTAAAAGGTGGTTTCAGTCAACCCAGGGCAGTGGTGGGGTCACCACCCCTGCAGGGATTTAAAAGCCCTGTGGATGTGGCACTGGGGGACATGAGGGGCTGAGGGAATGGCTGGACTTGATGGTTTTGGAGGTCTTTTCCAACCTGAATGATCCCATGGTTCTAAAGCAGCCCTAGCATTGCACAGAGTGAAATCACAGCCCAGCAGCAAAAGAAAGCTCTGGAATGGTGAGAGGAGATCCTGCTGGAATCCCCCCTGTCTGCCCAACCCCAGCTGTGCCTGAGCCTGGTGAGAGCATCAAACACCCAGAGGAACCCACTGACTGCACTGCCAGAAGGTGTGCCTGGACACCCCTGGGACTGAGGGATGGGGGGTCCAACACCTCCAGAACCACCCTGGAGGGAGGGAGGGTGCAGTGGAGGTGCTGGTGCCCTCAGTGGTGGGTTTCCCTGGCAAACAGCCATGCCTGGGCAGCAGCAGCACTGGGCACTGGGCACTGGGCAGGTTCAACAGGCTTGGTCACCAGTGGATCACAGTCTGATCACGGAAAGCCCAGCCCCAGCCCAGCTGAGCTGAACTTTATCTGTGAGACTGATGCCTCCTGTGCCAATTGCCATGGCAACAGGAGGGCCTGTGCTGCAAAGGTCTCCCTGCTCTCCAGCCTTCATCTTTGGGGGTTTAAACCATCAGGTTTTCATGGAATCACAGAGTTACTGAGGGTGGAAAAGACCTCTAAGACCATCACATTCAACCTGTGACCAGAGCACTGAGTGCCACAACCAGTTGTTCCTTGGGTGCCTCCAGGGGTGGGCACTCCACCCCCTCTCTGGGCAGCCCATTTGCACCAAATCCAAAATTTTTGTGGAAATAAGAAGTGACAGAGACATGGAAAGAGGCAGAGCTGGGCAGGCATCAGTCAGGGAAGTCCTGCCCACCCCTGTCCCTGGCACAAGGACCATTTGCATCGTGGCACTTCACTCACTGAGAGCTTTGGGCTTCAAAAAGCTCCTCATGGAACTTGTGACTCACTTCAGAGGGTCTGAACCTCCTGTCAAAATTGCCCTTTAAGTGCTGTGTGTTTTCTTGGGAGAACCTCCACTCCCTGTGCTATCAAACCCCCGAAATTGGATTTGCTCTTGGATGTTAATGCCAACAACCCACTGCAGTTAATTGCGAGTTTTCCTTGCAGACTGTAAATGATGAAATCTCGCTACAAAAGAGATTTCTGCTGTTGGGTGCTCTGTAAATATTTATGTTCTTTCTGCAGAGGAATGCTCTGCAATCAGACAAACCACACAAAGGCAAATGAACTCATCAAAAGAAACCACAACTGAAAAGCAAACATTATAAAAAAAAAATAAAAAGGGGGAAAAAGCCTCTTTGCTGAGAGAAGCCAAGCCCAGGTGGTGCTGGGGGTTTTCCTCAAGAGAGGATCTTTCTTTTCTTGATTTGCAGGTGCTTCTGGAGTGTGAACAGGATGGGGATTCTGGCCCAGCCCACCTGAAATCTCAGCATTTAATGGCAGTTCAGTGTTTGTCAGACACAAATGAGGTGAAAGGCTGTAATTACTGCCCAGGACTTAATCACCATTCACACTCAAACACCACAACTTTCACCTGTGTCTTTTGTAGACTTCAGACCTGCTCTGAGCCAAATATTTTGCCTCCCAGTCACAGTTTACACTCTTTATTCCTGAACATTTGGTAGCAGCAGAAAGTCTGTTTTGTCACTTATGGTTTCTTCATTTCAGCCTCAGTTTTTAACACTATCAAATATCCCCAGCACCAAAACAACCCAGAACTTGCCTGAAAGTGATATAAAAAAATATGATTGCACTTATTTATCTTCCAGCTCCAAATTTTAATGGATTTTTTTTTCATTACAGATAACAACAGGGACACAATGGGCCATAGATACAGCCACACTGAAGCAGAAATGCAGTTTTTTTATTTCACTTGAGCTCCTCTTGGGGGAAATACAAGCAACAGAGTAGGAGCAGGATGGAAACCATATCCCAGGGAAGTTGACATCTGAGCCCAGGTACCTGTACCCCTGCAGGAAAATGGATTTCACCACAAGGATATAAATCAGAACTGCCCTTTGCTGCCAAGAGACTTTGGAAAAAAAGAGGTTTCCAGGGCAAAACATCAGACCATTCTTTCTGCCAGTTTAGGACCCTTTCCCTACCCAAGATTATCTCACACAGCCCAGAGTGCATCCACTGATGGATGAGCCCAGCTCCTGTTAGGGTGAGTTTGTCAGAGCAGGGAGAGCTGGGGTACAACAGCTTCCCTAATCCTTAGAAAAATATCAAGGAATGTTCTCAGGAACTCTGAAAACAGGACTGAGAGGTTTGTGCGGCAAAGTTTGGGGTGTGAGAGCAAGGGAAGGTGGGGGGACCAAGAGGGGCAGTGGGCAGGAGATGGTGCTGTGACTCTCCAGGAAGCCAAAAGCCTGGAACAACCAACCCTCAGGAACACTCCAAAACCCACCCCCAGGGCAGGCCTGGCATGGCTGGCACACACTGAGACAGAAATGCCACCCCCTTGCCAAGCTGGCAGGGGGTGTGAGCACTGAAACCTGGCCCTTCCTGCCATAACTCCAGCAGAGGTTTGGCACCATTTCCTTATGGATTGGTATTGCCAAAGGTGCCACATCCCTGCCCAGAGCAAGAGCTGCAATCCCCAAAGCCCAGGGGGGCAAGGGAATAAAGCCCAGCCCGAAGATCAAGGGCCTTGCAACGTGTTTGCCATGTCTGAATTCACCAAAACCACATTTCAGGGCATGCACCAGTGAGGCTGAACAATCCAGAGCATCTCCAGAGCATTGCAAGGGTCTGTCAGAGCCTCCTGTCTCAGAGGAGGGACAGAGGGACACTGAGACAAGAACAAAGGTGGCTCCTCAACCACTGATCAAAGACATGGCCGTGGGTTCTGCCTCCCAAAGCCATTCCTGCTCCCTCTGCAGCCTCCAGCATCCTGCAGGCAGGAGTGGAGCTGGGGGACCACGGGGCTGGCTCAGCATTCCCAGCACTGACCTCTTTCCGCAGCATCCCCAGTGCCTCAGGCAGGAGAATCCTTCCCCCAGGCACTGTCTGGGGCTCACAGGCACCTTCCCTTCAGCTTTCCAACTGCTGCTGGAATGGCTTTGCCATTGCCCTCCCTGCAGATGAGTTTCAAATCACAGCTGCATCAGCAGAGCCCCCCTGACCATCCTGTTTCATGTGTGATGAGTTTCAAATCACAGATGCAAAGATGCTTCAGCAGAGCCCCCCTGAGCATCCCATTTCATGTGTGGGCTCACTGAGAGAGGGGGAATCTCCATTTAGCTCTGAGATGTCACAGCTCAGAGTGGCACAGTGAGATGTTTTTGAAATGCAAAGGTACCAACACCAGGCAAGGGGTTCTGTTCTCAGCCTTTGAGGGCTGAGTTGGAAAACGCCCCTGCTGGGCAGGCAGAATGCCCTGGCACTGCAGGAAGGATCTCAGGGGCACAGCACCACAGCCCTGGGCTCTGGTTGGTCTTGCCCCAGGAATGGCATGAGGTGGTGAGTACAGAGCCTCTCATTCCAAAGGGCTTCAAGCTATTTTTCCAGCAGAAAACACCTGCTTGGGGGTTCATAGACATCTCAGGGCATTAATCAGGAGAGAAAGAGAATAGAAAAGGCAAAAGATGGTTCCTGAAAAGGGCTCTGCAGCAAACAGGAAGGATGGGCAGCTGTTTCAGTGCCCTGCTGAGAGGGCTCCAGCAGCAGCAGCAGTGCCCAGTGCTCCCAGCAGAGCCTCTGAAGCCCTGGAGGGAGCCCAGCACTCCACCCAGGCAGGGGGAGTTTTTGTTTGCTCCAGTGAACCTTGAACGAGTCCCACATTCACTGCAGCATGAACAGCCTCAGATTTACACCACTCCAAGAGCTGGAGGTGATGTCCCATCCCTATTTGCAGCTTAATGGTGGATACTGGGATGGCAGAAACGTTGGGTGCAGATGGTTTCAGTAACTTTTTGCATGTCCACAGTAAAACTAATAATTTTTCTGCTTTGAGCACCCCCATAATAACACAGCAGAATTCTGGCTCAGGCAACTGTTTGGAATTGCATTTTGCTGCCAGAGTGCAGCTTTGCTTGAAACAAATGCTGAACTTTTCCAAGTTGGCCTCTGTCACTTACTGAGAGAGTAAAACCTCTCATTTTTAATTCCATTCCTTTTTTTTTTTTCATTATGTTTTCTTTGCTTCTCTGGAAAAGAAGACAACTTAGTCAGGGTACACTGGAATGGAAATTAGTCTTCCAGAAAGTCTTGCAGATTTGGAAGAGGTTAAACCAATGAAAATGGGGAGCCATTATCTGTCCAACACCAGCAAATGTGTTGCCTGGATTTCTGGCTGATTCAGGAATGTATGCAAGAATGCAATACATCACAAATGAGATGCTAAATTACCAGCAATATTCCCGTTCTTTATTAAACACTTTGGCTAATTAGGCTGGGAACATTTCACAGGCTGAGGCTCTGTGAAGTACTGCAGAAGGTCACAACAGAAGGCACAGGCAATGGATTAGTGAACAGGAGAACACAGCAGGTCTGTTCAGCTTCTGAAATCCAAAAACTCGGGAGGTTCCTGAGCTCTCAACCCCCTTTTTCTACCTGGAAGAACCTAAAATAAAAATAAAAGCTCCTGAGCTCCCCAGCCCCTTTTTCCTACCTGGAAGTACCTAAAATAAAATGGAAGCTCTGGCTGTGATGGTGATGAGGACCAGGAAAATTGTTGTTTCTAAAGAGGCTTCCATGGCTGCCAGTCATGACTGAAGAGCCAGCACCAGAGTCTGTGTAATTCATGGCAAACCCACATTCCATAAAAACCCTGGAGCAGCTGGCTCAGCACAGAAATGCAGGCTGGAAATGCAGCTCTTCTTCTTCCACACCTCACCTGCAGTGATCACACAATGCTGGGGTAAGTAATTGCTCCAGACTGACTTGGAGGATCCCTTATTTCCATGGCACCCTCAGGTAGCACCTTCCAGGGCAGAAAATAAGCTGTTTTATCCTCCCAGCAGGACAAGGGGGCACGATGGGCTCAAGCTCTGCCAGGGGAAATTGAAGTTGGAGAGCAGAAGAAAATTCTTTGCAGAGAGAGTGCTCAGGGATTGGAATGGGCTGCCCAGAGAGGGGGTGGATTCCCCATCCCTGGAGGCTTTTCAGCTGAGCTTGGCCGTGGCACTGAGTGCCATGATCTGGTAAAGGGACTGGAGTTGGCCCAAGGGTTGGACTTGATGGTCTGGGAGGTCTTTCCAACCCAATCCATTCTATGGATGTGGCACTGAGTGAGAATCCACCACGTCTTGATCCAACCCTACTGTGATCACCAGCCCAGGGCACTCTGTGCCCTGGGCTGGTGATCACAGTGGGATTGGATCAAGGGTTGGACTGGATGATCTCAGAGGTCTTTTCCAACCCAATCCATTCTATGATTCTGTGATTCCTGTGCTGGAAGGCTGGAATGCTGCAGGATGGAGCAGCCAGTTCCAGCAGCACCATTGCTGTGCACTGGGCATCCTCCTTGATTTCCCTTCCTGTAATGGGCATCATGTGGGAAACAAATGCCAGGGGCACAGCACTGCAAGGGCTCTGCCTCTGGCTGATGGGAATGTGTGCTGGGAGGAGGTTGCACTGGTGCAGTGGGACAGGGAGCCAGGAACAGCCCAAGCAGCTCCTGGACATGGGACAGGGAGCCAGGCAGGGGGACAGGAGCTACTGGGCATGGGACAGGGAGCCAGGCAGGGGGACAGGGAGCCAGGCAGTGGGACAGGGAGCCAGGCAGTGGGACAGGGAGCCTGGCAGGGGACAGGGAGCCAGGCAGTGCCCCAGCAGCTCCTGGGCATGGGACAGGGAGCCAGGCACTGCCCCAGCAGCTCCTCCTGCAGCAGCCTGGGGGATGAGGAGTTACCTGGTCCCAGGAGGGAACTGTCCTGCTCTGAGTGCTCCCTGCCCACGGGCTGTGGGTTGTGCCTCCTCACACATGCACAGAGCAGAGGGAGGGAGCCTTTCTCAGCCTGCACAGCATTTTGGTGGTGGGGGGAGTGACATATTCTGCTCCATCTGCTGACCTGCTGTCGCACTGAAGGGGTGGCAGCCCAGGGACGGAGCAGGAGCCCCCTGTTCTTACCTCACCAAGTGGCTGCAATAAATTAATAACATTAAAGCTCCCATAATGTTCTACATGACAAGTGTGGTGTTGATCTAATTCCCTTGGCAAGGGCCCAAGCCAGGTAATTATCCTCTGCCTCTCAATTTGCTGCGTGGGCAGAGGCTCAAAGGTTCCTGTGCTGATGCTGTTGGGGACTGTGAGCCCAAAATACCCCAAACACGGGGCCTTTAAGCTTTGTCCTCTTCCCTTTTACAAAAACATGTTGGATTTCAAGTGACATCTTTGCTTCAAGATCAGTATTCAAGGGAGAAATGTGTCGGAACACTCATCTGGGATTGTTTACCAAGCTCTGCCCCAAGAGCTGACAAATGCTCTTTGTAATGCTGGGGATGGGGGAGGACAGCAGGGAGAGTGATGCCTTGTTCATGTGGAAGCACCAATTTAAACCCAGCATTTTACTCAGAGACATCCAGAAATGCAAAATTATTTCATTGCTGAAGTCGACTAAGGAAGCAGAACTCAAGTCTTGCTGTACAGAGATCATTATGCAAAAAAATGCCCCCAAAAAACTGGGGCAGCATCACAGCAAAATATGGAGAGTTGTATTTTTCAGTCTAAATTTCTCATGAAACAGAAAGCAAAGGAAAGTTATTGCTGAAAATTCATTTTTTTCTCATGAAGTCGGAAAAGAGACAGAGAAAAAAAAAATCGGTCTCAGCCAACACTTCTGTCATTTGGCTGATCATAAATGTGATCCTTTCCCAGCTCCAAGAGGTGCCTAATGGCAGCTCAGCAGCCCAGCTCTGTGTATCACCTCAGTGGGCTGGAAACACCTCCCAGAAATGGGAAACAGAACCTTCTGCTATTGTATTTTTCTTTGATTTGCTCAATTGGTTCTGTGATTTATCTGGAGAACACAATTTGGGAGATTGCATTGTCCTACAATGAGGCCATGCAGGGACTCTCCCGTGCCCAGATGAATCATTGTGCAGCTTTTTCCACACTGTTAAATCATCACTTGGGGCAATGGGCAGAAAATGGAACTGTGATTAAACTGGATTTGCTTCTTCATGTAGGTTTCCAAATTTTGAAAGGTTTTTTTGTTACACAACAGAAAGTACTTTGGGGGAAAAAAAGGCAGTAAATTATTAAAAATTTATAATTTCTGAGCAAAGAATAGTTCAGATTTTAGGGGGTATAAATTATGGTGTGAAGTGCCTCTGTCCCTCCATGCAGAGTGAGGCAGAGGGACGTGCCTGACTTCACTCCCTCAGTAAATTACATAAACCTTGATGAACTGAATGAACAGCCCATGAATAACTGCATTCACCTCCTTCAACACCACTATCCTCGACAAAGAGCAGCAATTAATTGTATAAGGAAGCTGAAAACATGTTTCTACTGCTGTTAACTGGATACATTTCCAGAGCAAAAGCATGGACTGCTTTCTAAAATAACAACTTCTGGATTATCTGCACAGTGAGAACAGCAAAGGTGTCTCTGCAAGATGAGGGTGAGGCACCCAAAATTTGGAGGTGTATTCACACCTGAGCTGCTCCCCCTCTGCTGCTCTGATGTGTCTCTAATTCACCTTTTGGTGGCATCTCAGGCTGAGACCAACCCAGCTGAAAACAATCCCACCCTCACTGTGCCCCTGAAGGACGTTTTCCCTCTGCTGAGTTCCAGCTCCCAGCCTTGTTCTCCCCCCATCACTGCCTGGCAGTTGTTGCCTGAGCAGAGAAATGACCTAAAATGGTGCAGCTGCTTCAGCTGAGTTGAGATGTGAAGAGCAGGAGCTGACAAAGGAGTGTCTGGGAAGATGGGCTTGGTTTTTGCTGCCACAT
>JAJPCS010000396.1:225879-247059 GCA_021164005.1 Willisornis vidua nigrigula | reverse complement strand
CCACCTCCCTGGGACACTCATTCCAATTCCTGACCACTCCTGCAGGGAAAAATTGTTTCTGATCTCTGCTCTGCCCCTGCCCTGGTGCAGTTTGAGGCCATCTCCTCTCCCCCTTTCCCCTGGGCCATGGCAGAAGAGCCTGACCCCCCTCACTGCCCCTCCTGGCAGGGAATTGTGGAGACCAAACATTTATTTTCCAAGAAACACCTTTATTTTGTTTCATTTCCCCTGCCTCTTGCGTGCAGGCCCTTGTGGTGTTCTTGGCACCTCTCTGAGATGCCAAGTCAGAACTTGTGGATGTGATGCCTGAGCAGTGCTGGAGGTGGGACATCACCAAAGCCAAGAGGAAAACGTTCCAATGGGAGGGCTGAGGATGATGATGTCGCCCTCCCTCCCTCAGGCTGCCAGCCCCCTCCATCCTCCCCTGGCTTCTCAGGAGCTTTCCATGTCCCCCATCCCAAGGAGTCCCTCTCCCTGAGGTTCTGGCCACTTCCAGCCCCTTCTGCTCAGTCAGGAGTGAAGAATATGTTGGAATTTGTTGTCCTGGACAGCATCCATCAGGTGTGAGATGTGGATCTGACCAGGCAGATTAGGACTAGTCTCACCTTCCCCTTGCCATGTTCCCACTTGCTGTTGCTTGTGGATTTGGGGCTCCTCGTCCCCTTTCAAGCCTCCAAAAAATCGGCTCCCATCCTAAAAGTCTGGTTACAGGCTACAGAATTACCATAAAGCTCCTTTTTCCCAGACAGGTCCACTTCTTCCCTCCAGGCTCGATCCAGATGGGGTTGGAGCTACAGCTCCTGTCTGGATTTTGGAAATCCCTGGCAGGAGCCCAGGTGGCTCCCAAAGAAGGAAGGAGGCAGGTCTGGGAAGCCAAGGCAGCCCCGGGGCCGTCCATGGGATAGGGCCAAACCTTCCTCGTGCCAGGGATGCCAAGGACATCTGGTGGGATGTTGGGATGGAGAAAGGGGCTAAAAGGAGGCAAACCCTTCTGGGCAAGGGGCTGGGGGGTGGGAGCCAGGAGTGAGCACTAAACCAAGAGGCAGGAGGATGAATTAGTGCCTGCACTTGTCTCCGTTAGCTCAGTGAGAATGGGATTAATTACGTTAATTTTAATCATCTGCTGCATTTGAGGCCAGATGGGAGACAGGAGAGACTGCAGGGGCGGGGAAAGTTTGGAGCCTGAGCTACTCCCATCCTTTTCTCTCCATTCCTGGAAGTGCATCAGCCCCACCTCGCCATGGGAAGTGCTTTGCAAACTGTGCTGACAGTAATTAAATAATAATCAAATAAAAGAGGCACAGGGGACAGGCCTTTCTGCCCCAAGAAGGAATTGTTTCAAGGTCACAGCAACTTGTCTGGGGTACATCTTTACAATAAGGCCTTTTTATCCCAAGGAATCCCCTCCCAGAACCCACCTGACCTCTGAACCCACAGCCTGGTTTATCAGCCATCCACGGGCTCCACCACGGGTCTGATTTTCCTGAATTATCCCCTAATTCTCACCTCCTTCGTGCTCACCATCCCCCCAAAAAACGTGTCCAGGCACGAAGTCAGGACTGTCTGTTTGTGTTGTGATTTCTATAATAGCCTGGTAGGATTTTTTCCAACTGTCCCGTGGGAAATCTTCAAGGTTTTGAACATTTGGCTACATTGAATTGGTAAAAAAAACCCCCAGACCATTGATGTCAGGACAAATAGTTATAATATCAAGTGTCATTTTGGATATAAAAAAAAAAAAAACAAACAATACAACACATCAAACCAAGTTTCATTTAATCACTTTGAACCATTTAAAATTTTTCGTATCATTTTTTTAAAACATTGCTTATTTATATTATGAAATGAAAGGTGTTTTTAAGCCTCCCACCCCTCAATTTCCCTTGGAAAATAAAAAGGGAGACATTCAGATGACTCCTATTTCCCTATTTTTTTTCAATAGATTTTTTTTCAGGGGAAAAAAGTCTTTATTGAGAAGATTTTAATAAGCAGCACTGGAAAAACACTTTTGTTTTCATGGCAGTATTTTGTTTGACAGATCCCTCTGATTTGTTTGATGGAGGACTTTGTGCTTTGCTCTTGACTGAGAACTTGAGGAGCTTTAGGAGTAAATGTTCAAACTAATTCAAGGTCTTTTGGCTCCTAATCAGGATGACTGAGATTTAATGTTGAACTTGAACATATTTTGCCCTTCAACTGAAATTCAAGGTGAAGGAGATGTTCTGAATGGGCAGGCAGGTATTTCATGGGCTTGCAACTTTGTTGGTCTGAACTCAAGTCCATCCTTATGATTTAAACTTGATAATCCATCAGATTTGTGGATCATAGACTGGTTTGGTTTGGAAGCGTCCCCAAAGCCCGTCCAGTGCCACACCTGCCATGGGCAGGGACACCTCCCACCAGCCCAGGCTGCTCCAAGCCCTGTCCAACCTGGCCTGGGACACTCCCAGGGATGGGGCAGCCACAGCTGCTCTGCCCACCCTGTGCCAGGGCCTGCCCACCCTCCCAGCCAGCAATTCCTGCCCAATATCCCATCTAGCCCTGCCCTCTGGCACTTTGAAGCCATTCCCCTTGTCCTGTCCCTCCATCCCTTGCAAATGGTCTCTCTCCATCTTTCCTGTGGCTCCTTCAGCTCCTGGAAGGCCACACTGAGGTCCCCCCAAAGCTTCTCTTCTCCAGGCTGGCCAATGCCAGCTGTGCCAGCCTTTTCTCCCAGCAGAGCTGCTCCATCCTCTGCCCATCCTGGGGCCTCCTCTGGCCTCTCCAGCAGCTCCATGTCCTTCCTGTGCTGCCCCCAGGGCTGGGGCAGCTCTGCAGGTGGGGCTCACCTGAGGGGCAGAGGGGCACAATCCCCCCTGTCCTGCCCTGCTGCCCACACTTTGAATTCCCTAAAATCCCAAGCCATCAGCCATGCAAGAAAATACACAAATTAACTGCTCACCGTCCATCAGGGATCTCATAAAACACCTTTGAAAGCACCAAAATCAAGGTGACACACGAGCAGTGCTGTGGCATCACCTCTGTGGCCTCTCACACACGTGAATCCCCCTTTTTATACCTCAGTACCCCCCTGCAAGTTGCATAAAACTTGATATTCAAATGTGGGGACGTTTCTTGTGCTTAATTTAACCAGCATTTTTCACTGCCCTTGGTGTGTTTTTACCACCGATCTCTCTCCCTCCACCCCCCAAAAACCAAACCAAAGGACTCCTGTCAGCACCCAGGACTTTTCTGACAGATTACCCCAGGGAAAAAGGAAAAAAAAAAACAAAAACAAAGAAAAGAAAACCCTGAACCTGAGTCTCTCATAGAGTTCACGTTGCCCTCGTTTACCTTTTGCATAACAAAAGCCCAGACTGGAATTGTGAATGGCTGTTTTGTGCAGTCGAACCAGGTGTCTTGCTTGGAAAGAGGAGCACATTAAAAGTCAGCAAAATGCCAATTTGCTTTGTTTCAAAACATTTCGTTTCAATCTTTGCCAAGGCCCGGGGGCTAAACACTCCATTCTGGTTTAAGTGTCTCCCTGCCCCAGTCAGCGAGTTTTGAAAGGTTTTTCTTGGTATTTATCAGAATGCTCCAGTGACAGTCTCGCCTTAATCCTCTTGCTCTGGAAGAGATTTGAGGAAGGAAAACTACACAGTCCTGACTATGATAAATCGATGCCCACAAATAAGGCAATTTCTGTCCAATTAACGAGCCTGCTGAAAGGCAAGATCAGAAATGAATGTCTGTATTAGGTGCATTTTGAGTCTTCTCTCATCACGTCTGTGGAGATCACAAACCTTCCAGTTGCCGACGTGTTTAATCGGAGTTTAACCAAGGATTTATCAGTTGTGCTCTACATGTTTGTAAATCACTGCCACAAGCCCATTCCTGCTCCCCCCCAAACCACCAAAAACCTTTGCCAGGGAGGCCTAAGCACGTTCTCCAAGTCCTTGCTGAGCTGAGGACACTGTGAGTGCAGTTTGAAGTCTCCACACCTGGAAGGGTTTGTGCACGTGCTGAGTTTCGTGCACTTGAGCAGGGAATTTGGTGGGTCTGATTCTACGTGTGAAGCCACTTCTGTGCAAGTGCCTGGACAACCAGAGCCTGGCACGGAGCTGCTCTGTCTGGAGGTGAGGTGGGACACCTCCAAGGAAAAGCTTTTGCATGGAGTCATAGAATGGTTTGGGTTGGGAGAGACCTTAAAGGTCATCCAGTCATGGGCAGGGACACCTCCCACCAGCCCAGGCTGCTCCAAGCCCTGTCCAACCTGGCCTGGGACACTCCCAGGGATGGGGCAGCCACAGCTGCTCTGGGCAGACATGTCAATGTTTGTTTTCCACAGACATGTGGACAAAGTGCTGTGCTGTCCCTGCATCTCTGCCGTGCACATCCCTGGACTTTGCTCTGGGGTGGGGCCAAGAGGAGCGTTCAAGTCCAAACGTGTCCTAATAACGTGTCCTATTTTATTCCTCAGTGTGTTGGGTTTGGTACCCAGGGGGGCTGCAGGGCTGGCTCCTGAGAGAAGCTGCTGGAAGCTTCCCCTGTGTCCAACAGGACCAGTGCCAGCTGGGGCCAGGATGGAGGCACCGCTGGCCAAGGCTGAGCCCACCACAGACAGCAGTGACACCTCTGGGATAACATCTTGGAGAAGGAAAAATAAAGGGATGGCACAGATGGGACAGCCCTCAGAGAAGTGAGGAGTGAGGCCATGTGAGAGGAACAGCCCTGCAGAGCCCAAGGGCAGTGCAGAAGGAGGAGCAGGAGGGGCTCCAGGCGCCGCAGCTGAGGTTCCTCTGCAGCCTGTGCTGAAGACCCTGGGGAGAGGCCGCTGTGCCCCTGCAGCTCATGGAGGGCCATGGGAGACCAGAGATCCACCTGCAGCCCCTGCAGGAGCCCCCCCCGGAGCAGGGGGATGCCCCAAAAAGGCTGGGACTCTGTGGGAAGCCCACCCTGGAGCAGGGTCCTGGCAGGGCCATGTGGGCCCTTGGAGAGAGAAGCCCAGGCTGTAGCAGCTTTTCCTGGTAGGACCCCCATGGGAGCAGTTCCTGAAGAACTGCAGCCTGTGGGAAGGACTCATATTGGAGAAGTCCTTGGAGAACTGTCTCCTGTGGGAGAGACCCCACCCTGGAGCATGGGAAGAGTGTGAGGAGTCCTCTCCGTGAGGAGAAGGAAGCAGCAGAGACACCATGTGATGAACTGACCTCAAAGTCCATTCCCATCTCCCAGTGCAGCTGGTGGGGAGGAGGCAGAGACTTGAGAGCAAAGTCAAGCCCAGGAAGGTGGGAGGCCTTGGAGAGAAGGTGTGTTTAAGGTTTTCATAGAATCATAGAATGGATTGGGTTGGGAAAGACCTTCGAGATCATCAAGTCCAACCCTTGGGCCAACTCCAGTCCCTTTACCAGATCATGGCACTCAGTGCCACGGCCAAGCTCAGGTGAAAAACCTCCAGGGATGGGGAATCCACCCCCTCTCTGGGCAGCCCATTCCAATGCCTGAGCACTCTCTCTGCAAAGAAGTTTTTCTGCTCTCCAACTTCAATTTCCCCTGGCAGAGCTTGAGCCCATCGTGCCCTCTTGTCCTATTGCTGAGTGCCTGGGAGAAGAGACCAACCCCCAGAACTTCCTTCAGCCAGTTTTGCTTTACTTCTCCTTATCCTGCTCTGATTTTGATTGGTAATAAACTCAGTTAATTCCCCCAAGTCGAGTCTGTTTTGCCCATGATGGTGATCGGTGAGTGACCTCTCCCTGTCCTCATCGTGACCCATAAACTTTTTGTTGTAACTTCTCTCCCCTGCCCAGTTGAGCAGGGGGTGAGAGGGGGGATTTGAGGCCACCAGGTCAAACAATCACACCTTAGCAGGAGCGTTTTTCATTGGGTTGTTGCTGAGCACTGAGGTTGCCTTCAGAGAACTGCCCACAATGACTCAGTTTAGTGAATCTTAACATTTCTCACCGGAGACAAACTGTGTGAACACACTTGGCCTCTGCCTGATGGGGACAGAACTGCAGCTGAGTCATCCGTGTCCTGCAACTCCCTTAAATATCCCAATTCAGGTGCCACATGTACCGCTGAAGTTGTGACAGAACTTGTGGCTAGTGATGAATGAATAACTGAAAAAAAAAAAAGTCACAGATTTTCTTCTAAATTCAACAGCTAATTTCAGTTTGACTGAGATTATGACTATGTTTTTTTTCTGTCTCTTTTTTTTTTTTTTTTTGGTAACACTCTGAAGTTCCAGTCAGTGCAGAACTGAGCTAAGGTCAGTCAGTCACCCACAAAATGCAGCGTTATCTCTGTTCCTGACTGGATTAACTCTACAAGATCTGCAGTTGAAGAAAGATTCAAGCTATTCCTGGGGTCCTGAGAGCAGTTTAACAATATCCCAGTGCTGGGCATGGGACTTGTGTGGCCCTCTGTGACACTGAACCACCATCAGTGTTGGTTGTTGGCAAATCTGGATGTATTGTGAAAAAGTGACCAGCACTTTGTTGAAAATCATCTGGTCTCTCCCCACTGCAATGCAAAGCCAGTGAGAAAGGTCTCCTGGTTTTCTCCTGTGATGTGAAGTGAAAAGAAGAAATAACAGAGTTGAAGTTGCTTCTTTTTACCGAGAGGTGACCCCAGAGCTCAGAGCCACCCAAAGGCAGGTGAATGAAGTGAAATAACATCCAACTCCTTCAGGACTTGAGGTAAACACTGTGCCCAGGTGGCCAAGAAGGCCAATGGCATCCTGGCCTGGATCCAAACTAGCGTGGCCAGCAGGCCCAGGGCAGTGACCCTTCCCCTGGACTCTGCCTTGGGGAGGCCACACCTTGAGTGTTGTGTTCAGTTCTGGGCCCCTCAGTTGAGGAAAGATCTTGAGGGGCTGGAGCGGGGCCAGAGAAGAGCAACGAGGCTGGAGAAGGGACTGGATGTGCACTGAGTGTCCTCTTAAACACCTCCAGGGACAGAGAATCCACCATGTCTTGATCGAACCCCACTGTGATCACCAGCCCAGGGCACTCTGTGCCATGGGCTGGTGATCACAGTGGGGTTGGATCAAGGGTTGGACTTGATGATCTCAGAGGTCTCTTCCAACCCAACTGAGAAGAGCAACAAGGCTGGAGAAGGGACTGGAGCACAAGTGCTGTGGGGAGAGGCTGGGGGAGCTGGGGGTGTTCAGCCTGGAGAAGAGGAGGCTCAGAGGTGACCTCAGCACTGTCTGGAACTGCCTGAAGGGAAGTTCTGGCCAGGTGGGGGTTGGTCTCTTCTCCCAGGCACTCAGCAATAGGACAAGGGGGCACGATGGGCTCAAGCTCTGCCAGGACAAATTGAAGTTGGAGAGCAGGAAAAACTTCTTTGCAGAGAGAGTGCTCAGGCATTGGAATGGGCTGCCCAGAGAGGGGGTGGATTCCCCATCCCTGGAGGTTTTTCAGCTGAGCTTGGCCGTGGCACTGAGTGCCATGATCTGGTAAAGGGACTGGAGTTGGACCAAGGGTTGGACTTGATGATCTCGGAGGTCTTATCCAACCCAAACCATTTGATGATTCTAAACCTTTCACCCCTTGTTTTGGAGGAGGCCACTGGTGAGAGGTGGGAGGGGGTCACACCTTCTTTGTTAGAGCCAGGATCTTTCTCACCCGAGATCTTCCCCACCCCTTTCACCCCAGAGCCAGTTTTGCTGCCACTCCAATGTGAACCATTCCATTAAAATATACAATTACAGCAGATGAGATATTGATTGGTTAAGGAGCACTTGGTAAAGGGCACTAAACCAAGCACACACCTCCCACCTCCTTGCCTTGGATGAAGAGAGTTCAATACACTGCCCCACAGTTATTACCACATTAAAGTGGACGTGCACAGGGCCCTCTGCAGACCCTCAAATCCAATCCCTTGTTAATAATTCTCTGACAACAACTGCCTGGGTGATGCACGTCCGAGTTGTTCAATTAAACACCAGACAACTGTAAAAGCTCCTTAACCTCCAGCCCTCTGGTACTTCCTGGTGGACTAGAAGAGCCATTTAACAATGTTCACTCCACAGCTGGATTGTGTGGGCTGGAATCCCAGACAGGATCAATTCCAAATCCCAGGAGGGCGTTTTACACTCCAGAATGCTGAGAACAAGCAGGAGGTAAGACCCAAGTTTTAAGGCTTGACTGGATGGACCAGACTGGAAAACATCTCAGCTTGGTGGGAGCAGGGGCAGGAGCTCAGCTGACCTCATAGGAGGGAAGGATCCACTGTCCCAGCTCCAAAGTCCTTGCAGTTTATTTGTGTTGAGGATCCTTCCACTGAAGAACAGAGAATGAGGTTCATGTTCCAACAACAGGTCACAAAGGGGTGGGATTTGAATCAGAGAATCGGAATGATTTGGGTTGGAAGAGAAATTAAAGACAATCCAGTTCCAACTTCCTGCCATGGGCAGGGACACCTCCCACCAGCCCAGGTTGCTCCAAGCCCTGTCCAACCTGGCCTTGGACACTTCCAGGGATGGGGAGTTCACAACTTCCATAACATTCCCTACATGAATTCTGGTCATCCACCCTCCATTATCCACAGAAACCTTTTGTGCACTTCTCTCTTCAAAAGAGAAGCTTTGGGGGGACCTCAGTGTGGCCTTCCAGGACCTGAAGGAGCTCCAAGAAAGATGGAGAGAGACCATTTCCAAGGGCTGGAGGGACAGGACCAGGGGAATGGCTTCAAAGTGCCAGAGGGCAGGGCTAGATGGGATATTGGGAAGGAATTGCTGGCTGGGAGGGTGGGCAGGCCCTGGCACAGGGTGGGCAGAGCAGCTGTGGCTGCCCCATCCCTGGGAGTGTCCCAGGCCAGGCTGGATTTAGTGGATTTCTCTCCACTTTGGAGTGAGAGGGCCAGTGGTGGGGAACATATTTAGAAATGTAATTGAAGTCACAGAAACCCAGGGCAGGAAAAACACATTGAGTAAAAATAACTGCTCACAAAAGGAGGGAATGTCCTGGACAAATTGCATGGAAACAGTAAACTGGGAAGAGATTCCACTGGAAACAGGACAAAGCTCTTTATGAATAAGGCTCTCTAACTTCTAACCAAGTTCTTTCCAATAAACCCAAGCCCTTGAAGTTCTAGCAATGGGAGTAATTCAGCCCATTCTTCATTACCTTATTCTGTCATTCACAAAATGCAAATATCTGTTGTTTACTGGCAGGAAAAGTTTGTTCATTTTCAGTGTCCATTAATTTTTTTATTATATCTGCAATAAAAACTTCAGAGTCTCCCCAAAAACCTCTCAGGCTTTCAGAGTGAAATATTTTAGCCTGGGTATGTTGGGGCAATCTCTCCCAGGTACCTCAATTTGTAGATGCCTTTGCCAGATGCATCTTCCAGTTCACACCATTAGTGGCACTGGAGTGGGAATTTCCCTGGGATGTGTCATGGATCACGTAACCTTCTCAACCAACTCTCCCAACAGAAGCAACAACATGGGCCAACCAAACAAAAATGACTGTGAAGTAAAACTTTTCTGGCTGAAAAGATCTTTTTTATTCTCTTTTTTTTTAAGCACTGGCAATTTCTTTAGTTTTTCATGTGCTTTCCTTATGCTTGGAAAGCAAAATGTGCCACCAGAACTCCCAAAATATTCTCCTTCTCTTACCTGGAGGAGCCACAGGAATGGCAACACAAGTTTCCACATGTTACCCTCACTCTGTCTACTTCTACAAGCCCTTCCTCAGCTCCCCAAGAGCTTCTAAAGGCTGTGATTTTCTAAATTACAAGATATTAAACACAACCCACCCAGGTACAAAATGTTCCTTCTTGTTTTATTTGTTGACATCTTCTCCAAAAAACCAGTGGGTGTCTTTTTTCCTTATTATTTCCTTTCAACATGGGGTGTTTGTCCAGGAAAATGGGATCAGGTCATTCCACACAGGCTGGTTGTGAAGATCCCACTGGATTTCTGTGGTGAGTTCCTGTTCCAGGGCATTGTCCTCAAGTCTTGCATTTTTAGTTGAACTGGGAAACTCAGATTAGGTATTGGGAAGGAATTGGTGGCTGGGAGGGTGGGCAGGCCCTGGCACAGGGTGGGCAGAGCAGCTGTGGCTGTCCCATCCCTGGGAGTGTCCCGGGCCAGGTTGGACAGGGCTTGGAGCAGCCTGGGCTGGTGGGAGGTGTCCCTGCCCATGGCCAGGGTGGCACTGGATGATCTTTAATATCTTTTCCAACCCAAACCATTCTGGGATTCTATGTATTTGAGAACTGCCAAACCATCTGGAGAAATCCTTTTTCATCCAAAGCAAGGATAGGTCCTTCCAAAACTCTTTAAAACTCTTTTGGAGAGGCCCAGGGGATGGAGAGAAGTCACTTCTCTACACTGCTGGGCAACCTCTGCCAGCTCTTGAAGCTCCAGGGCAGACCTGGAAGGCAGAGCAAACCCAACTGAGGATGAACATGGGCAAGAACATTCCTGGGACAAGACTGGGTTGGTGCCACTGGGAGCAGTGAAACACTGATAGGTCATTGGGAGTTGTGCCAGGGCAGGGGCAGGTGGCACAGCAGCAGGAATTTCTGCCTGCAAAGGGTGGGCAGGCACTGGCAAGGGCTGCCCAGGGAGGGTTGGAGTGCCCAGCCCTGGAGGTGCCCAAGGCAGGACTGGTCGTGGCACTCAGTGCTCTGGGCTGGGGGACAAGGTGGGCATCGGGCACAGGGTGGGCTGCAGGGGCTGGCAGGGCTTTGCCAAGGTGGGCATTGGGCACAGGGTGGGCTCCAGGGGCTGGGATGGCTTTGCCAAGGTGGGCATGGGGCACAGGGTGGGCTCCAGGGGCTGGCAGGGTTTTGCCAACCTTAATGATTCAGGGAAAACCAAGGGAGTTCACCTAATTGGAGCACTACTGATGTGCCCATGGGGCTGGCCCTGGCACCCAGGGTCCACGTGCCGCAGATTTAGGGAACATTTAGAGGGAAAAGCCTCCTCCTCACATCTGTTTCCACCCAGAGATGCCACAGCAATCAAACCA
This sequence comes from Willisornis vidua nigrigula, assembly GCA_021164005.1. Classification (NCBI taxonomy): domain Eukaryota; kingdom Metazoa; phylum Chordata; class Aves; order Passeriformes; family Thamnophilidae; genus Willisornis; species Willisornis vidua. The sequence goes on along the minus strand of JAJPCS010000396.1, from coordinate 236,098 downwards.
GAGCTCCTGCAGGTGTAGCTGCTCATCCTGGTGGAACAGCCTGACCAACGTGGGGGGAACCTCCACCAGGAGTCAGAAGGAACTTCCAGTTCCAATGGCAGTGATTTTGGGGTTTATATTCCCAGTTAATATATCAATTCTGAGTGGTGTCAGAAGACATCAAAGCTGTGGCCTCGCTGTGCCAGCAGCCACCACACAGGGCACATGTCTCCATTGTCATTAGCCATGGCCATCTCAGGATGACTGTGAAATGCAGACCTTCAAATGTCAGCCTGAGCCAAGGCAAACCAATCATGAGATGCTGGTGGCCTTTGGGAATGTCCCTGCTCTGCCATGTCTTTAGAGAAGGAGAAGATTTTCTGGGGTTTTTGCTTTGTGGGGCTTCTCTTTTCTTTAAGACTGTGATAAAATATGAGTTTATTCTTTGCAAGTCGTTGTCTCACGGTTTTCCCACTCGGAAGAGATAAAGTGCTCAACAAACCTCAGGAATCACAGAATCATGGAATCCTAGAATGGATTGGGTTGGAAAAGCCCTCCGAGATCATCAAGTCCAACCCTTGGTCCAACTCCAGTCCCTTTACCAGATCATGGCACTCAGTGCCACGGCCAAGCTCAGCTGAAAAACCTCCAGGGATGGGGAATCCACCCCCTCTCTGGGCAGCCCATTCCAATGCCTGAGCACTCTCTCTGCAAAGAATTTCTTTCTGCTCTCCAACTTCAATTTCCCCTGGCAGAGCTTGAGCCCATCGTGCCCCCTTGTCCTATTGCTGAGTGCCTGGGAGAAGAGACCAACCCCCACCTGGCCACAACTTCCCTTCAGGCAGTTCCAGACAGTGCTGAGGTCACCTCTGAGCCTCCTCTTCTCCAGGCTAAAAATGCCCTGCTCTGGGGCAGCATCACCCCAGAACTCCCCGTGCATCCACAGGGCACGTTGTGTGGATACAGAATTTTACCTGTTCTTTCTTACTGTGCAGCAATTCAAGGGATATTTTGGCTTAAGCTGTGCCCAATTTTGTGTAATTATGTGACACGAGAATTGCTGCTTTCTACTCATACACAATAGAAAGCAGAGATGCAAAAAGAAATTAAGGAATTCAATGAATCATGACCCAAACTCATTCTTTTATTTGATTATTTCCCCCCATACAGGCATTGTTTTGTCTCAATAGGTTTGAGTTGGAATAGATTCTTAAAAAAAAACAGAAGGGGAAAAGGAGCTTTGGATGTAACAGAATTTCCTCTGCAGGGTTTGAAGGGCAAATCCTGCTGATTTCAGAGGGAAGCGTCCCCTACTGTGTCTCAGAAAGGCTCTTCACCCTCAAAAATCACATGAAGGTGGAAAATTGGTCCATTTTGGAAGCCTCCCACTGCAGAATCCCACCCCAGAGTGGGACATCCTGAGGCTTTTCTTCCTCAAATCCATTTGTTCACATGATGTCACGTGTGTCCCCCTAAAGGGGCTGCATTATTTAATAAAGGCTTTTTATGTTCTGTTGGGAGCTTGCAGGAGGATGTAGGGAAGTTTTACTGGGCTCCTGAGCCTTGTAAAAAAGGCAGAGCTTTCTTCAGACAACCCTTCTGATCCATCTGGGGGGCCTCTGTCTGAGGGACTTGGGAGAAGTCTTGGCTTCCTCACCAAACCTGACACGAGCACCAGGCAATAAACACAAATCTAATCCATGTACACCAGAGAGAACCACGATAATCAATGCCCAGAATACATACATGTGCACTGCTGGGGTCTGGTTCATAAATTAATACACACATTGCACCATGGAATGTAAAGAAAAGCTGCTTCTGCTGCACACAAAACAGACATTGGGATGTGTGAAGCAAATAGGAAACATGTTCACCAGCAAATTTCATGGAAATCTCCATATGTCTTCTTGATTCCTCTCACGTTTCTATGATCAGTTGCTTTGCTTTTGTCTTGCTTCTTTTTTTTTTTTTTTTTTTTTTTTGTCTCAGGGCTGGTACAAATTCAGCTGCTTGTAGAGGCAGAGACAAGACTCATCTGCTGTCTGTCCACAGAGCTGTAATAAAATTTTCACCTTCTTTTGGTTTCCACCTAACAGTTTGTGATTGTTCTTCCTCTTTGGAGGGAAGGACATGGTGAAAAAGAGAACATGAAAGAGGTTTAGCTCCTGTGCAGAGATTCAGAGATTCAGGCACTAAGTTTAGCATGAATTTAGCATGAATTTGGGTCTTGGAAAATGCCAAAAAGCCCCCAAAACCTGTAGTCCAGTTCACTGCCAGGGCCTGGAGAAGAAGACACTTGTAGCTGTAGGGTAGGACAAGGGGGAACGGCCTTCAGAAAGACAAGGGTAAATTAAATATTAGGAAGGAATTGCTGGCTGGGAGGGTGGGCAGGCCCTGGCACAGGGTGGGCAGAGCAGCTGTGGCTCCCCCATCCCTGGGAGTGTCCCAGGCCAGGCTGGACAGGGCTTGGAGCAACCTGGGCTGGTGGGAGGTGTCCCTGCCCATGGCAGGGGGTGGGTTGGAGCCAAATGACCTTTGGAGGCCCTTCAATCCCAGGACATTCTATGAATCTGTGGAATTAACTGGGGGTTTTTTCTCATTGTTTCTGCCTCTTTGTCATGAGCAAATATGGAAATGGCCAATAGTGCATTTCCCAATCACATCCACTCTCCCCTGTGGTCAGGAGCACACAGGATGATGTCTGCCAGGAATCCTTTTGATGTGGGAAGCTATAAACTGCTCTCCAAGGAAAAAAGCACCCTTTGCATCCTGGTTGAGCAGCAAAGAAAATTCCTGGCGCCCAGGAGAGGTGGAACTTCAACAACAGCCACAGTGAGCAACTAAAAACCACTGGCCACCATTTATCTTGGAGATGCAGAGATGTCTTCTGACCAGATGCCCTGGGGCAGCAGAGACTCGTGTGATGCTTTTGTCATGCCCACCTCACGATCCTCTCATGATGTCCCACCAAGGACATTATTACTGTTGTCACAGTGGAGTCCTCAGAGCAAAGAGAAGCAGCATCAGCTGGCAAGGAGCACCAAAGGGGTTTTCTTTCCTTGCAGAGGGTTCATTTCTCCACCCTTGAGTGTCCAGTACACCCTCTCAGTGGGTGGGCAGGCCCTGGCACAAGTTGCCCAGAGAAGCTGTGGCTGTTCCATCCCTGGAAATGTCCCAGGCCAGGTTGGACAGGGCTTGGAGCACCCTGGACTGGTGGGAGGTGTCCCTGCTCATGGCAGGGGTGGCACTGGGTGGGCTTTGAGGTCCTTTCCAACCCTATCCATCCTGTAATTCTCTGAGAAAGGTGATTCTAAGTGCATTTTTCAGTGTCAGGTCCTTGGCTACACTGTGTTTACTGATGAAAATTACTTTTGGAAGTCTCAGAGTCAGAAGAGAACGGTACCAGCAACAGCAGCAAAACACAGAGGTGGGGAGTCCACAGACATGATCATAACATAGATAAAAAAGCCCAAGTGATGTGTGCACCACATCTTTGCTCAGTTCCTTTGAGTTGCCTCCAGCTCAGGCCCACCCAGGAGAGTCTAAGTATTGATTAAGGTCTCACCTCTGAAAATAGGATGTGTTTTAAATCCCTTTCCATCCTGCCAGACCTAGTGCCAGCACAAGGCTCCTAATGAAGAAAACTCACTCCATTGAGGTGACCAACATGAAACCTGCTCTAAAACAATGCCTTGAGGGAGCTGGGGGTGTTTAGCCTGGAGAAGAGGAGGCTCAGAGGTGACCTCAGCACTGTCTGGAACTCCCTGAAGGGAAGTTCTGGCCAGGTGGGGGTTGGTCTCTTCTCCCAGGCACTCAGCAATAGGACAAGGGGGCACGATGGGCTCAAGCTCTGCCAGGGGAAATTGAAGTTGGAGAGCAGAAAATCTTCTTTGCAGAGAGAGTGCTCAGGCATTGGAATGGGCTGCCCAGAGAGGGGGTGGATTCCCCATCCCTGGAGGTTTTTCAACTGAGCTTGGCCGTGGCACTGAGTGCCATGATCTGGTAAAGGGACTGGAGTTGGCCCAAGGGTTGAACTTGATGATCTCGGAGGTCTTTTCCAACCCAATCCAGTCTATCATTCTATGACTTGGATGAGAACATGGAACAGCAGCCCTGGGTTCTGCTCCTGAAGCAGCACTTGCCATGCAGGGAGTGGGAAGGTGCAGGTCCAGCCCTTGGCTGTGGCAGTTTCAAGATAATGATCTGTGGTCTCCTTGGGATGTCACAACATCCTTTGAACTCCGAGTCCAGCTCTTTCCCTGTTCTTTGCTTACTTCCACCAGGACAGACACCAAGAAGACAATACCCTACAAATCATTTTTGTTTTAAGTTCCTGAAGGGGTGGGTGAGAAAGGGGGAGAAGAAAGAGGGAGGGGGAAGGGAGAGAATATTTGGTCTGCTCTTAATTAAAAGCAGCCGATGACATACAATGATTTGTCTGAGGCACTTCTGAGCTGTCCCTGTTGGTGTTTACACTTGACAGCTGGACATTCTTTCCTGCCTGTACTGTTTGAACTGTGGCCAATGGGACAATCAGTCAATCTTTGATAGGTTTTTTTTTTAAATACAAAATTGACCTCTGTCTTGGAGACAAAAAGAGAGGTAGGGAAGGGAGGAAGAGCAGTTAGAGAGGTTTGGATTTCCTAGGCTGGACACTGAATTGCAAAACGGTGCCTCTGGTCATTTTGGGCTGGCTCTTAAGAGGTTTTGTTCATGTTCCTCCTCACATCTGCTTATAAAAAGAAATCATCTGTGACCTCTTCCTCCCAGAAGATGTCTGGGTAGAGGATAAACCAGAGCATCCATGTCCTTCTGCACTGGGAGTGGGATGCAAAGGGGCTCTGAACAAGAAGATTCAGGAAAGAAAATAATCATAGAGTAAGAAATACATAGAGTAAGCAACCAGGAAAATTAAATATCTGAAACCAGCCTGTCCTGAACTGAGATGCTGACAAGTCTTTGTCAAGGCCAAACGTGTCCCAGACACTCCAGAAGTTCTCTCTGCAGCTCCAAAAATCGATGGCTTGATATGAACTCAAATAGTTACTGAAGAAGGAGAGACAAAGAACATAATTAGGTCTTATCCCCGAAGTTTGAAGTAAACCAGGGAGCTGATTTCACCCAGATATCAACACTGTGCCCTGAACTTGCCTCAGGGTGTTCTGTGGCCAACTTTGGTCAAATGATGCCATTACTCAGCAGGGCTGGAGAGCTCCTTCTTGAGCCCCCGTCGCCAGAGCTGCTTTTTGTTTTGTAGACTGGAGCTTAGGCTGGGATCACACAGGGAGTAAACAGGAAGGATATATTTAGCTTCTGCAGCTCAGCTGTAGTGGGAAATCTTCACTCTGAAGTCCTGCAGTCATCTTAACATCTTAACCAGCCCCCATGATTATTCTTGAGCTCCCTGGGCTGGAGGGGATGTCTCAGTCCTGCCATCACTCCACTGCTTGTTCTGCCTTGTGTGGAGGTTGGCCTGGGTTGCCAGGTTGGGTTTATTCATCAATTTATATATATATTAAGGAAAAGAAACTAAATTTTATAAGCCATTCTGTGTCAGAACTGAACTGCCTTTAAGTGGAGTTAAAGATCAAGACTAAAATGCTTCTTTGAACATTTGAGTGGTTTCCTCCTCTGTCCTTGGACATCCAGGTCTTCTGAAAAGAGACACAGCCAAAGACACGGATAAACATCATTGCACAACACCAAGTTCATGCCAGCAATGCCCCAGCAGTGCTGGGAGGGCACTGAGTGGGAGCAGAACCTTTGCCCCACAGACCTTCACAGGGGATTTTCACAATTGCCCAGCATTGAACGCAATGGGAGTTTTCCCTTTTCAGTTTAGACCAAGGCCAAAATGTCCAAAAATTTCACTCACACTCTACTGACTTTTTCCATTACTCAATCAACTTGAGATCTTGGTGAGCACAAATCAGATTTCAGCTGCTGTTCTGCTGCATTGGCATTAAAAGTTTGCCAATTTCAATGGATTTTCTATTTTCCTCTTATTTTCCCAGAGCCTCCCAAAGCCCCAGGGAAGATGCCCTGATGAAACTCGTGGCAGGCCCCACAGTTGCTGTAACAGTGATTATTTATGTGCTGCACCAGGACTGAGACCTTTCAGAGCTGGATGGATCGTGGTGCCACCATGATTTCTCCATCATGCCTGTCAGAGTCACTCTGATTCACCTGTAAATTGTTCTTCACGCCACAGATCTGGATTTACATTTTCTCTCCTTTTCCTCATTATTCCAGCACTCCTAATTTTGCTGGTTTGGGTTCACCACCTTCCACTTGACTGAGTTGTCCCCAAGCCCCACCACAGTGTTGTGACTGAGAGGTAAGCCCTCAACTGTCCATGACCTTGTTCTCCTCCACCTGCACTGACTGGCACAGGAACTCCAGGGAATGCCATCCCAGGGCCATTTATATGAATAAAAATATCCCTGAGAAGGAAAAAGGGGGAAAGTTGTTTCTCTCAGCAGAGCCCTTGAGAGGCCCAAACTCTGCAAATGTCTCCTTGGGGAGCAACAATATCAGACTTTTTGGTTTCTCAGCCATTCACCAGAGACTCCCAGAATCCCTGAGGCTGGCAAAGCCCTGCCAGCCCCTGGAGCCCACCCTGTGCCCAATGCCCACCTTGGCAAAGCCCTGCCAGCCCCTGGAGCCCACCCTGTGCCCGATGCCCACCTTGGCAAAGCCCTGCCAGCCCCTGGAGCCCACCCTGTGCCCCATGCCCACCTTGTCCCCCAGCCCAGAGCACTCAGTGCCACAGCCAGTCCTGCCTTGGGCACCTCCAGGGCTGGGCACTCCAAGCCTCCCTGGGCAGCCCCTGCCAATGCCTGACCACCCTTTCCAGACAGAAATTCTTCTTGTCCCTTCCAGTTTAACTTCAGCTTCCCCAAGTGATTCTCCCTCTCATCCTCAGGAGGAGTATTTTAGAGAGCTGTTGTGTTTGGTTTCATTGGTGAGGACACTTCGGTTACCTGCACTTGTGTGAAACTCACTGATCAAAGTCCTCCTCTGTCTGTTCCACCTTCCTGAGGGTTGTGGATGTTCAGGTACTTCTCACATTAAGACTAATTTAGAACCTCTCACAACCAAGCAATGTCATGACACAAAAAACCACCCCCAAAGTCAACAAGCAACCCAAGCCCAGCATGTGCCACCCCAGCTGGGCCCCTCAGCCATGCAGGGGAGGGTGGGTTTATACCACAGCTATGCCCTGAGCAGGTGGACCCAATGAGCAAGGAGATGAGTCAATCCATGGGGGCTCAAGGGGAATCCCTGGATAGCACTGAATCATGGATCACCAATCCCAGGCAATAATTCCCACAGGAGACAGCTGGGAACAAACAGTTAAAGCAGCAAAGGGAGGATTTGGGTTCAGGATTCATCTCCTGGGCCACTGCTGAGTCACAGCCCAGACTGGAGGGCAGAAGGGGATGTCACAGCTGGATGTGTTCAGGCAGGGAAGAAATCAAAGCCATGATCAGCTCCCAGCTCATGAAATGATATTTATTTGTAGTTCATATTTATATTTATATTCCTCCCCTGTGAAGAGCCTGCAACATCAGCAGGGGTGGCCTTGTGGGGAAGGACCTCTCAGCATCTCTGATGGCTCAACAATGTCCGGGGCCCTCAGTGGGCTGGGAAATGAGGGCTGCTGAGAAGCCCCTGTGGTTTATCACCAAATCACAGAGTGGTTTGGGTTGGGAGGGACCCCAAAGCCCACCCAGTGCCAGCAGTTGTCAGCCATGGAAGTGCTTTTTCCTTCCCAGGGTTCCTCTGGAGATGCATTTCCAGGAGTCACATCCAACCCCTCAGAGATGTGACCCTGTGCCATGGGCATGCCCTTGGCTTCTGCCATCTGGGCCAGCTCTGGGCTGTGTTGTAACAGCTCAGCAGTGGAGACAGCGAGTCTGGGAGCGTTTTGCTGGAGAATGGCATCATTTGGCCACGGTTCCTTATCCAGACACAGCTCTCCCAAATATTTATGCCCGGGAGTAATTTCCAGAGCATTAGTAATGAGCTGAGTGGGAGCAATCCTGGGTTCACACGGACACTGAGCAAAGAAATCCCATTCCAAGAGGGGGTTTCATGCACACTCAATGTCTTTTGCAGTAAGGATGGGCTTAAGGATGTGCTTAAGTGCTTTTTGGAAGGGGAGGATGAGAATTCCCCCCCTGTCTGGGGTCAGTTTTATTTGCTATCAATGGACAGATATTTTGTGAGGTTTGCCCAGATTCTTTGTGTAAAATTAATGGTTAAACAGTTTGATTTCTGATTATCTTTGCAGTTCTTCCTCCTCCTAAATATAATAAAAGCCATTAATTCTCCCTTACATTTGTTGCATATAAAAAGACATTCCAGCACCGAGACCTGACAGATAAGCTTTTTCCTCAAGGACACTTTGGCTGACTTATAAAAGTTTTACAAGTTATAAAACCCCTGAAACAATCAGTTTCTGATGGAAATGATGACTAGAGCAAAACTAACAGGTGTTGATGCAATCCTCCTATAAGGAGGGGACATGGAAATGGAGCTCAGCTAAAAATATGCATTTTATTTCTTCATTTTACATGCTTAGCACTTTGGGTCTCCAGCCTGAGCAGCAGCAGGACCCTGTGGGGATCCTGGGTGAGATTTTGAGGGAACTCTTAGCAGGAAATGTTTGCACTTAGGAGCAGGAAACTTCCTAGAGGGTTCCTGTGCTGGTTTCAAGGTAAACCGGCAGGAGAAACGAACCCAACACAAAAGAGATTATAAGTCAGAGTTACAATTTAATAACAATATTACAATCAATGCAATGGCACAAAGAGAAATTGGGTTTAACCCCCAAACCCAGCAGTGTAACCCACCCCCTGGGGCACAAACAGAGTGGGGTTTGGTGGCCCCTGTGCTGAGCCCCATGTGGTTCCCCCGAGTCCAAAGGAAAAGGAAGGGACAAACCTGTTGGTGCAGATGATGGCACAGTCTGGGGGAGAGTGGTGGGCTCCTCCTGTCCAGGGTCTGCTCCTCCTCTGGATCCCATGAGTGGTTTTCCAAGTCCCCAACCCCCAAGATTCTCTCCCCTCAGGTTGGAGTGGGAGCCCCCAGTGCCTCCCCCAGGGCAGGGAGTTCCACACTGGGGGATCTGACTGTGGCAGTCAGGGGGGATTTTGGAATCGTTGCTGGCCCCTGAGCAGAGCTGAGCCCTCAGGTGGGTGTGGAGGTGCCAAGGAGTCCCTGCAGGGCAGTTCTCCCAGCTCCTCTGCCAGGCTTCTTTCCCAGCCAGCTCCCAGCCTGAGGGCTCAGCTGTGCCCTGGGCAGCTGCTGCCAATGGGCCCTTGGGAACAGTTGGTGGGCAATGAATGGAGGGTGGAGAATGCCCAGCTTTGGTCACACCCACACAGGGACAAACTGGTCCCACCTGCTGAACTGGGACCCCCTGTAACTGGATCCAGTGGTTCATCCTCATGTCCTTCAGAGCTTTGAAAAGCAAAATGGCATTCAGGGCTGCTAAAAAGCAGGGAGTGTTCAACTGGTTGGGCCAAGTGGAACAACACCCAGGGAATATTTACCTTCCCATATTATCTCCTGATTCCAAATCCATGCTGGCAGAACTCCTGGAGCTGGAATTTCGGGCTGCAAGGTCTCAGCAGCAGAGGAAGCAGCGTGTGGACATGTGTGGGAGTGCCTGCACCATATGGATCCCTGTTTATGCAGTTTTTCCACTCCAAGCACTCAGAGGAAATGAAAACCTGATTTTTTTGCAATGCTGCCACTGCAGGATGAAACATTGGGCTCTTCCTTAAGGGAGTTTGCTGCTTTGTGTGCTGGAAAATTATTTCTAATTTTGGGCTTTTTTTGGGGGATTTGTTTTGGTTTTCAAGTTCATAATGTCTTGGAAGAGCTGAGCTGTGGTGGGAAACACAGTTATTCGTGGGGGTGGGAGTGGGAAGCATCAAGGTGAGAGGGAAATAAAGGAAATCAAACAGAGAAAGCAAACAGAAGTGAGGGATTTTCAGTTCCTGTGTGTGTGTGTGTGTGTGTGTACATCTATCCTAGAAGAAATCTGCTTAACATGGCTCCTTAACATGGTTTTGTTTGGTTGGTTGGTTTTTTATTTTTTAATTTCAAAATAATTTGTTTTTCCTTAAGGGATTTTGCTGCTTTAGGTATGGGTGAATTATTTCTAATATTTCTCATTTCCCCTTTTCTTTTCTTTTCTTTTCTTTTCTTTTCTTTTCTTTTCTTTTCT
>JAJPCS010000396.1:194119-213805 GCA_021164005.1 Willisornis vidua nigrigula | reverse complement strand
TAAAGGGACTGGAGTTGGCCCAAGGGTTGGACTTGATGATCTTGGAGATCTTTTCCAACCCAATCCATTCTATGATTCTGTGATTCTATGAAACATTGGGCAGTCTGTGCCAGGCTCCATATTTCCACAGCTGACACCTGTTTTTTTCAGCATATCACCTGCCCAGGTGGAACCTGTGTCAGGGAGAACCAACCCTCCTCCTCTGGGTTCCAAGTAAGGGAGATCCTGCAAAATGCTATGGGTTGTTCTCCTGCATTTTGTATTCAGTTCTGCACAAGGTCTGTTTGCTGGTCTAACCCATCTGAGGTACTTGCAGGCCTTCATTTAACTTTCCCACTTCTGCATTTAGGTTTCATACCTTCTCATGTTTCATATATTTTCATACCTTTCATACATTTTCATGTGTTTCCTACATTTTCATGTTTCACACACCTCACTTGGCTTTGCAGAGCAGCTTCATCTCATGCCAATGTGCAATCAAGTCTTCTGTGTCACTGGACCCTGGAGGAGATTTCAGTGTTCCATTTATTGGGGAGAAGCTGCTCTGACCCCGAGATCAGCTCAGTTGGTTAAACCTTGGCTGTAACAATGCCAAGGTCATGGGTTCAATCCCCTGTGTGGGCCATTGACTGAAGAGTTGGACTCGATGATCCTTGTGGGTCCTTCCAACTCAGAACAGTCTGGGATTCTGTGACCCATTCCCTGGTCTCACAGTGGAAAAGAAACACACATGTAGTGGTAGGAGAAGGGGGAAAGGCTTTAAACTGAAAGAAAGTAGGTTTATACTGGATATTAGGAAGAAATCCTTCCCTGTGAGGGGGGTGAGACCCTGGAACAGTTTGCCTGGAAAAGCTGTGGCTGCCCCATCCAAGGGCAGGCTGGACAGGTCTTGGAACAACCTGGTCTAGTGGAAAGTGTCCTTGCCCATGGCAGGGAGTTGGAACTGGATGATCTTCAGCTTCCCTCCCAACCCAAACCATTCCATGACTCTACGATATCACCCTAATTTGTTATTTTTTTTACTAATTTAGCATAGTATTTTTTAAGAAAAAACCAATATTTCTAATGAGCTTTTGGATGTGCTCGGCCTCCTGTGCACCCTCCTCTCCTCTGCAGGCTGCAGGATGTGTTTTTGTGCTGCTGAGGTGCCGTGCCGGCCTCCCCTACCTGCTCACATCTCACAAGAACCGAAACCAGGGTCTGTTTCCTGACCCCGCGGCGGCTGAGCCTGCAGAAAAGAAACCATCAGATGTTCCTGTGCAACAGCTGCACGTCAAAAATAGTCCCCCAGCCAACAGCTCTGCTGCCCTGCGAGCATAGGAAGCTCTCTGCCTCTGAGAAACATGTTTCTCATTTATTGGAAGTGAGCAAGTGAGTCCTTTTTCCATAATCGCTTACGAGTGGGAACTGAAACCTCTCGGTGCAGAGAAGCTGCTTTTGGCACTAGAGCTGCCTCCTGGTTGTTCAGCCACTGTGGCAACAGGGATGGTCTCATCCCTGGGGGAATTTCTTCTCCTGGATGAAGGAGAATTGGCTTTGGATCTGACATTGTGTTTGGGGATGGTCAGCCTGGAGAAGAGAAGGCTCCAGGGAGATCTTGAGCACCTTCTGGTGTCTGAAAGGGCTCCCAGAGAGCTGGAGAGGGACTTGGGACAAGGGCCTGGAGAGACAGGACACAGGGAATGGCTTCAAACTGACAAAGGACAGGGTTAGCTGGGATATTGGGATGAAATTGTTCCCTTGAAGGTGGGCAGGCCCTGGCACAGGTTGGACAGAGGAACTGTGGCTGCCCCATCCCTGGGAGTGTCCAAGACCAAGTTGGATGAAAGTTCAGGAAAGATATTGAGGGGCTGGAGCGGGTTCAGAGAAGAGTAACGAAGCTGGAGAAGGGACTGGAGCACAAGTGCTGTGGGGAGAGGCTGAGGGAGCTGGGGGTGTTCAGCCTGGAGAAGAGGAGGCTCAGGGGAGACCTTATCACTCTCTACAACTCCCTGACAGGAGGTTGTACCCAGGTGAGGATTGGTCTCTTCTCTCAGGCAACCAACAGTAGGACAAGAGGGCAGGGGCTTGAGCTCTGCCAGGGGAGGTTTAGGATGGAAATCAGGAAGAGGTTCTTTACAGAGAGAGTGGTCAGGCATTGGAATGGGCTGCCCAGGGTAGTGATGGATTCTCCGACCATGGAGGTTTTTAAGATGAGACCGGACGTGACACTCAGTGCCATGATCTGGTGATTGCAGTGGGGTTGGATTCGGGGTTGGACTTGATGATCTCAGAGGTCTCTTCCAACCCAACTGATTCTATGATTCTATGATTGGAGCAACCTGGGCTGGTGGGAGGTGTCCCTGCCCATGGCGGGGGGTTGGAATGAGATGATCCTCAGGGTTCCTTCCAACCCAAACCATCCTATTTGTTACTGTGCCACAACAGGATTAAAGACACATCCAGAGACACATCCCAAGGTCTGTGCTCAGTCACATCCAGCTTTGGGAGGACCTGGTTATGTTGACCTCAGGCATATCCAGAAAAAAAGGACAAAATGGGAATTAGGACAAAGTAGCCAGACTCATCAGGAATGTCTCTGCCTCTGTTTTCAGAGCCACCATAAGCTGCACTTCCAACCCTCCCCTTGCAAGATAATTTCCCAGGCACTGTGACAAGCCCAAAGGCTACAAGTTTGTGTAAAGCCATGTCATTCCAAGGCTCTGTGAAGGGATTCTGGTGCCACAGGGCAGTGTCCTGCCAGGGGGCTGTTCAGACAGTTATTGCCCAACACAGCAGAGCTCAGGTGTCCCTGTGCCACATTTGCAGCACCCTGCTGGCTGCTCCTGCTTTCAGCTGCTCCAGGAAATATCAGACACTCCCACTCATGTGGAGAACGTCCAAGCAGCTCACCCAGTGCATGTCACTCATCCTTGGAGAAGGGTGCCCGAGGTTGCCTCACTTCCCACTCCACACTCCTCACTGTCCCAGCAAAGCAGGAAAAAATTCCTGAAGAATCCACTCCCGTGTCAGGTTTTAGACAGTTGTGTGGCACTGAATGCTCTTTTTCCTTCCCCAGATGGTGGGAATTTGTTCTTTAACAGCCTCCCACTTGGTCGGGACACGGGTGGTTCACTGCCAATGAAAACCCAGGTGCTGCTGAATTCTTGGGAGTGATTCAAGTGGGAGCCTTCCCTCTGAGTCAGGAGAAAACGGATACCCCCAGAACAGCCTGAACAGAGCCTGGGCTGCAAATTGCTCAGACAAGACATGAAATAGAGGTCCTGACCACGTCTGGTTGTCAGAGATCCCACAGTGCTGTTTGCAGAGGGAAGAACATGAACCCACAGCAACGTCCCACCACCTTCTGCCTGGATGTTGTTCCTCCTTCCCTCCTGAGCGGTGATGTCATCGTGGCCTGTCTCGAGCAATCTGGGACAAATCTGCTTGGGAGTGGGAAAAAATCCTTTGAAGGATGTTGTTCATCCTTCACTGCCCTCCTGTTCCAGGCATGGTGGAGTTCAGAGAGTCCTTCAAAAAGGGAGGTGTGTGCACACCAGTACAGACACCTGTACGCACACTTGTACACCTGTGCACACACCTGTACACACACCTGTACACATACCTGTACACCTGTACACACACATGTAGACACACCTAACACACACCTGTATACACACCTGTGCACACACCTAACACACACCTGACAACCTGACACACACCTGTACACCTGTACACACACCTGTACACACACCTGTGCACCTGTACACACACATGTACACACACCGGTACACACACCTGTACACACACCTAACACACGCCTGTACACATACCTGTGCACCTGTACACACACCTCACACACACCTGTACACACACCTGTACAGACACCTAACACACACCTGTACACATACCTGTACACCTGTACACACACCTGTACACACACCTGTGCACACACCTGTACACACACTTGTACACCTGTACACACACCTGTACACACACCTGTGCACCTGTACATACACCTGTACACACACGTACACCTCTACACACACCTAACACACAGCTGTACACATACCTGTGCACCTGTACACACACCTAATACACACATATACACATACCTGTACATCTGTATGCATACCTGTACACCTGTACACACACCTCACACACACACGCACACACCTGTACACCTGTACACACACCTGTCCATACACTTTTACACCTGTACACACACCTGTACACAGACTTGTACACACACCTGTGCCCACACCTGTACACCTGCACACCCATCTAACACACATCTAATACACACGTCTACACACACCTGGACCTACACTTTTACACCTGTACACACCTGCACACCTGTACACACACCTGTACACACACCTCTAAACATACCTGTACACCCATACACACTCCTGTACACATACCTGTACACCTGTACCCACACCTGTACACCTGGACAGATACCTGTACATACATTTGTACACCTGTATACACACCTGGACACTCATCTGTACACACACCTAACACACACCTGTACACACACGTGTACACGCACCTGTACACACACGTACATACAGCTAACACATACCTGTATTCACCTAACACACACCTGTATACACACCTGTACACACACCTGTACACCTGTACACACACTTGTAGATACAGTTGTACACATGTACACACACCTGTATACACACCTGTACACTCACCTGTACACACACCTGTACAACTATACACACATCTAACACACCCCTAATACATATATGTACACACACCTGTACATACAGATAACAGATACCTGTATTCACCTAATACACACCTGTATACACACCTAACACATGCCTGTACACCTGTACACACACCTGTGCATACACCTGTACACATGCCTGTACACACACCTGTACATACACCTAACACACACCTAAACATACACAGAGAAGGCAAATCGTTTCCTGAATGGCACAGGCACTGGGGGGAACGTGAAGTGCAGCCATGTCAGACTGAAGTGACCTCTGTGACAGCAGCACAGACACAATCCCAGGGTCACCAAGCCTGGCAGAGACCGCCAGGACCATCCAGTGCCACCAGCACCACCAGAATCATCCTCAATCCATGTCCCCAGGGGCCACATCCAGACCCCTCTGGGACACTCCCAGACACAGTGACTGCACCGCCTCCCTGGGACACTTATTCCAAGGCCTGACCACCCTGGCAGGGGAAAAATAAATTCTAATATTCCAACTGAGCCTGCTCTGGTGCAGTTTGAGGCCATCTCCTCTCCCCCTTTCCCCTGGGCCATGGCAGAAGAGCCTGACCCCCCTCACTGCCCCCTCCTGGCAGGGAGTTGTCCAGAGCAATGAGGTCCCCCCTGAGCCTCCTCTTCTCCAGACAAACCCCCCCAGCCCCCTCAGCTGCTCCTCCCAGCACATGTTCTCCATCCCCTTCCCAGCTCCATTCCCTGCTTTGGACATGCTCCAGCCCCTCTGTGTCCATGCCCAGTAGCTCCAGTACCTGTCTGACCAAGCACATATGGAATGTCTTGCTGAGCTTTAACCCAACAACCTGACCCTGAAAGGTGCCAGGGTCCATCTCTGGTAGACTCCTGACCTTTCTGGGATTTCCTGCCTGACCCAAACCAGTTGCTCCAGCCCAGACTGTCTGATGACAGGTCAAGGCAGGGAAGATGCCACCACAACCATGGGCTTGGGACCCTCAGGGTACAGCCCTGTGGGGTCACAGTGGCACCAGTGACAGCCCCAATGCCTCACCATCTGTACAACAGCCAGACTTGTTTCCTCTGCCACCCTCTGCAATTTCCCCCTGCCCTGGAGATAAGACATTTTGAAAGCTTCCTTCGGGTCCCACCCTTGGCGTGGCCTCCCATGGGGAGTGAGGGATGGATTTGGCCACGGACTGTGGAGAGATCCTGTGGTTTAAGGCAGGAGGGACATGGGCAGGATAATAAACTCTTATTTGGCACCAAAGTGAGCAGTGTCTTGCTGTCCCCAGTAAAGGGAGAGAAGCTAAAGGAAGTGTCTTCAGGCATCAGCTGAGAAGGACAAAAAGTCACGACAGAGTCTGACTCAGGGTAAACTTCATCCCATTTTCCCACTCTTGGAGCCTCTTGACCTCATTCTGCCAGGTCAACACAGTGGCATTTGCTCTGAGCCCTCACACTCTCATTGGCCTGGAAGCCAAACTCATATAAAAAGGGGCTTTTTTTTCATTGTCCAGAAAAAAAAAAAAGAAAAAAGAAAAAAGATGCCTTTATATAGATATTTTCTGCATCTGGCTCCCTCCCCACGAGTTACAGGAAATTGGTTGGCTGCCACTTAGCACAGCTGTGAGCACTTTGGGCCAGCAGTAGCCACGGTGCTGCTCCCACTTGGAATGAAAAGGCTGAGGTAGGAGATGGCTGGAACAACAACTGTCTGGTGTTGCACAGGGAGCACTGGAGGGGTTGGGATGCCAGCCCTGCTGCCCTGCCCTGCTCCACATTCCCTGGGCATGGAGAGTTTGACTTCGTGGCCCTTTGGAGCATCAAAGAGAGCCCAACACATGGATAAAACATGTCATAACAACCTGACCATAAAGGTGGATGAAGGTTGGGAAGGAAGGAAGTTCCAGCCTTGATTGACTGGCCAAGGGGAAAAAAAAAAAGGCAGGAAGGGATGTAAATCCCACTTTTGGTATGGATTGAGATCTCTGTGGAGTTGTTGTAAGCAAGAAATGGCAGAAATTTTTCTTGTGGGAAAGTTCAGCTTCTCAAAGGTGGACTCAGCACAATCCCGTCTATTGGTGAGAGGCTTCTCTCTAAGTGATTATTGATTTGGTCAATGCCAAAGACATTTTGGAAGATCCAATTGAAGAAAATAACCTTTGGCCAAATGATTGGGAATTAATTCAGTCTCCCTAATCAGATTCTTGATTTAAAAAGGGAAAAGTCTGACAGAGTAAAGGAACTGGTGATTGAAGCCATGTGGGCTGAGCAGCTCATCCTGCAGTTCCAGAGTCTGAGATTTGCTGAAGATGCAGCTCAAATAAAGAAAATTGGGAGTAATTAGACAGCCCACATGCAATGAAAAATGGGAAGGAGTTAAGAAGTAGAAAATGAAAAGTGGCCAAAATCAAGCTGCAAAGGAAATAGATCTTGCAAAGGAAATAAAAACAGTAACTTAACAGTTCTTCGTTATATAAATAAAAAGAGAACAAAGAAAGAAGAAGTGAGGACGTTCTGGGGAGGGTGACTGAGAGATCTTATCTACAGGAAAGAGCCTCAAAACTCAGGGAATGCTTTCCCAGCTCTTTCAGTGAGGATGCAAAATGCAGTGGGGAAAGCAGGATGAGTAATGGGAGTGGCAGGAAGGAGAACTGGAAATGTTCACACCTGAGGGGGAAGCAGAGCTCAAAGTGCTCCCTGCCCTCAAACTGGGTGAACTGGTCACTCTCCATCTGCACCTCTGAAAGGATTTGCATGTGAAAAGGGATGTCATTGTTCTCCTGGAGCACATGAAGAGGCAACACCAGACGGGAAAAGAGCGTGACTTTAGTAAAGGATGACACTGATGGTGGGAGAAATGGAAATGTCTTGGACACAGGGAGATTTAGGTTGGAAACCAGGGAGGATTTCCAGCCCTCTGAGGGCTGAGGCTGGCACAGGTTTCCAGGAGGAGCAGGAGTGGAAGGTGTGGAAGGGTTTAATTCAAGGAGGCTCAGGGGGCACCTTCTGGCTCTGCAATCTGTGCCAGGAGGGAGGAGCGGGGACAGGGGGTCGGGCTGTGCCCCAGGGCACAGGGACAGGAGCAGAGGGCACGGCCTCAGGCTGGGCCAGGGCAGGGGCAGGGGGGCACAGCAGCAGGAATTGCTGCCTGGAAAGGGTGGGCAGGCACTGGCAGGGGCTGCCCAGGGAGGTGTGGAGTGCCCAGCCCTGGAGGTGCCCAAGGCAGGACTGGCTGTGGCACTGAGTGCTCTGGGCTGGGGAACAAGGTGGGCATCGGGCACAGGGTGGGCTGCAGGGGCTGGCAGGGCTTTGCCAAGGTGAGCATTGGGCACAGGGTGGGCTCCAGGGGCTGGCAGGGCTTTGCCAAGGTGGGCAATGGGCACAGGGTGGGCTGCAGGGGCTGGCAGGGCTTTGCCAGCCTCAGGGATCCCGGGATTCTGTGAGAAGCATTGGAGAAACTCAAAGAAACCACATGGTTTGGTGGGACAACACATCAAGGTTGGAGTTGATGGTCTCGGACGTCTCTTCCAACCCAGTCGATTCTATGATACTGTGATCACCACCTTCCCAGTCAACCAGACAAGGTGGGCATCAGGCACAGGGTGGGCTCCAGGGGCTGGTAGGGCTTTGCCAACCTCTGGGACTCCTGGATTCTGTTTCTGGGCTCTGTTCTACACCCAGATGTTGCCATCAGTGCTGCCCAGTCTCTCAGGAGCTGCCTTGTTGGGGAACCTTCAAGAGAATTTCTGCCTCCTCCATCCACTCTCATGGGCAGGGAAAGCAGCACCAAAGCCCAATAATCATGTCTGGGATTAAGGCAGACAGGCAGGTATTGCTTTAGGTTCACATTCTAACAGTATTAGTAAGAAAGCACAAGGGCAAACCAGCTCTCTGTTGCCACGCAGGAGGATTTTGGCAGGAGGAATAAATACTGAAAGCTCTGCTTGTAATTAAGCTCTATCTGCAGCCTGTGGGACTGTCCAGGAGAATTCCCATTGCTCCAGCTGAAGATGCTTCAAAGTCCACAGCAAAGGACACACCACTGAGAAGTTTTGCTGGTCAGGTCTTTAATTATGGCTTTGTTATACATTTAATTTCTAGATGAAAGAGCAGCCACTGTAAGTTTGGCTGTTAAAATCATGCACGTTGCAAGTTGTTAAATCAGCTCCTCACTTTTTGTTAATTCCCAAATATGTCAAGGAAGAAAGTAATTTAACATAATGTGTGGGGAGCTTTTAGTTCCTTTCTCTCTTCTTAACTTTGGTTTAATTGGATGGGGACTGCAGTGAAGCAGAAACGGTGCCACACATTGAAAATCAAATATTTCAGGGCAAGATTTCCCAGGGAAATTCAGAGACATCAGGAAGAGGAACAGCCAACTTAAAAACAGGAGTGTTTGGAGCTGCCTCAGTTATCAGGAGCCTCTGTGATTATTCTCTACTAGAACCACAGATTTTTTAATTTTTTTCCCAGTTGGGATGTGCCCTAATGTTGTCCTGAGTCATTTTACTGCTTCCCCAATAAAGCCAAAGGCTTTCCAAGGCTGGGCTGGTGCAGACAGGCCTTTCTTTCCATGAAAACCCCTGTGACACAAATGCCTCCCATCAAAAATATCCACATGACACACAGGAGTCAGAAACGTTTTCCTGGGCAATAAAGAGGATTAAGTTGGTGAATTCCCACCTTTCTCAGCTCCTGCCAGAGCTCAGGGAGCATTTGGACAATGTTTTCAGGGCCATGGGGGGATTGTTGGGGTGTCCTGGGCAGAGCCAGGAGTTGGACTCATTGATCCCTGTGGGTCCCTTCCTGCTCAGGATATTCTATGATTGTATAAGATGCTCTTTCCTATTTAAAGTAATCCTAAAAAACCAAAGTCAGACTCCCTGAATATATCCTGAAGTCCAAGTCTGTGTTATTTTTGCCTTTTGGCTGCACATGTTGGCAAATGAAGTCCCAGCAGCCCCTGTGGTGTGCCAGGCACTGCTGTGGCACACGGTGCAGCCCTGGCACAAACCAGCTCATCCCAACAGGGAGAGCTCAGAAAGTCTTGGAGCATCTCACTGGGAAATGGAATTAACCCCAGCAGGCCCTTCTGAACCTCTGACTGAGCCTTCTGACAGTGAGATTTGCAAACTTGAGAGGGGCCCCAGGAGAACCTCATGAGGTTCAACCAGTCCCAGAGCTGGTGCTGCACATGGAATGGGACAACCCCAGAAATGGGCAAGGACTGGGAGATGAACTCACTGGGAGCAGCTTTGGGAGAAGGACTTGGGGGTTCTGGGGGTGAAAAGCTGGGCATGAGCCAGCTGTGTGTGCTGGCAGCTCTGGGATCCAACAGCACCCTGGGCTGCACCCAAAGGGCAGTGGGCACAGGGCAGGGGGGATTGTGCCCCTCTGCCCCTCAGGTGAGCCCCACCTGCAGAGCTGCCCCAGCCCTGGGGGCAGCACAGGAAGGACCTGGAGCTGCTGGAGAGGCCAGAGGAGGCCCCAGGATGGGCAGAGGATGGAGCAGCTCTGCTGGGAGGAAAGGCTGGCACAGCTGGCATTGGCCAGCCTGGAGAAGAGAAGCTTTGGGGGGACCTGAGAGCTTCTTCCAGTGCCTGAAGGGGGTTATATGAAAAGGAGGCAGAGGGACTTTTTATAGAGGCAGAATGACAGGACAAGGGGCAATGGTTTTAAACTGATAGAGGGCAGGTTTGATTAGATATTGGGAAGGAATTGCTGGCTGTGAGGGTGGGCAGGCCCTGGCACAGGGCGGGCAGAGCAGCTGTGGCTGCCCCATCCCTGGGAGTGTCCCAGGCCAGGTTGGAGAGGGCTTGGAGCAGCCTGGGCTGGTGGGAGGTGTCCCTGCCATGGCAGAGGGTGGCACTGAGTGGGCTTTGAGGTCCTTTCCAAACACCAGATCATTCTGTGGTTCCATGACTGACCATGTGTATGGAAAGTCAGCCCAGCAGCAGCAACCCCAAGAGCGACCTGGATGATGTTTCAAGTGTGGAAAGCCCCAAATGCCCAAAGGAGGATTCATGGCCAGGCTCAGTCACTAATTCAAGCTCTCACAGAGGATTAAAAATGCTGCTCATCAGGCAAGAAAGGAGAAAACTCAAATTAAGTTCTTTGCTTTGTCAACGAAAGCCAGAGCAGAGTCAAGAGTGCTGCTTCCAAAAAATACACCTGACCAATCTGCACCAAACCTGCCCCCAAAACAGCTGACAAACATGTGCCAAATAACTCAGAACCTGCCTGCAGACTTTTTCCTGAGCAGCAAATGAAGCCACATTCACACAATGAATAATTCACTGCAAATGATTCACCAGGTTTACAAACTCCTTAATCCTTGATCTCTTCTTCCAAACTGAGTGGATGAATTTCTCGGGATTATTTTTAGAATTTATCCCAGAAACTGAATTATCTTCCAGGTTTTTTAAGCCCTCTTTTGGTTTCACTGTTACATTTTTGTTGCCTGTTACCCAATCCCAAGGAGGACTGTTCCCCTCCTGACTTACTGCCTTCCAGTGAAGTTCCTTTTAATTGTTGTCTCCTGTTTGCTGGGGTGACTTTCTGGGTTCTGGGTGTCACACACTCTTTGCTGGTTCACCTCAACCCTCTTCATTTGCATTCTCAGGCCTCAGGGGCTGAGCAGAAACTCTCTCTATCACCAAGTGGGACCTTCCAGCCCCTTGTCCTTGTGAACTTGCACATTCATCTCCACCCTGGGGCTTCTTTTCCCCCATCTCAAGTGCCACCACCATTTCCCAACCTCTCAGCGTGTAAATGCCTGTCCTCTGGCCCACATTTGCTGTCCCTGAGCTGCTGTCAGTGTTTGCTGCCCTTCAGGAGGTGCTGGAGGATGGAGCAGAGGCACAGTGAGGTGTCCACAGGTGAGTCATCCTGGAATTCTCAGCATCCGCAGGGATAATCATGGAGCCAACACAGTTCTTTGCCATCACAGGGCTGAGTGAAGTGTCAGTGCAAGGGAAGGACTGTAGGGAGGGGGGATGGAGGCAACAGGACCAGGAGGTGGCTGGTGAAGGGACTGGAGCACAAGTCCTATGGGGAGAGGCTGAGGGAGCTGGGGTTGTTTAGCCTGGAGAAGAGGAGGCTCAGAGGTGACCTCAGCACTGTCTATAACTACCCGAAGGGAAGTTCTGGCCAGGTGGGGGTTGGTCTCTTCTCCCAGGCACTCAGCAATAGGACAAGGGGGCACGATGGGCTCAAGCTCTGCCAGGGGAAATTGAAGTTGGATATCAGAAAAAAAATCTTTACAGAGAGAGTAATCAGGCATTGGAATGGGCTGCCCAGAGAGGGGGTGGATTCCCCATCCCTAGAGATTTTTAAACACAGATTGGACATGGTGCTGGGTGCCATGATCTAGTAAATGGACTAGAGTTGGACCAAGGGTTGGACTCGATGATCTTGGAGGTCTTTTCCAACCCAATCGATTCTATGATTCTATGATTCTATGATCCTGTGCCACCAAACTGTGGGCCAGGCAACGGTGAAGATCATCCCCCAGAAGAGATGCCAGGAACTCCCTGAGCTCCAGGGCTGCAAAGCAGGGTGTGTGTCCAACAGATCCAGATCCTCCTGTCTCCTCCTGCACTGAAGAGTTACACACAATTCCACACCCAACAAGGGAACTGATGGTTCAGTCCCAACCTGGCATTTGCAGCAGCCAGTCTTGTCTTCACCCTCCCAAGGACCTTCCCCTGGGACTCTACAGCCTCTTTCTTCAGGTCCCAGAATCCAGAGGAAGGTCCAGAGCTATTTGGAGACTCTTCTTCCCTTTCCCACTTTGGCTTGGGGTGCAGAGAAGAGCAACGAGGCTGGAGAAGGGACTGGAGCACAAGTGCTGTGGGGAGAGGCTGAGGGAGCTGGGGGTGTTTAGCCTGGAGAAGAGGAGGCTCAGAGGTGACCTCAGCACTGTCTGGAACTGCCTGAAGGGAAGTTCTGGCCAGGTGGGGGTTGGTCTCTTCTCCCAGGCACTCAGCAATAGGACAAGGGGGCACGATGGGCTCAAGCTCTGCCAGGGGAAATTGAAGTTGGAGAGCAGAAAAAATTCTTTGCAGAGAGAGTGCTCAGGCATTGGAATGGGCTGCCCAGAGAGGGGGTGGATTCCCCATCCCTGGAGGTTTTTCAGCTGAGCTTGGCCGTGGCACTGAGTGCCATGATCTGGTAAAGGGACTGGAGTTGGCCCAAGGGTTGAACTTGATGATCTCAGAGGTCTTTTCCAACCCAATCCATTCTATGATTCCGTGATTTACCTTCTCCACCTCTTTCTCCTCATGGACAGTCTGAGGCAGTGAATGCACTGAATGAATTACAGTCACCCCTAAATGACAGCAGATGCCAATATTCAAGCTAATGCCAAAGCTGTTGGGAGGAATCACAGAATCCCAGGATATTCTGAGTTGGAAGGGACCCACCAGGACCATCCAAGTCCAGCTTTTTTCCCATCATGCAGAAACACCATGTATGGTCCAAAATGTTTTGACTTCTAAGTGACAATTTTTTAAACTCACAGAAAACTGGATTTTTCAACCTCACATGTTGCTCTTTTAGTCCATAGCAAGATGAGTGTAGAGAGTTGCCAGATCAGTGTCTCACTTCTGTGCTCACTGTTCTCAAGACCAAATGACAGAAAGTTTCTCAACGTCCAGGCTGCAGAGAGCAGGAGGAGTCCACAGCCCAACTTCTGCTGGGCAGTATTAAAAACCAGAAACACAAAACCTGGTCCTGCTGCTGGTTTTTAGCTCAAATCTTCTACACTTGGAGCCATGAGACACACACAGCATTTAAGCCAAGCTCAGCTGGCAGGCTAAGGACTAACAACTGTGCTCATTTCCCAGGGCCTGCCTTTCTCTGGCCATTTGTTTCTTAGTGTCTTCCAAGTTCTGTCTTAAAAAGCCCCTTTTAACTATTTAATTTTTTAAAAGGAAGGATCTGCTTATATTCAGCTCATGAACTGAGTGAGCACAACCTGACAAACCGAAATGTTGAAGCTGCATTGACTTCCTCTCAAATTACCAATTATCTGTTCATACATTCTGTTCTTCTGGTTACAGTTTTGAGGCAAACGTGAAACCCAAACTCGCAGGCACCGCAAGTGAGTGACGGTTTAGCTGAACCACATCTCTAAATTGGTGACACAGGGCAGGGGCCTAAAAATAAACCCTGCAATTGTGGGTTTGGTTTCAGAGCCACAGCACAGTCAATAGCTTTGGTGCATGGCAAGGAGAAAAAAAAAAAGAACCTGTTGTTCCAAAAATATGAGAAAAAACCCCTCAAATAGTCACGGCTTGAGGTCTCTGAGCCCACACAGGTGTAGTTGTGAATGTGAAAAATAGCTGGTTGCCATTGAAACACTTGCTGTAAGTTCAGAGAATGGTTTGGGTTGGAAGAAACTTTAAAGATCATCCCATTCCAATCCCCTGCCATGGGCAGGGACACCTCCCACCAGCCCAGGCTGCTCCAAGCCCTGTCCAACCTGGCCTTGGACACTCCCAGGGATGGGGCAGCCACAGCTGCTCTGCCCAACCTGTGCCAGGGCCTGCCCACCCTCCCAGCCAGCAATTCCTTCCCAATATCCCATCTAGCCCTGCCCTCTGGCAGTTTAAAACCATTGCCCAGAGCAGCTGTGGCTGCCCCATCCCTGGGAGTGTCCCAAGCCAGGTTGGACAGGGCTTGGAGCAGCCTGGGCTGGTGGGAGGTGTCCTTGCCCATGGCAGGGGGTGGGATGGCATCTTTAAGGTCCCTTCCAACTCAAATCATTCCAGGATTCCATGTCTCTGACAGTGTGAAAAAAGCACAAGGAAGAACCTAAACCTGTTGTTCCCTCTGAACTATGGAATGTCATCACATTCCTCTCAGTGTGGTCACCACATTAATTTCATTTCTGATTTCAGCCATGAAAGTGTCCCTTTGGAATGTTTCCAGCCAGTCTAACTCTAGTAACAACTTTAAAGGTTAGTTTTTTATCAAATATGTTATTAAACAGCAAGACAGCTCTGAAAAATTGATGCTGTTCCCCCCCAGTGATGGTGTGGAGGAGGAACTTGCAGTAGTGAAGAAGACCAGGCAGATGAATCCAAGGAACCAACAGCCTGCAGTGACCTTGGCTGTCCACGGACATGTTGGGCTGGTTTGGGATGTGGGGAATTCTCTGCATTTGAATGACAGAAAAACTGTTTCTAGGGCACAACTAGTTTTGGTTTGATAAACCAAAAATATCATTCAGTTCTAGCTCAGCAAGGGAAGAGTCATCTGAACTACCTTGGGAACTTGAGACGGGGGGATTTCTGAACCTGGAGGGAGAGGCTGAGAAAGATCCCAGTGTCAAAGCCAGGGAAATTAAAATCCTTGGGCTCAGCAGGGGGACCGAGTACAAGGCCTGCCCAGAGAGGGGGTGGATTCCCCATCCCTGGAGGTTTTTCAACTGAGCTTGGCCGTGGCACTGAGTGCCATGATCTGGTAAAGGGACTGGAGTTGGACCAAGGGTTGGACTTGATGATCTCAGAGATCTTTTCCAACCCAATCCATTCTATGATTCTGTGCTTCCTGAATCCTTTGCTGTTCCTCACTCTTTGCTGTTCCTCACTCCTGAATCTTTTGCTGTTCCTCACTCCTTCCCAGCTCCTGGTGTGGGTCCAGCCCAGTTCCCAAGGCCTGCCTTGGAGCTGGACCAAGGGTTGGACTTGATGATCTCAGAGGTCTTTTCCAACCCAATCTATTCTATGATTCTGTGATTCTGAACTGGGCTGGAAGCAACAGCCAAAAAATGGAACAACACACACAGGGTTAAATGGGGAAGTTCAAGGTGTTGCTCCAACTGTGCAGCAGAAAATGAAAATGTGAAGCTGGTGCAGCTGAAAGGAACAGCAACAACAAGCACAGGTAAGTTCTAGAGATAGAAATAAGAGGAGTGGGACAAGAGGGGAAGAGGACAAGCAAACAAAGCCTAAAATAACACACACAATGTAAAAATGTCTTTCCATGCATTAAAAAGGTGAAGGCCAAGAACAAAATGACAGCTCTGACCATTCCCTGGGATGGCAAAGTGTGAACCCAGGTCAAGAAAGACATTAAGGGGAGGATTTTTCTACCATGTTTTCTTGGCTCTGGCCTCAGCAGTGAATTCAGTGGTGACTTATCTGCCTTAGGGCTACTCTTCCCAGACACTGAAGATGCTGCTTTGCCAGAATTTCCCTCAAGGAAATAGTGGGAGAAAGAGAACAGATGCATTTCAGAACAAGGGACACAACAGGTGAGCTATTTCTCCTTGAATTTACTGCCTCTGTCCAAGAGCCAATCAGCAAACACTGAAAATCAAGTCCAAAATTAACAACTTAACTCCATTCCTCCATTAGACTGGAGCTTTCACTGTAAAAAGGTGTCTCATCTGGAAAATCACCGAGCTCTTTCACTGCTACAAAGATGATTAATCTAAAAGGGAATGTGTTTATTGGGAGGGGAACTTTATTAACTCTATCTCCATCAGAGCACACACAGATGACTAACTGGGATGGTTGGAAAGAGCTCCCATAAGTGCAGATGATGCTGGAAATAACCACTGCAGGACTTGGTGAACCTCCTGGAATTCCTGAGCATGCCTAAATGCAGGATAGTGCCACACCAACACCTCTGCTCTCTCTGTAGAACACCCCAAAAGGACACTTGGGATGTGCCTGAAGATCACTGGTGTCTCAGCAACGCTGCTGCTTCTGTGGCCCCACCAAGCACAAATGATTGGCTGCTTGCAGGATAAATCACAAAGTGTCCTGGGGTCTGGCACAGACGCATCACCTGTGTGCTCTAAAAACCCTCTCTGAGCTTCTGGAGGTCACAGAGGAGCTGCCTGGTGCAAATTGCTCTGTTGTATTCCATGGATGGATTGGCTTAGTTCCCTCCTGTGTGCTTAATGAAATTAAAACTGGGCTTGACAAGGCATGGCAGGACTTGCTGGTGAAATAATCCATGTTTATTCATTGCAGAAACACTGTTTGCTGATCCTTAATATGCTGCCCCTCAACAGGACCCAGCACTGTGCACCTGCAGCCCAGAAAGCAGAACATTCCCTGGGCCACCTTGAGGGAGGGGATTCTCCTCCTCTGCTCTGCTCTTGTGTGGTCCCACCTGGAATGCCACATCCAGCTCTGGGATCCCCAGCATAAGAAGGATGTGGAGCTGCTGGAGTGAGTCCACAGGCCATGAGGATGATCAGAGGGTTGGAGAACCTCAGCTTTGAAAACAGCCTGGAGAAGAGAAGGCTCTGGGGAGTCTTAGAGCAGCATCCAGTACCTAAAGGGGGTCTGCAAGAAAGATGGAGAGACACTTTTTGCAAGGGCCTGGAGTGACAGGACAAGTGGGAATGGCTTCAAACCAGAAGAGATTTGGATTAAAGATGAGGAAGGCCTTCTTTACTGTAAGGATGGTGAGAAATGGGAAGATATTGCCCAGAGCAGCTGTGGCTGCCCCATCCCTGGAAGTGTCCAAGGCCAGATTGGAGTAACCTGGGCTCATGGAAAGTGCCCCTGCCCCATAGAAGAGCGGGGACTAAATGGTCTTTAAGGTCCCTTCTGAGCTCCCCTGTGAGCCACAGACATGAATTTCCCTTTCACAGGTTGAGCTGCATCATCCTGCTCCCCACTTGCTGTTCTGCAGCACTGAGCAGACAAGGGTTCACTGAGAGAACTGTGGCAATGGGCCCTCAAAAACCTTCATAAAGGCAGGATTCAGAATTTCATCCAAGAGAAACCTTCAGGAGCTGAAGGCCCCAATCCCATCGACCAGGACTTCAGCTCCCTGTGGCTCCTTTTGAAATCTCAGTCAAATTTTCATTGAATCACAGAATCATAGAATGAACTGGGTTGGAAGAGACCTCTGAGATCATCAAGTCCAACCCTTGGTCCAACCCCACTTTGATTACCAGACCATGGCACTCAGTGCCACGTCCAGTCTCATCTTAAAAACGTCCAGGATCGGAAAATCCACTCCCTCTTTCGGCAGCCCATTCCAATGCCTGAGCACTCTCTCTGGAAAGAACTTCTTCCTGATATCCAACCTAAACCTCCCCTGGCAGAGCTCAAGCTGTGACCTCTTGTCCTACTGTTTGTTGCCTGAGAGAAGAGACCAACCCCCACCTGGCCAGAACTTCCCTTCAGGTAGTTGTAGAGAGTGATGAGGTCTCCCCTGAGCCTCCTCTTCTCCAGGCTAAACACCCCCAGCTCCCTCAGCCTCTCCCCACAGCACTTGTGCTCCAGTCCCTTCTCCAGCCTCGTTGCTCTTCTCTGGCCCCGCTCCAGCCCCTCAAGATCTTTCCTCAACTGAGGGGTCCAGAACTGAACACAACACTCAAGGTGTGGCCTCCCCAAGGCAGAGTCCAGGGGAAGGGTCACTGCCCTGGCCCTGCTGGCCACGCTAGTTTGGATCCAGGCCAGGATCCCCTTGGCCTTCTTGGCCACCTGGGCACACTGGTGGCTCCTGTTGAGCTTCCTGTCCCTCAGTCCCCCCAGGTCCCTTCCTGCCTGGCTGCTCTCCAGCCACTCTGTGCCCAGCCTGGAGCGCTGCAGGGGGTTGTTGTGGCCAAAGGGCAGGACCTGCACTTGGCCTTGGTGAACTTCATCCCACTGCAATCAGCCCATCTCTCTAACCTATCAAGGTCCCTTTTCTGTCAGGTAACACCAGTTAAACACTGTGGGGTTTCTTTCAACACTCAGAACTAAGAAATTACAGACTGCAGGGGTAAAAGAAATAAATGGCCGTGGTGGTCTTCATTTTCCCAGCCCCTGTGATGAGACATCCTTGAAGTTTGCAGCTGGTTGACCTTCAGAACCCTTGGTTTGTTCCCTGCGTTCTCACATGAAGAATGAAAACTGGTTTTGTAGTTTCCCCCCGAGAATCTCAGTTTCTCGCCGAGGTTTTCCCACTTCAAATCGGGCAGCACTTTCTGTGCTTGGGGAAGGGACCTCTCTCTGTGCCTGCAGTGAAATGTTTGAAATGCTTCCAGGGCGCCTCTCGGAGCTGCTGAGCTGTTTCTAGCGCTTCTTTCACACGCTGCGCCGAAGGGAATTCCCAGCTGAGCTGCAGTTTTACCACCTAAATTAGACCTTCAAGCGCATCCCTCGCCCGCGGGCGGAGGTTTCACCTCGCAGCAGCCTGACACGAACCAAGAACCGGGCGCTCGCTTTTCACCGAGCGATGTTTACCTAATTAAGAGCTCCTCAGTAGTCCCCAGTCAGTTAATTGTGTCATTAGCGGCAGTTTTGACGGGAGGAACAACTCGTGCCTGGAGGATGAGGCTGGTTGTGCTGGAAGGCTCCGGAGCATCCCCCGGGATGCGGGAGCGGCAGCCGCTCGGCGCAGTAATTGGTCCCCCGACGGGCTCGTTCAGCTGCCAGAGGGGATGCTCTGCCTTGCGAATCCAAATCGGAGCTGCCACAGCTCCTCTGTCGCGTGTTTAACTCGTGGCTCCCCTGCATGGGAGGGGTGAGTGTCTCTGCCCTGCTCTGCCCTCCCGGCTGGAAAAGGGATGGAAAACACAGCGAAGGTCTGGGGGAGATCACTCACCGAACATCACGGACAAAACACTCGAGCTGGGGATGGGGATTGAAATTATTACCAATTAGATCAGAGAGGGATAACGAGAAGTCAAATATATTTTACAAACACTTTCCCCCCAGCCCTCCCTCCCCTCCGGGTTCTGCCTCCTCCTCTCAAGCAGCACAGGGAGAGGAAGGGTGGGGGGTCCACTCAGGGCATCCCACCTTGTTTCTGCCACTCTGCAGGGAGAGGAGTCCTTGCCCTGCTCCAGCGTGGGGTCTCTCCCACGGGAGACAGTTCTCCACTAACTTCTCCTGTCTGAGTCCTTCCACAGGGTCAGACCTTCAGGAAGAGTCTTCTCTGGCCTGGATCCCTTCCATGGGGTCAGTCATAGAATCACAGAATGGATTGGGTTGGAAAAGCCCTCCGAGATCATCAAGTCCAACCCTTGG
>JAJPCS010000396.1:167296-183560 GCA_021164005.1 Willisornis vidua nigrigula | reverse complement strand
TGCTGGTGGTGGTGGTGGTGCTGGTGGTGTTGGTTGTGCTGGTGGTGTTGGTGGTGCTGGTGGTGTTGGTTGTGCTTGGGGTGTTGGTGGTGCTGGTGCTGCTGGTGGTGTTGGTGGTGTTGGTGGTGCTTGGGGTGTTGGTGGTGTTGGTGGTGCTGGTGGTGCTGGTTGTGCTGGTGGTGCTGGTGGTGTTGGTGGTGCCTGTGGCCATGGGGGCTGCAGGAGGGTGTTCCTCACCCTATGCTGTCCCTGCTGTGGCTTTTCTGCTGCTGCATCAATGCTGCCAGTGAGCAGAGAAACAGAACTGGAGCCCCAGAGCTCAGCCCTGGTCCCCTCCAGACCCTTCCCAGAGCAAGTGGTGAGTCCTGCCCTGAGATCCTGCCCTGAGATCCTGCCCTGAGATCCCTCCATGGCTGCAGTTCTCAGCCCTTCACTTCCTTTGTTATTCCCTCCTCTTTCTCAGAAATTCAGATGCAACCAAGTTGCCCACATATTATGTAAAAAACAGCATCTTTTTAAGCCCACAAAGGAGGTTTGGGGGAAACAGGTGCAAGGTGGAAGAGGAGGAGGAGGAGGAGGTAAAGATGACACTCTGAGCCTGCCTTTTCTTTCTTTTTCTTTTTACTAAAATGAGCTTTAGCAGTGACAGCTAAACAGAGTCCCATTGCCTTGGATTTTCATCAGTTTGCAATCACTGCCTGCACTGGCAATGGCCACAACATCCAACCACACTCATGGAGAGGAAAAAAGGAAAAAAAAAGAGAAATGAAGGGGAAAAAAAGAGACTCTTATCATGGTCAGCCCTCACCACTGATATGCAGAGATAGTACAAACCTTGGGGGGTTAAATTATGGAAATGAAGCCAAGGTTTTCTCTGAGGATTTGTCTGTGAATTGTGAGCTGGACCAGGGCTGGGAACAGCTTGGAGGGGTGTTCCCAAAATGAGAACTGGGAGATGGGCATGGAAGGACATTTGGCCTGGCTCTAGTAGGCACTGAACAGGAGAAGGGAGGTGGAAATTTCTCTCGTGATGGGCACCTGCCTATGGAGAAGGTGAGATACTGGGAAGAAATCCTTCCCTGTGAGGGTGGGCAGGCCTGGCATAGGCTGCCCCATCCCTGGAAGTGTCCAAGGTCAGGTTGGACAATTCCACCAGCTGAATTCATCAATTTTATCTGCACAGTGAAGGACAACCCCTTTAGAAGAGGATTATCCTTGTGAAGAGGATCCCAAACTCCTGAACCCACTGAGGGCTTAAGTTGTATTTATAAAAGTTTGTGCAGCCCCAGGAATATCCCATATTTGTTGTGGACTGAATGGACCATGGGAGAAAGGAGGAGGAAGGTGCAGCCAGCACAGCTTCCCATGGGGAGGTCTCCAAGTTTTTCCTCCCACCCCACTCAGATCCCTCCTTCCTGTGCCCCTGAGGGACGTTTGGTTTTCATTTGGATCTCCCACCACGACTTTCTCTTCAAAGCATCCCAAGCCAGACTTTTGTTCCATCCCATTTCCAGTTCTCATTAATAGTTCTTAACTTACAAAGCATCTCTCATCCTTCTAAAAAACCCAAAAAACACACAACTTTTGGCAGCAGGACACAGAAACTCAGGCAAAGGCCCAGCAGAGAGGGGGAACATTCATTATTGATTTGTGATATGAGACGTGGTGGGATTGGAATAAAGGCAGTTGGAACTGTTCAATATTCTCTCCAGCAAACATGTAAGAACCTCTTGAGGTTCTCCTGAAATTGGAGCTGCTCCAACTTTGCTGTGGTTTCCACACTGGTGGAGAGGATTATTTGACAACAATTGGTTCTCAGCTTTTTCCCTGTAGGATATTTAGGGATCCTGCTTTTTGCCTCCATACAGAGGAAAACAAACCATGCACTGAAAGAAAAGAAAAAGGAAAACGTTCTGGTATCAGTAGAGCAAAAAAATGAGTGATGTTTTATTTTAACTTCCGGAACTGATCTACTTGAGTTCAGAAAAGTTTATTAAAGGCCCAAATCCCTTTAACAAGGGTTCCAGAAATCCCTTACGAGCAGTGATGATCTGGAAGAAGATGCAGAGAGTTTAAATAGGTGGAAACTGTGCCTTTTTATTGCCAGACAAAGCCTTGTATTCCAACTTGCAGTATCATCCTGTCCTAATAGAAACCACATGAGATCTGCAGCTGGAAGGTTCAGGCCAGTGCTTTGAAGGCCATGAAAAGCTTCCCATTAGCAGTTAAAATATTTCCACTGAGCACAACAAACCTCGTGTTCCTGAGGCCTTGGTTTGCACAGGGAGAAGATGCAGCGCAAAGGCAGCACAGGGAGAGGCTGCAGAGACCAGACCTGGAGCTGGGAGGGGACTTGGGTGATGCCAAAGTGCTCTTGGCCAAGGACACAGCAAGGGAGAAGGTGTGGAGTGGGACAAGGGGGTTCACTGGGCTGAGCTCATGAGCCTGAGCTTGAAGGTTGAGTGGACCCCATTCCCAGGATCATGGAATCATCAGGGTTGGAGGAGACCTTCAGGACCATCCAGTGCCACCATCACCAGCACCACCAGGATCATCCCCAATCCATGTCCCCAAGGGCCACATCCAGACACTTCTGGGACACTCCCAGACACAGTGACTCCACCACCTCCCTGGGACATTCATTCCAAGGCCTGACCACTCTTGCAGGGAAAGTTTTTTTCTAATCTCCCATCTGCCCCTGCCCTGGTGCAGTTTGAGGCCATCTCCTCTCCCCCTTTCCCCTGGGCCATGGCAGAAGAGCCTGACCCCCCTCACTGCCCCCTCCTGGCAAGGAGTTGTGCAGAGCAATGAGGTCCCCCCTGAATCTCCTCTTCTCATAATAGAGTCCTCTCATGCCCCTGTCCTTTGGACTCTCCAGCAGGGACTAGAAAACACTGGAGGGAACCATCTCAGACCTGCCCTACTCCTCTAAGGCCTTATTTCAGACCAGCTGAGGACCTGAGGCACACCATGGTGTCCCACCAAGGGCTGCGTGTTCACCTTTCAGGGGACATTCTGTGGCACATGTTGCTCAAACTGTGGTGCCCCACACAGCAGGTTCACTGCCCACCATCACCACCACTGGCCAAAAACCCTCTGCTGCAGCTTTTGTTGGGAGAAGACAAGCTCCCCAGCCCCTGTGGTGGTGAGACCCTGTCCTGAGGGGGTGTCAGACATGGAAAATGAATGTTCCTGGAGTGGTTTGCCAGTGTTGGAACCGCTTTCTGCAGGTCCTGGTGGTGAAGGTTGGTCCTGCCACCTGATTGCTGTGGTTACAGACTCTGTGTTTTGTGGTTGCTCTGGGGGAGGTTCAGTTGCTCTGCGCTGTGGATTCTGTGGTTTGACTGCATTATCTCCACTGCTGTCTCTGTTGGCAGCAAGTTTTGCTTCAGCTCTTGCTCCTTCCCTGCCACTCATCTGTTTTCCCCACCCCAGGTGGCACTGACAGCCCTTTGGAGATGGAACTGGGAGTTTTAAATTGAATATTGGGATAAAATTCCTTCCCAAAAAGGGCTGTGAAGTATTGGAAGTTGTGCCCAGGGAAGGTGTTGAGTGACCATTCCTGGAGGGCTTTAAAAGACATGTAGATGTGACATGTGGGGAATGGTTCAGTGGTGGCCTTGGAGAATGGCTGGACTTGACGATTTTTAGAGGGCTTTTCCAACCCAGACCGTTGAATCATAGAATCAATTGGTTTGGAAAAGAGCTCCGAGATCATCAAGTTCAACCCTTGGGCCAACTCCAGTCCCTTTACCAGATCATGGCACTCAGTGCCACGGCCAAGCTCAGTTTAAAAACCTCCAGGGATGGGGAATCCACCCCCTCTCTGGGCAGCCCATTCCAATCCCTGAGCACTCTCTCTGCAAAGAATTTCTTTCTGCTCTCCAACTTCAATTTCCCCTGGCAGAGCTTGAGCCCATCGTGCCCCCTTGTCCTATTGCTGAGTGCCTGGGAGAAGAGACCAACCCCCACCTGGCCAGAACTTCCCTTCAGGCAGTTCCAGACAGTGCTGAGGTCACCTCTGAGCCTCCTCTTCTCCAGCCTAAACACCCCCAGCTCCCTCAGCCTCTCCCCACAGCACTTGTGCTCCAGTCCCTTCTCCAGCCTCGTTGCTCTTCTCTGGCCCCACTCCAGCCCCTCAGTCTCTTGCCTGAACTGAGGGGCCCAGAACTGAACACAACACTCAAAGGGTGGAATCATGGAATGGTTTGGGTTGGAAGGGACATTAAAGCCCATCCAGTGCCACCCCTGCCATGGCATGGACACCTCCCACAAGCCCAGGTTGCTCCAAGCCCTGTCCAGCCTGGTCTAGGACACTTCAGGGGATAGGGTAGCCACAACCAAGAGGCTGAAGACTCAGTGCCAGGGGTCAAGTGGAAAACACGTGACATGGATGTTGGCACAGCCACCCAGTTTGCTGTCAGTCTCTAAAGCTCACCCAGGTGCCAGAGGATCTTTGGCAAAGAGAAAAGCTGTTGTGTCTTTGCCCTGTTACAGCATCACAGAATCACCAAGGATGGAGGAGACCTTCAGGACCATCCAGTTCCACCAGCACCGGGACCACCAGGATCACCCCCAATCCATGTCCCCAGGGCCACATCCAGACACCTCTGCGACACTTCCAGAAACAGTGACTCCACCACCTCCCTGGACACTCATTCCAAGGCCTGACCACTCCTGCAGGGAGAAGTTGTTTCCAATCTCTGCTCTGCCCCTGCCCTGGTGCAGTTTGAGGCCATCTCCTCTCCCCCTTTCCCCTGGGCCATGGCAGAAGAGCCTGACCCCCCTCACTGCCCCCTCCTGGCAGAGAGTTGTGCAGAGCAATGAGGTCCCCCCTGAGCCTCCTCTTCTGAAACAAACACCCCCAACCCCCTCAGCTGCATCGCCTCAAAGATGTTTTCAGCCCCTTCCCCAGCTCTGCTCCCTTCCCTGCACAGGCCAAAACCAGGTCCACACTTAGTGACTCCTTAGGGCTGAGTTCTGGACCCTGGACTGAACTGTGGATTTGCTCCCTTAGACTTCATTCTGTAGTGGAGGTTGAATATTCTGTGAAGACACCAGTGAAACTTAAAGGACACTTTAAAAAGTGATTGAAAGGTGTTGAGGCAAAACCCTTAAGTAGACAGAGCTTTTTAGAGCCTGGCTTAGAACCAGGAGGACTTGCTTCATGATTTTACCACTGAATTTAAATACTGAAGAGAAACTCTCACCCAGGGTTTGCACCCACTGAACTACAGCCAGTTTTTAAGAAAAAAAATAGGGTTTTAATTGAGGTGTGGCTTTGCTCCCTATGGCCCAGAGACTGTAAAGCTTCTGGGGAAGATTCTGGTCAGGTGTGCAAAGATCTCAGAGCAGCAAATGCTCTCTTCTGCTGTGGGTGCTGCCACACCAACATCAAACCAGCAGAGCAGGGGGTGGCAGAGCCTCCCTTCTCTTCTTGTGGCACCCTGGGGGTGGCAGAGGAGAAGGGGGAGAAGAAAAAGCCTTGTTTTCATCGTTGGTTTCTTTGTGCCTGGGAAGTGAAGCACAAGTTGTGTATAAAACACACCTGATCTGTGTTTGATCTTCTGCAGCCTCAGAAGTCACACACACCTTGAGTGTTGTGTTCAGTTCTGGGCCCCTGAGTTCAGGAAAGATCTTGAGGGGCTGGAGCGGGGCCAGAGAAGAGCAACGAGGCTGGAGAAGAGCTGTGGGGAGAGGCTGAGGGAGCTGGGGGTGTTTAGCCTGGAGAAGAGGAGGCTCAGAGGTGACCTCAGCACTGTCTGGAACTGCCTGAAGGGAAGTTCTGGCCAGGTGGGGGTTGGTCTCTTCTCCCAGGCACTCAGCAATAGGACAAGGGGGCACGATGGGCTCAAGCTCTGCCAGGGGAAATTGAAGTTGGAGAGCAGAAAAAAAATCTTTGCAGAGAGAGTGCTCAGGCATTGGAATGGGCTGCCCAGAGAGGGGGTGGATTCCCCATCCCTGGAGGTTTTTCAACTGAGCTTGGCCGTGGCACTGAGTGCCATGATCTGGTAAAGGGACTGGAGTTGGCCCAAGGGTTGGACTTGATGATCTCGGAGGTCTTTTCTAACCCAATCCATTCTGTGATTCTGTGATTCTCAGTCCTGCTGTCGACTCTCTCCATTGGGTGACAAGGTCCAACCTGGGTTTGCAGTTTGGTTTTCAGCTGAGCCAGGCAACAATGAACCAGAGTGCATTTAATTGCTGATTTGCATTTCAGAAGGGCATTTTGCAAGTGTCTCCAGCAGCAGTGAGTGGCTGGAGTGTAACCTCCGCTGGCTGGGCCACCATCCCCTGCCACATCAAAGCCTTCACCTCAGCACTCCCATTCCCTCAGCTCAGCATCTGCACTTTGTTGCTGCTCTTCACAAGTCAAACAATGCACCTATTTTGTTTCTGCAGGAGATGGGGTAATTATCTCAACTGCCAGGTGTGAAGAGTGAACTTTCTGAGGCCCAACTGCAGTGAGGGAAGACAGGCCAAGCCACTTAAGGCTTTTGCTGTCTCACTGCCAAGAATTGGCTTCCCAGCTCTTGGCACGGGACTCCAGCTTGGCAAACCCCTTCTGTGCATGTTTAACTTCAACACCAGGAGCCATCACTGTCAGTTTGGAAGGGTTTCCTCGGTGTCCTAAACACCATCACAAACAACCTTGCTTGAGCCAGAGTTCAGGAAGTGTTTGGGCAATGTTCTCAGGCATGTGGTGTGGCTTTTGGGGGTGTCCTGTGCAGGGCTTGGAGCTGCAGGTGGTGATCCTTGTGGGTCCCTTCCAACTCAGAGTATTCTGTGATTCTGTGAATTGTAGAATCACAGTCATGGAATGGTTTGGTTTGGAGGGACCCTGACAATCATCCAGATCCAACTCCCTGCCATGGACAGGGACACCTTCCACCAGCCTAGGTTGCTCCAAGCCCAACCTGGAAGTGTCCAAGGCCAGGCTGGACAGGGCTTGGAGCAACCTGGGCTGGTGGGAGGTGTCCCTGCCCATGGCAGAGGTGGCGCTGAGTGATCTTCAAGGCCCCTTCTAACCCAAAGCATCCTGTGATTCCATGACCCACAAACACAGTCCAAGACCAGCTCCAGAACACGATTTCCCCCATCCCCGCCAAGCAATGTTTAGTTTTATCTCCCTCCAGCATCATTCTGATTTTATCCATATCAGTGAGGACCTGCTTTTCCAAACTGAAGGACTGCACTCCTCAATCATTCTACTTTTTACTGACGAAATGGGGAAATCCAATCTCCTAAAAAGTTATCCCCTGTTCACATCCTCATGTGTCCTTCATGGAATTGTTTGCACAGTGTGACAACAATCAGGAATGTTATCCTGGGACACTGCCTGGCTGTTGACAGTCCCTGCTAAGCAGCAGCCACAGAAAGGATCTG
The DNA here is from genome assembly GCA_021164005.1 of Willisornis vidua nigrigula. Classification (NCBI taxonomy): domain Eukaryota; kingdom Metazoa; phylum Chordata; class Aves; order Passeriformes; family Thamnophilidae; genus Willisornis; species Willisornis vidua. Next base: position 176,174 of record JAJPCS010000396.1, on the reverse strand, counting down.
GCCCTGGCCGCCAAGCCACAGGAGGTCTCCAGGAGGCCCCAAAACCATTGAAATGTTGCCTACCACTCACCCATGGATGTGGCCATGACCCAGCCTGCACCTTCCCTGAAGGCTTGCAGGACTCACAAGCCTGGTGGTGTTTCCTTCCCCTGGACTCTGCCTTGGGGAGGCCACACCTTGAGTGTTGTGTTCAGTTCTGGGCCCCTCATTTCAGGAAAGATATTGAGGGGCTGGAGCGGGGCCAGAGAAGAGCAACGAGGCTGGAGAAGGGAGTGGAGCACAAGTGCTGTGGGGAGAGGCTGAGGGAGCTGGGGGTGTTTAGCCTGGAGAAGAGGAGGCTCAGAGGTGACCTCAGCACTGTCTGGAACTGCCTGAAGGGAAGTTCTGGCCAGGTGGGGGTTGGTCTCTTCTCCCAGGCACTCAGCAATAGGACAAGGGGGCACGATGGGCTCAAGCTCTGCCAGGGGAAATTGAAGTTGGAGAGCAGAAAAACTTCTTTGCAGAGAGAGTGCTCAGGCATTGGAATGGGCTGCCCAGAGAGGGGGTGGATTCCCCATCCCTGGAGGTTTTTCAACTGAGCTTGGCCATGGCACTGAGTGCCATGATCTGGTAAAGGGACTGGAGTTGGCCCAAGGGTTGGACTTGATGATCTCAGAGGTCTTTTCCAACCCAATCCATTCTAGGATTCTGTGCTTCCTGAGTCCTTTGCTGTTCCTCACTCTTTGCTGTTCCTCACTCCTTCTCAGCTCCTGGTGTGGATCCAGCCCAATTCCCAAGCCCTGCCTTGGATGGCAGACCCCCAGCTGGCTGTTTGCTGTTCTTGGTCTCCATCTCCTTCCAGCCCTTTCCTGCCTCCCAGTTCTTTCCCCTGTCCTCAGCTGCCTCCTCCATCCTAATCAGGACCCCTTGTTGCTCCACAGGCTTCCAGGAAACCCAGAAACACACAGAACCCATCGCTGCTGCCCATAAATCTTCTGCATGAAACAGCAAAATCAACAAATCCCAGCAAGCAGCACGAGCCAGGGCACAACTCTGGGGGATATTTTCTGGTGGACAAAGTGGTCCTTGGACCGTTTCTGCAGGTGCTGCCCACCACATCCTCAGGATGCTGCCACTCCTCAGAGCTGCCTCATAATTTGAGAAGGGTCATGGTGCTGAACTGCTGAAAACCTTGTTTGGACACCTCAGGAGATGCCTGTGAAGCAGCACCAAAGTGCAGCAGCTGGTGGGTCCTCAGGCCAACAACAACAAGCTGAGTGACAGAGCAGCAATATTTTTAAACTCTAATCTTTTCTGTCTCTGGAACTCTGAGAGAAGTGGTGATGGACAGGATGGTGCAAGCACTCACTTTTGTCCCAGTTCTCAAGCATTTACTATTGCATTCAAAAAGAAAAACACAGAGGGAAAAGCTTCTTTGCCACTGAACTATTTTTGAAATCTGAGACTGAACTCCAAGGGCAGATTGTCTGTATTTGTTTTAGAGTGTTGGAAAGAGTGTTCGGAGTTGCAGATAACAGTCCAGCAAAAGGACTTCTGTCCTTGCTGATTTTACTGAAAAGGGGACATTAGTTCAGGTTTTAGGTTAGGAAGAGCTCAAATATAAACTTAAATCCCACCTTGACTGAGGACCACACTGCAATTAACAATTATTGGAATGAATTAGGGTTAAACACACCCCAGTGATTTCCATACAAAGATGATTTTTAACTTCTGTTTCTGCACAATCCATGAACATCTTACATTGCATATTCAGGAGAAATTGTTCCCTGGGAGGGTGGGCAGGCCCTGGCACAGGGTGGGCAGAGCAGCTGTGGCTGCCCCATCCCTGGGAGTGTCCCAGGCCAGGTTGGACAGGGCTTGGAGCAGCCTGGGCTGGTGGGAGGTGTCCCTGCCATGGCAGGGGTGGCACTGGATGATCTTTAATATCTTTTACAACCCAAACCATTCCATGATTCTATGAACTTCCCTATGGAGAAAACAACCCAAACATTTTATTTTTTAATGCACTTCCACTGTGGTCTGGGAATTTATTGAAGGTAAGAACTCACTGCCAGACTTCTCCAAGTGCTGTTTGGCTCTGCAGTCACACACAGGAAATTTCCCCATCCCCTCCACAAACATGAAACAAGAAAACATAAGCATTATTTCCACAAACTGCTGGGAAAAACTTGAAATAAAGCTGAGCTGGGGCCAGGTGGACTTAAAGAAAATGCTTACTCTGGATGCTCAGCTGAGAGCCAAGAGACAACAAAGTTGTTCTTCTCATGAGTTGGTGACTCAGAGGGCTGGCAACGACATGGGGGACATCACGTACAGAAGTGCTGAATAACAGCCCTAAAGCAAAGCCTTCCCAGAGACTTCCTGGGCTGGAAGTCCCCCAAGTGGCTCCAGAGGATGTGACAGGCCTGGCTGTGCCCCAGCTGCTCCTCCAAAGTGCCACCCCAGCACCCGGACAACACCTGGGGAAGTGGGGGAAGCACCAGCAGTGGGTGAGGAGGAGCTGGGTGGAAGCTCCTTGGGGTGTTCTCAGGGTTGTCCTGGAACAACACAGGATTTGGGTGGATTGTGTTGTTAAACCAGCCCTAAGTTATCACTGACCATAGACTTGGCTTCAGTGTGTCCAAAAATGGCATTGAAACTGGGGAAGGTTCTGGAGAACGTTCTGTGAGGAGCAGCTGAGGGGGCTGGGGGGGTTTGTCTGGAGAAGAGGAGGCTCAGGGGGGACCTCATTGCTCTGCACAACTCCCTGCCAGGAGGGGCAGTGAGGGGGGTCAGGCTCTTCTGCCATGGCCCAGGGGAAAGGGGGAGAGGAGATGGTCTCAAACTGCACTGGGGCAGGGGCAGAGCAGAGATAAACAATTTTTTTTCCTTTCAAGAGTGGTCAGGCCTTGGAATGAGTGTCCCAGGGAGCTGATGCAGTCACTGTGTCTGGGAGTGTCTCAGAGGGGCCTGGATGTGGCCCTTGGGGACATGGATTGGGGGTGATCCTGATGGTGCTGGTGGCACTGGATGTTCCTGGAAGTCTCTTCCAACCTTGGGGATTCTGGAATTCTCTGATTCTGACTGACCTGTGCACTCAGGGAACCTCAAGTCTGTTCTTCAGTGTGCTCTGAGCACCAGCTGCCCTCTCCTACTCTGCTGCAAACACCCTCCAGGGGTGTCATTTCTCACGGAACTGGGATCTTCCTTCAACCAAAACACACAAGTCAAGGTGATTGGGCTGGTGCTTCATTCACATAAATATAATTTAAATATTCAACACCCTCCCGAGGGGCAGCTCCATCTCTGAGCCCTGTGAGCAGGGCCAGGCCCAGGGCACGGCTGGGGCTGTGCCAGGGCAGGGACAGGTGGGATCTGAGCCAAAGGCTCTTCCCCCAGAGTGTGGTGGGAACTGCCCAGGCTCCCCAGGGCAGTGGGCACGGCCCCGAGGCTGCCAGAGCTGCAGGAGCCTTTGGGAAGGGGACAGGGCAGGGGGGACTGTTGGGGTGTGCTGGGCAGGGCCAGGGTGGCAGTGGGTGGCCCCTGGGGGTCCCTCCCAGCTCAGGATATTCTGTCATTCAGTATCAACTGGAAAACCTAAAAAATGTGTTTAATTTTTTTTGGTTTTTTGAAAGATCCACTTTGGTCCCCACAGAGTTCGACAAGAAGAGTTTCCACCCCCAATTTTTCAGGAAGAGGCACTTCCTCATTATGGTCATTAGAAATCCACATTCATTAGTCACTGGACATCCCCCTTATGTGGAGCTGTTATAAAGAATAATCCCTCCTCCATCCCTGTCCTCCCAGAGCACAGAATTTCCTACATCAACCCTCTCCCTCGTTTTTATAACCCCATTTAGGCACTGGAAGGAGCTCTGAGGTCTCCCCAAAGCCTTTTTTTCTCCAGGATGAGCAACTCCAGCTTTCTCAGGCTGTTTTCATAGGAGAGGATGAGGAAGGAAAAATAAACTGTCATTTTTTTCCTTTATTCCATGAAGGGTTTTTCTGCCAACCTTGCAGGACCCCACAGGAGGTTGGAGACCATCCCTAGTCCTTGCTGTCTGTTCTCCATGTTCCAGTTCCCTTCACTTTAGAACTTCCATCTCTTTAAACTTTGGTTTCCTGGTGACATTTCCATTGCCCAGATCTGCCTTCCCTGCAGGACACTCTCCTTTCTCCTGGTCTTCAGAGAACAGTATTTGTTAAAATCCTGCCCCCAGGCCCCCACAAACCAACCCACACATACAATGTTTGGTTTTCCACATGGATTTCTTCCAGCATTTTGCTGGAAAGTCACAAATCAAGCATTGGATGGCTTTGGAAAAGACCAATGATAAGAAAGTCAAGCACAAAAAAAATTAAGGAACCCAGAGAAGGAGAAGAAGACACTTGAGTTGATATTTACCTTTATTAGAACATGATATTTACCTTTATTCCAGTATTTTGATGGGAAGTCACAAATCCAGTTTTGGATGGTTATGGAAAAGAGCAATGATAAGAAAGAGAAGCATTAAAAAAAATAAATGGAACCCAGAGAATGAGAAGAAGACACTTGACTTGATATTTATCTTTATTAGGACAGGTATTAGAAATTATTAAATCACTATTTTCTTGTCTCACTTTTATTCAAATCACAGGCAGTGCAGGTGGAAAGAGATAGAAATGAAAATAAAAAGTAAAATAACAAAAAGGATTCCCTGTTACAGAATATAATTTTCAGATTTTGGAGGAATTTTTACCGTGGGACATGAAATAAAAGGAACTATCTCAAGCCTGGGGACAACTGCAGGAGCAAGGGATGGATTTCCCCTCAAGAAGCAGCACCAGGACGTCCCTCAGCTGCTTTTTGGGGCAGAGGGAGGAACAGGCAGGGATTTCTGCCCCCAGTTTTGGTGCTCTGGGGGAGTCAGGGGGGATCATCCCGCCTGGAAAATGTCCTGATGCAGATCCTTGGGTGGTTTGCAGACCAAGGGATGACACCAAGCCCCAGCGCTGCTGGGAGCTGCGAGCTTTGGAGCTGGGATTGAAGAGCCGGGGGAAGCCGCACGGAGCCCGGCAGCTCCCTGGTGGCCGCGGGCTGTGCATGTCCGAGCCGTCTGGTGTTCCTCAGGTCAGCACCAGCCTGAGCTCGCTTGGAACGCCAGAGCCGCTTTTTCTTTCTTTCCCTTTTTTAACCACTTTTTTCTGTTTTTCTTTATTTCCTTTTTTCTTTTTTCCTTTGTTTTTCCTTTTTCCCTTTTTAAATTTTTTCTTTTTTCTTTTTTCTTTTTCCCCTTTTTTCTTTTTTCTTTTTTCCTTTTTCTTTTTTCCTTTCTTTCCCTCTTAAAATTTTTTTATTTTTTCCTTTTTTCCCTTTTTCTTTCTTTTTCTTTTTTCTTTTTTTTTAATTTTTTCTTGTTCCTTTTTTCTTTTTTCCCTTTTTTAATTTTTTCTTTTTCTTTTTTCTTTTTTCCTTTTCCCTTTTTTCCTTTTATCCTTTTTAATTTTTTTCTTCTTCTTTTTTCTTTTTCCTTTCTTTTTTCTTTTTTCCTTTTTTAATTTTTTCTGGTTTTCCTTTTTTCTTTTTTCCTTTTTAATTTTTCCTTTTTTCTTTCTTCTTTCTTCTTTTTTCCCTTTTTTAATTTTTTCTTTTTTCCTTTTTAATTTTTCTTTTTACCTTTTTTCCCTTTTTAATTTTTCTTTTTTCCTTTTTTCTTTTTTCCCTTTTTAATTTTTTCTTTTTCTTTTTGTATTTTCCTTTTTTCTTTTTTCCTTTTTTCCCTTTTTAATTTTTTCTTTTTTCTTTTTGTTTTTTCCTTTTTGTTTTTCCTCTTTTTCCTTTTTTCCCTTTTTCCCCCTTTTAAATTTTTTCTTTTTTCCCTTTTTTCTTTTTCCTTTTTCCTCTTTTTTCTTTTTCTTTTTTCTTTTTTCTTTTTGCTTTTCCTTTTTTCTTTTTTCCTTTTTTCCCTTTTTAAACTTTTTTCTTTTTTCCTTTTTTCTTTTTCCTTTTTCTCTTTTTTCTTTTTTCCTTTTTTCTTTTTTCTTTTTCCTTTTTTCTTTTTTCCATTTTTCCCTCTTTAAATTTTTTCCTTTTATCTTTTTTCTTTCTTTTTTTCTGTTTTTTCTTTTTCCTTTTTTCCTTTTTTAAATTTTTAATTTTTTTCCCCTTTTTTTCCTTTTTTCCCTTTTTAAGTTTTTTCCCTTTTTTTCCCTTTTTAAATTTTTTCCTTTTTTCCTTTTTTTCCCTTTTTAAATTTTTTCCTTTTTTCCCTTTTTAAATTTTTCTTTTTTTCCTTTTTTTCCCTTTTAAATTTTTTCCTTTTTTCCCTTTTTAAATATTTTCCTTTTTTCCCTTTTTAAATATTTTCCTTTTTTCCCTTTTTAATTTTTTTCTTTTTTTTTTCCTTTTTTTTCCCTTTTAAATTTTTTCCTTTTTTTCCTTTTTTCCTTTTTTTTTTTGTTTTTTTTTTTTGTTTTTTTTTTTTGTTTGTTTTTGTTCCCAGTGCTATCAAACAGCTTGAAATTTTTGGTCTCCTTCCACCCCCTCCTGCTCGAATCACGCCCATGCAGAGGATCCTCGGGATGCAGACGGAGTTCCAGCATTTCTGGGAGAGGAGGAGGCACCTCTGGGAGGTGTGGGAAGCGTTTTCTGCCACAATAACGAACCCAAACTGCACAAATCTGCACAGTAAAACTGGTGGTACCTCCTGGAACCACAGGAGAGAATCATCCTGGTTTGGTTTGGTTTGGTTTGGTTTGGTTTGGTTTGGTTTGGTTTTTTTTTGTTGTTTTTGTTTGTTTGTTTGTTTGTTTGTTTTATTTTTGTTGTTTTTTGTTTGGTTTTTTGTTTGTTTCTTTTGTTTGTTTCTTTTGTTTGTTTCTTTTGTTTTGTTTTAATTAAGAGTTTTTATTAACTTTATTAAACCCCTTAACTTTGGAAACCACCCCCCAAATAAATCAATTTATAAACGAAGAGCAAGAAGTTAAAACAATTTACTTACTTTTTTCATTTAAACTTATGAAACCTTCTGCTGCATTTAATGCATCTCACTGAACTCCTTTAATTTTTATCCTTTAGGTATTTAAAATTCTTGGGTCTGGGTAAAGATTAGAGGGAAACTACCCCAGAGTCAAAGCTCAGGGAGTGAAGGGACAGCGAGGGGGAGTAAAATAATTTCTCTAGTGAGACTCCCCTGCCTTTTTTCAGGCTTTGAAGAGTCCTGTGGTTCCTTTCTCCACTTTCATCCTTTATATCCTTAATATTTGTGTGCACACAGACGTGTTTATGCCTTAAAAACTGACTCAAAAACACCCAAATAGAAACTGAAAACCCCCAAATAGTTTTTATCCAAAACACACCGGGCAATATTTTGGTGTTGGGGTTTTAAAGGAGTCCCAGAACTCAATGAAATTTTAAGGGGAATCTCAACAGAGCTGTGATTTTCTCACACTTCCCTCCTGCCTCACATGGGCACAGCCTGATTTCCACTCCCCCTCATTTCCACCCCAGAAAATGACTGTGTGGGGATATAAAATTCCCCGAAATTGGGAGATGTTCTTTGCTCCACCCCAAACCCTCCCAGATCCCACCTTGGGACACCTTTCCTGAGGTTCCCAATGACTTGGGGAACTTACAGCGGGTCGAGAAGCTGATGAGCTTTGTTAATTGGCCCCTCAAAAAAGAAGTGCAAAGTGATTTTTTGGGCATTGTACCCAGCCAGGTTTGGTAAGTGTATAACAAATATGTGTTATGTTAGAAAGAGTAGACTCAGAGGCGCCAGGAGTGAAACATTATCCTCCTCAGACAAAGTCTCAGACAAAGATCTTTATCTCAGAATGATATATGGGATATATTTTTGAGATGACTCCACATAATACCTTTATTATTGTTGAAGTTTAACAACTTAAAAGGGGGGAGGGGGGTGAAAATTCATATTTGTCCTTTGTTTCTCCCCCCCAAATACGGGCAGGAAACTTCCGATGGGGTTGGGCTTGTGAAGGAAAACAATGAGGCACAAACAGCACCAGTTTTTGGGGTGTTGAGGGGGCACAGATGAAGCAACTTGTGGAATTGAAGAGCCAAAAGCTGCTCTTGGTTGCAGACTGTGAATGCAGCTCCTCTGCAAACAGAACAATTGTGTCCTCAGGGGTGTCCTGGGGGGGAATCAGCAAATGTGGCAAAGATGAAAAATTCAGATTGAACAGAAACCAGTTTAACATTATTAATCATCATTCTAAAGCTGGTGAAGGTCGATTTTCAGGAAGCTCAGAAGTGTCTCAGGGCACTGTTTGTGCTCCAGGGTCAGCAGGAGAAACCAGTTTTGAAGCAAGAGAGGAGTTGTGTCCATGGCACCAAAATGAGCCCTCCAGGCTTTGCCTTGGAGTCTTCCAGCTCTTCAGGAGCATCTGTTTGAGGATGGGCAAACTCCAGGGCAATATTTGAAACTTTTCTTTCACTGGAAGAAGGTCAGGCCTTGGAATGAGTGTCCCAGGGAGGTGGTGGAGTCTGTGGAAGTGTCCCAGAGGTGTCTGGATGTGGCCCTTGGGGACATGGATTAGGGGTGATCCTGGTGGTGCTGGTGAAACTGGATGGTCCTGGAGGTCTCTGCCAACCTTGGTGATTCTGGAATTCTTACACTCCACGCCTCAATGTCCTCTTTGAAGTGAGTGGCACACAATTAAACCCAAGGTGTGGCCTCCCCAGTGCTGAGTGACCTCATGGAGACCTTGGAAACCCCTTTTCCTCTCCATGAGGGTGTCCAACTTTGTAGGTCATTCTGTTGTAAAAAAAACCACACCAAAAAACATGTATGGAAAAGGGTTCTTCAGCTTTAAAATAACATTTTAAGCTGGTGAGGGGACTGGAGCACAAATGCTGTGGGGAGAGGCTGAGGGAGCTGGGGGTGTTTAGCCTGGAGAA
>JAJPCS010000396.1:129621-142296 GCA_021164005.1 Willisornis vidua nigrigula | reverse complement strand
CCTCAGCTGCTCCTCCTGGGACATGTTTTCTAGAAATGCTGCCCTTTGTAGCAGCCTCAGGCTGGGATTCCCCAGGGTAGGTGAATATTGTTTTAGTCATGATGGTTTTGGACTCCTCCTCTATGGCCTGAGCTGTTCTCTTGAGGGACATGAGAACAGGTAAATACAAGAGTCCCCAGATGATGAGCCAGGAGGAGAGCAGAGGGAATAGGATTGCTGAGGTCTCTTTCTGGCTGTCCAAGTTTGTCATTGACCAGCTGACCCTGAGTGGGCTGAAATAAGTTGCCCCAGGAGAATTTCAGATTAGATATTAGGAAAAAAATTCTCTGCCAGAGTGGTCAGGAATTGGAATGAGTGTTCTGGGGATGTGGTGGAATCACTGTGCCTGGAAGTGTCCCAGGGAGGTGGTGCAGTCCCTGTCTCTGGAAGTGTCCCAGAGGGGTCTGGATGTGGCCCTTGGGAACATGGATTGGGGGTGATCCTGGTGGTGCTGGTGATGGTGGGACTGGACGGTCCTGAAGGTCTCTCCCAACCTTGATCCTGTGACTCTGAAATACAAGGGCAGAGGGAGTGAGTAGCTTTTTACTGCACCACATTCAGTTCACACCTAAACTTGGCTTCAGGCTGGAGCAGAGCAAGTGCTGCTGAGCCCCATCCCCTCCCAAATCTGGACCTCTGAAATCCTGACCGTGGTTTCTTTCCTTAGCACTGGGTGTGGAAAGACATTTCAATGACGTGTCCGTGTCATCCACCGAGCTCAGGGTGGGAGTTTCACTGGAATGGTTTGTGGCCGAGTCATAAACAAACCTTAGGCATGTTCAGCTCAACTATTGACCCCCTGATTCCATGGGAATTACATTTCCATGGAGGTTGCAGTAAGCCCTGCCCACTTTGGAGGCAATGTCAGTGCTAAGAACAAAAGAGTTTTCAAAAATGTGGGATATGATTCGTCCCTCTTCCAAAACCTGCAGAGCCACCGGGGGGGTGTAGTGTGAACCACATCATCCTGCTCCTGTTTTCTGCCCTGGGGGAAGCTCTGAACAGAGATGTCTTTCTGTCTGTCCCTCCACTGTCATGTTCTGAGCACCTTCCCACATCTTTGGGTTGTTGCTCACCTTGCTCAGAGCAGCAGCCACGGCGTGTGACTCATTCTTTGAGCACTCGTGGCTTTGGGGCTGCTCCTCAAAGCCAGGAAGGATTAAAAGCCAACTCCACAACCAGCCTGCAATGCACAAAAGGGGCAAAGGCACCTTGGGGCCATGTTTCCCAACATAGCTCAGCCTGTGTGGGATGGAAGGGAGGTGATGGTGCCAATCACCCAGGCCTGTTTGGCTTGGCCTTTGCCCACGGGGGGAGAACATGCCTTGGCTGCCAGCAGTGGCTGCAAAGAAGGTGCTGCTGATGTCATCAACAATCACACACATCCACTGCTTTAAAGGTGAAACAGGGGCCTCTCTCTGCATTCTGGGGTGCCTTTTAAAGACCACGAAGGGTTTCAGAGAATCATAGAATGGATTGGGTTGGAAAAGACCTCTGAGATCATCAAGTCCAACCCTTGGTCCAACTCCAGTCCCTTTACCAGATCATGGCACTCAGTGCCACGGCCAAGCTCAGTTGAAAACCCTCCAGGGATGGGGAATCCACCCCCTCTCTGGGCAGCCCATTCCAATGCCCGAGCACTCTCTCTGCAAAGAAGTTTTTTTCTGATCTTCAGCTTGAATTTCCCCTGGCAGAGCTTGAGCCTATCGTGCCCCCATGTCCTATTGCTGAGTGCCTGGGAGAAGAGACCAACCCCCACCTGGCCAGAACTTCCCTTCAGGTAGTTTGTGGTGCCTGAAGCCACAACCAGGTCCTACAAAAGGCTGCAACTCATGGGGTGGTTTGGGTTGGAAGGGACTTAAAGATCACCTTGTTCCAACCCCATGGTGGGCAGGGATGTCACTGCCTGGGTATGACCCTTTGAGAGGCTCATTCAAGAGGCGTAGGAAGAGGTAAACCTTGTGTTTGGTTGGAATGGCAGGTTTGGCAGAGTTTTTTCTCTCCCTTTCTGTGTCAACCCTCTGCAAAAGGAGGAATTATTGTCACCTCTGCTGCAAACCTCCAGGACAAAACCTGCAGCTCAGGCAATAAAGCTCCTCTGTCAATAAAATAAAATCTGAGGGCATAATTCCCCCTTTACCATGGGCTCATCCCTGTGGAATATGGTAGAAAAGTCAGGCAGTAAGGCCAGATTTGGGCCTGTGTGTTAGTGAAGAGTCAAGTTTTGGGACAGTGTTTTTAAAGATACTTTACCAGAAATCACAGCCTTGTACAGAAAATCTTAGTTTTTCCCTGAGTTCCCCTCCCTCAGTATTGGTACAGTTTTGAAAAACAACTTTTTTTCAAAGTAAATTAAAAAAAAAAAAAAAAAAGGAGAAGCAACCCAGGAAGTGCCTGGGAATTACCCTCTCAGCCAGCTGTGCCTGGCAACTGCTGCACCCAGAGAATGTTAAACCAGATGTTCTGACAGGAACATCATCCCCAGTCCCTCTTGCAGACACAGACTCAGCACTAACCCCGAGAAAAGCAGCTCCTCTTCGAAAGCAGCCTCTTAAACGAAATTAAACTCAAATGTTCATGTGCAAGGTAGCTGAGGGAGAGAGAGAGAGAGCTGTGGCTTTCTTCCCCATGGAGGCATATTTTTTATTGTTGGAGACTTCTTAAAGAAGGCTTTGGGTATGTCTGGCTGCTAATTGTTGAGTTGTCTAGACGGTGATGATATTATTACCAAGTTATGCACAGATCCTCACTTTGTCACTGTTTCCAGTGCTGCCTACACAGATTGCTTCACTGAGTACTGTTGACATGTGCAAAAGCTCCCCAGATAGTTCTTTAGCTCATTTAGACCCAGATACAGTCTACTTTGGAAAACCATTATGCACTGAACCATCTCTGATGTTTGAAACGTCTCGTGGGTTCGAAGCGAGGAAATGACAAAGGGAATAAAAAGGCACCGTGGGTAGAATGGGGTGGGTTTGCTCCTGGCAGGGGGTGAAGCACCTGGGAACAGAATGGGGAGATCTACACATCTGCAGGGTGTGTGGGACAGTAGTATCTGCTCCAAATCTCCCTGTCTCCAGGGTTTATGTTCACCACCACCTGTACACAGCAGGGGAAGAAAAGAAAACGAAATGCAGAACAACTTCTGAGACCTCACGAAGGACTTCTGGGCACATGGTGGCCATTCAGGGTGGTCTGCAAAGGTGGGAAATGATGACTGGCTGGATTCATCCCATCAGGCAGAAATGCGACCCTGGGCAAGGTGAGGTCACTGAGGAAAAAGGGCAGTTCACAGAACTAAGAAATTCACTGCTGGAGTGAGGCCAGAGGAGGTCCCAGGATGGGCAGAGGATGGAGCAGCTCTTCTGGGAGGAAAGGCTGACACAGCTGGCATTGGCCAGCCTGGAGAAGAGAAGCTTTGGGGGGACCTCAGTGTGGCCTTCCAGGAGCTGAAGGAACCACAAGAAAGATGGAGAGAGGCCATTTCCAAGGCCTGGAGGGACAGGACAAGGGAATGGCTTAAAGTGCCAGAGGGCAGGGCTAGATGGGATATTGGGAAGGAATTGCTGTCTGGGAGGGTGGGCAGGCCCTGGCACAGGTTGGGCAGAGCAGCTGTGGCTGCCCCATCCCTGGGAGTGTCCCAGGCCAGGTTGGACAGGGCTTGGAGCAGCCTGGGCTGGTGGGAGGTGTCCCTGCCCATGGCAGGGGGTGAAACTAAATGGTCTTTAGCAGCACCTGCATAACTGAATGCACAGAATCACAGAGTCATTGAGGCTGGCAGAGACCTTCAGGATCATCCAGTCCCACCAGCACCACCAGGATCACCCCCAATCCATGTCCCCAAGGGACATGCCCCAGACACTCTGGGACACTTCCAGACACAGGGACTGCCCCACCTCCCTGGGACACTCATTCCAAGGCCTGACCACTCCTGCAGGGAGAAGTTGTTCCTGATCTCTGCTCTGCCCCTGCCCTGGTGCAGTTTGAGGCCATCTCCTCTCCCCCTTTCCCCTGGGCCATGGCAGAAGAGCCTGACCCCCCTCACTGCCCCTCCTGGCAGGGAGTTGTGCAGAGCAATGAGGTCCCCCCTGAGCCTCCTCTTCTCCAGACAAACCCTCCAGGTCCCTCAGCTGCTCCTCACAGCACAAGTTCTCCAGCCCCTTCCCAGCTCCATTCCCTGCCCTGGACACGCTCCAGCCCCTCAATGTCCTTTAGAAGGGAGAAGCCCAAAACTGAACACAGGATTAGACATGTGGCCTCACCAGTGCTGAGGACAGAGGGACAATCCCTTCTCTAATCCAACTGGCCACACTGTTCTTGATACAGGCCAAGATGCCATTGGCCTTCTTGGCCACCTGGGCACAATCTGGGCTGTAAAGGTGAGGCCATGTGTGGCTTCAACTCTTCCCAGACAAGGGGAAATAAATCTCCTGGAGAGAATTAGCCAACAACTGATTCCACAAGAGATGAAGCCCATCAAGTCATCCCACGCTGCAGTGACAATGTGCTCACACTGTGGCACCTCAGCTGGCAGGCAGCGACACTTTCAGGTGCCACCAATTTGGTCTTCCAGCATTTGCAATGGTCAGGTAAAGGAGCAGGTCCCCCGCTGGCCCTGGGGGTGACAGAAATGATGCAAGAGAGCAGGAGATGACACCTATTTTTGTGCTGAGAATTTGCATATCCAGTGGTAAAGATGTGCTGAGCAGATGTGGGGCTTTTTCTTTTCAGAGCAGAATTGTACTTGAAGGGTCCAGAAGGATGAACTCCCTCCTTCTGGTAGAGGGTGCCCATAGGAGCATTAAGTCACATCCTGTTCACAAATCAGGACCTTGAGGCTGTGGTTAGAAAGCTGAGTCATAAACTCCACTTTCCTCACATTCTCCCTATTTTTCTGTGGGATTTTTCCCTCTGCTTGGCTTTAATTTCCCCTTTTCCCTTGCCATGTCCTTCCCCAAAGGCTGGTACTCGATGCTGGAGCAGCACAGCCTGTGCTGGTGCTGAACCCGTGCTGGGAGGGCAGTGTGTGACATGGGGACAAGAGCCAGAGCCCCTCCTGCTGCCCCCCAGCCCTCCAGGAGCCCCGATTGGTGCTGCCCAAAGCCCATGACACGACTGGAGGGAGCTGAAACAAGACGCTGAGTCATCGATTTTGGAGCTCTGGAGAAGTTCTCAATGACATCATCAGTGGAGGAAAGTGAAATCCAGACGAGTCTCTGTGTGGCCCAGTGGCTCAGGGCCTGGGATCTGGTTTCTGGCTGAGATGTTGGTGCTGGAGGAGATGAGTTGCTGCTCAGCTTCCCCTCACACCCTTTCCCTGCCTGGAATTTCAGCTTCCAAACCCTCCATCCTGATGGGCTTTGGTGCAACAACAATGAAGGAGGCTCAGGGGAGACCTTATCACTCTCTACAACTACCTGAAAGGATGTTGTACCCAGGTGGGGATTGGTCTCTTCTCCCAGGCAACCAACAGTAGAACAAGAGGGCACAGCTTGAGCTCTGCCAGGGGAGGTTGAGGTTGGATATCAGGAAGAAATTCTTTGCAGAGAGAGTGCTCAGGCATTGGAGTGGGCTACCCAGAGAGGGGGTGGATTCCCCATCCCTGGAGGTGTTTAGGATGACACTGGATGTGACACTTAAACACCTCCAGGGACAGAGAATCCACCATGTCTTGATCCAACCCCACTGTGATCACCAGCCCAGGGCACTGAGTGGATCAAGGGCACATGGTTGGATCAAGGGTTAGACTTGATGATCTCAGAGGTCTCTTCCAACCCAGTTCATTCTATGATTCTATGGGACAGGACTCCCAACAGGAGACTCATCCAGGGGGTTTGATACTCTCCAAGCCCAAGTTTCTCTCCACAACAACCAGGCAGGGAAATAATGAGTGTTACATCCTCTCCCTGGGGTAAAAGGGTGCCAGGGCCCCCCCAAAAGGAGCCTTTGCATCTCTCTACACCTTCACCCTTTTGAGTAACTCAAGCTCATGACCCTCTTTTTACCTACAATAAGTAGACACAGCATAATTTTTCATGTATTTGACATCTTTGGCATGGATGGCTGAGCAAAGGGGCAGGATATTGCCTGGTGAAGCCCAGTGAGAGGAGTCAGAGCCAGACAAATCTCCCTCTGCCTGCTCAGTCCTCATTGTGGGAAGGGTCTGGCTCGAGCACTTCCTGCCTTTGTAGGAGCCACAAAAACAGAGATGTAAGAAATGGCAGCAAAGCATCAAATGTTTCAGCACTCTCTGAACTCACCAATTCACTCATCTCTTATTTAGAATCCCTGAGTTTGGCAAAGCCCTGCCAGCCCCTGGAGCCCACCCTGTGCCCCATGCCCACCTTGGCACAGCCCTGCCAGCCCCTGGAGCCCACCCTGTGCCAATGCCCACCTTGGCAAAGCCCTGCCAGCCCCTGGAGCCCACCCTGTGCCTGATGCCCACCTTGGCAAAGCCCTGCCAGCCCCTGGAGCCCACCCTGTGCCCGATGCCCACCTTGGCAAAGCCCTCTCAGACCCTGGAGCCCACCCTGTGCCCGATGCCCACCTTGTCCCCCAGCCCAGAGCACTCAGTGCCATGGCCAGTCCTGCCTTGGGCACCTCCAGAGCTGGGCACTCCAAACCTCCCTGGGCAGCCCCTGCCAGTGCCTGCCCACCCTTTGCAGGCAGAAATTCCTGCTGCTGTGCCCCCTGCCCCTGCCCTGGCCCAGCCTGAGGCCGTGCCCTCTGCTCCTGTCCCTGTGCCCTGGGGCACAGCCCGACCCCCTGTCCCGGCTCCCCCCTCTTGGCAGGGATTGCAGAGCCAGAAGGTGCCCCCTGAATTCCCTCACAGGGGGCCAATCAGACAACACAGAACAGGAATTGCAAAGTCATATTCCCATTTTGCGTTCAATTTCCATATTTTTCATTCATTTTTTTCAAACTACCCAAATGAACGTGCTACAAAGTTCAATCTCCTGCAGCTACAGCCAGAAAAGCAGGAAAATATCAGAATACCATGGGAAGAAAAGTAGGAAAATTAATTTTTTCAATGTTCTGTTTTCTAATAAACTTCAGAATCTACTTATTTAAAAACAGAAGTATTTTATTTCGGAAATGAGGACAGCTGTAAAATTGTATAAATAAATGTCGGATAATTAGATCTAGGCAAGGACATTCCTTGATTCCAACCTGGTAGTCTCAAGGAGAGGAGACAAACATTTCTCTGGCATGAAGCACATCAAAAGACTCAAACATTCCATTGAAATACTGATTTATTGCATCAGAAATGTTTTGTGTTGGGGACCTGTTGCTGCTGCTCTTTGTTAGTTTGGAAGCCAAATCAGCTTGAAGTCCATGAGAATTTTCTTCCCAAAATCAGTCAAGACCCTTTTACTGGTGCCTGGGGTTTCTTTAGGATTAGTGTTTTTAGGTTAGGAAAGAGAGTGTTGGAATATTTAGAATATTTTCCTCATGTGTTAAGGATGGCTGTACCAAGAGCACTGCCAGGAGTGTTAAAATCTTGTGGTCAGGAGCAACTGGAAGGTTTGTGACTGGTTTGTTCCTCCCCTGTGCCCTGGATGCAAAGGTATTCTCATCTCATCACTCATTTTTTACAGTGGTTTATTTTGTGGTTCAGCCTTCTCAGTTTCAAAGAGCAAGAGAAGATTTTTTTTTTAAGGGTGACCCTTCATTGGCCTTTTTTTTTAATTAAAATACTGGGGGGAAATGAGTGGGATGGAGAATTGACCAAAATAAAATAGAGATATGGATGTTTTAAAATAAATGTAAATGAGAGAAAAATTCATTGAATGGTAAGTTCACCTGCACTGCATGTCAGCAATAAGGTGGAGAACCACAGAATGATCAAGGCTGGAGGAGACTTTCAGGATCACCCAGTCCCACCACCAGGATCACCCCCAATCCATGTCCCCAAGGGCCACATCCAGACCCCTCTGGGACACTCCAAACACAATGACTGCCCCACCTCCCTGGGACACTCATTCCAAGGCCTGACCACTCTGCCAATGAAAATTTGTTTCCTAATCTCTGACCTGAACCTGCCCTGGTGCAATTTAAGGCCATTTCCTCTCATCCTTTCACTTGAGACCTGGCAGAAAAGCCCCTTCAGCTCAACATGACACAGATTAGAAGAAACCACAGAGAAACACACAAATAGTTCTGTTTAACAATGAAGGGTAAAAAGGGTTTCCACAAATGAAACGTGTCAATGATAATTTTGTCACCAGAGATTGGATTTATGGTGGGAATTTCCTGACTCTGAGTCGCTTGACTTCACACCACTGAAGGTGCATCCACCACGAGGGCACCGTTTTTGGTCCATGTAAGGTCTGTTATGTGGCTCAAGCCTTCTGTAAAATAAGATCTGGTTTGGGTTTTAGGAAGCTGGGATGGTTTTAGTGCTCCCTGGTTGCAAAAATGTTTTCCAAGGTCTTTAGAAATGCCACATTTTCGGATAAAATAATAAGAAATGTATAAAATTTCATAGAATTCCATAATGGTTTGGGTTGGAAGGACCTCAAAGCCCACCCAGTGCCACCCCTGCCGTGGCAGGGACACCTCCCACCAGCCCAGGCTGCTCCAAGCCCTGTCCAACCTGGCCTGGGACACTCCCAGGGATGGGGCAGCCACAGCTGCTCTGCCCACCCTGTGCCAGGGCCTGCCCACCTTCACAGGGAAGGATTTCTTCCCAATATCCCACCTAACTCTGTCTTCTTTCTATGATCTATTATTTATTTTATACATATATTCATCAAGAAATTCATATTGTCAAATTAATTGTGATATTCACATAAACAGATTTTTTCTTGCCAACCACTCGTCCTGGTTTTCACCCCTTCTCTTATCCAGTGGTTCCTCTTTATGGCTGATGGCTCTGAGTGAATCAGGATAACCCAAAGGCACCTCCACAGGAATCCTCAGTGGTGTTGATACAAGACATTCTTGAGGAGTTTTGCTCAGAAGAAATGATGGTCATCACTTCACTCCTTCACTTAAATGACCTCATGCAACAGCCTAAATAAATGTCTTTTCAGCCCAGGAACAGGAGCTGCCTCTGTGTCACATCCCAGGGCTTTGTCTGCTTTTCAAGGCAGAGCCCTACAACACACATGAAATAAAGGAGCAATGGAAACATCTCCCTGTGTCCAACCCCAAGAGACCAGCTTGGACAAGTGACCTGCACACCTCTCTGCTTTTTCCTGCTGTTTCTTGTCAAAAGAGTCCAACAGTGACATTTGTCACACTCCTGAGGGCTGGGCTTTTCTGCTGGGGATCCTCCAGCACTGCAGATTTGAGGGCTGTTGTCCTTAGGATGTGGGGCCACTGGGAGAAGACACACAAATAAACTTAAAATATCCCACACCGAGTCACAGAATCACAGAAACACAGAATCACAGGGTTGGGAGAGACCTTCAGGACCATCCAGCCCCAGCACCACCAGGATCACCCCCAATCCATGTCCCCAAGGGCCACATCCAGACACCTCTGGGACACTTCCAGATACAGTGACTGCCCCACCTCCCTGGGACACTCATCCCAAGCCCTGACCTCCCTGGTAGGGAGAAATTGTTTGTCATCTCTGATCAGAGCCTGCCCAGGTGCAAGTTAAGACCATCTCCTCTTGACTGTAGTTCAGTCCTGCTCATCCTGGAAGTCAGAGCAGGGCAGTAAAACCTGGAGTTTTAATCAGCCTGTTGGGTTTGCTCAGCTTGTGAAAGAGACGCAAATATCCACCTGCAGTTTGTGTTTCATGCTGTGTGGCTTCCCAGGGCCACCACAGCCCTTGCCATGTCACCTGCCAGTCCCTCAGGCCACGTGTGTCCCCCAGACCCCCCAACGTTATTATCCCTCACTGGTTTGTGGTTTCCCAACTGAAACTTTAACCACCTACTGGCTCAAAAGTGCATGTTTTCTGAAATAGAGTTCCTACCTGAGTTTGCAGGACTAAAGGCACAGCAATATAGACTCATAGAATTGTAGTGTGGGTTAGATTGGAAAAGACCTCTGAGATCATCAAGTCCAACCCTTGGGCCAACTCCAGTCCCTTTACCAGATCATGGCACTCAGTGCCACGGCCAAGCTCAGCTGAAAAACCTCCAGGGATGGGGAATCCACCCCCTCTCTGGGCAGCCCATTCCAATGCCTGAGCACTCTCTCTGCAAAGAAGTTTTTCCTGCTCTCCAACTTCAATTTCCCCTGGCAGAGCTTGAGCCCATCGTGCCCCCTTGTCCTATTGCTGAGTGCCTGGGAGAAGAGACCAACCCCCACCTGGCCAGAACTTCCCTTCAGGCAGTTCCACACAGTGCTGAGGTCACCTCTGAGCCTCCTCTTCTCCAGGCTAAACACCCCCAGCTCCCTCAGCCTCTCCCCACAGCACTTGTGCTCCACTCCCTTCTCCAGCCTCGTTGCTCTTCTCTGGCCCCGCTCCAGCCCCTCAAGATCTTTCCTGACCTGAGGGGCCCAGAACTGAACACAATCCACAGCCAGCACCTCTCTCTCCCAGCAAAGTGTTTATATCACCCAAAGGGAAGAATTATTTCTTTGGGAAAGTGTTTCCTGGCCTGATAAATTGATAATTTCCAGCACTCCACATGCTGCTTGCACATGTCAGGAGGGTGACTTTGATCCCTGCAGAAGAGGAATGAGCTTGTGGTTTAAACCACGGGAACAGGACCTGTGAGGGCTCTGTGGCTCTGGGTGAAGTGGCACCATCTCCACTCCTTGTGCTGCAACTCCTTCTCCTCCTCCTCCTTGCTCTCATCCTCCTCCTTCTCCTCCTTGCTCTCATCCTCCTCCTTCTCCTCCTCATTCTCCTCCTCCTCCTCCTTCTCCTTGTCCTCCTCTGGTTTTCGGCAATCACAGTGTCTTGGATGCTTCCCACTCTCCCTTACTAAGCCCTGGGGGAGAGGACCCTCCTCTCAGCAACACCTTCCATGTGCCTGGTGCTTCCTCTGCCTCCCCCAGCTCTGGTGAATTCCCATCACCAATGAAAAACCCACTCCCAGCCCTGGCCACGCAACTTGAGCTGAACTTTGAGATCTCCAACCAAGATGAAACCCGTGTCCAAAACACACAGATAGACAGCAAGTTTGGAATTATGGTGCGTGAAGGAACTCATTTCATTTTTGTTTAACTCAAAACCCAGCCTAGTGTGACTTCTCTAATAGTTTGGCTCTAGATTAATAGATCTTGACGTAGCTGAGGGCAGACCATCATTAAAGCTGAGCAGAGGCTGAAAAAGTCCACAGAGATTTATGTGTGCACGTGGGGAGCAGTTCTTTTAACCATGAAAATATCCCTTAGTTTAAAAAGGAAGAGCCCGTGAAGGCAAGAGGAGGAAATCCCTCCAGCTGGAGTTGGACCCATGGAAGATCCTGGAGCACTCGGTGCTTCCTGTGACCAAACCCAGCCATGGGACCTGCAGATTAATTAACCTGCTCATGATTCATCAGCATGGCATGGGGGGGTTCATTGACACCAGGTTTGACTCTTGTTGCTTTCCCTGACCAAAACACTGTCCTGGCACACTGAAGGAAGGAGATGTGAGCCATCAAAACATGACTCTCAGCTGCTCCCAACCAACAAAGGTCCACCCGCCTCAACTGACAGCAGCTCCAGACATCTCACAGCACCTTCAATCTTGCAATGCTGGCTGGAAAAAAGCTGCACTTTTCATTTTCCATTCCTGCCAGGGAGACACATTGAAGATTGGAGTCTTTTTCCTGGGCCATGATTGAATTCTCCCTCCTGGGAGACCACTCAGTGCTTCTGCTCCAAAGCCATTTGAACCTCCCTGATCCCACTCTGAGCTCTGAGAGCTTTGTAAGGACCACAAAACCCTTATCTACCAGTTTCGAGAGGGTAAGTGGAGAAATTTTGAAAGATGACAACAAGTTTGCAACTTCTGAGGCTTCTCTTACATGAAGATCATGGAAGCCTGGAATGGTTTGAGTTGGGAGGGAAGTTAAAGATCATTCTTTGCCATGGGCAGGGACACCTCCCACCAGCCCAGGCTGCTCCAAGCCCTGTCCAACCTGGCCTTGGACACTCCCAGGGCTGGGGCAGCCACAGCTGCTCTGCCCAACCTGTGCCAGGGCCTGCCCACCCTCCCAGGGAAGGATTTCTTCCCACCCTCTGTCAGTTTAAGGCCTTTCCCCCTTGTCCTTTCACTACCTGCTTATCTCATACCTGTGGTGATTAAATGTCAAGGGCTTTAACAACAACAGGTTGTCCAGAGCAGCTGTGGCTGCCCCTGGATCCCTGGGAGTGTCCAAGGCCAGGTTGGACAGGGCTTGGAGCAACCTGGGATAGTGGAAGGTGTCCCTACACGTGGAAGGGGTTGGATCTGAATGAACCTTAATGACCCTTCCAACCCCAGCCATTCTGGGATAGAACAGTTCCAGCTTTGGCCATTGGAGTCAGGAAAGTGCTGCCTCTCAAGAGGCTGTTGGACAGCTTGGCTCTGACCCAGGAGATCCCTCCTGAGATTCCCAGAACCTCCAGGTCCTGCTTCTCCAGTACAGGATCTCCTGTTTGAGGTTTGGCACCAGCTGGCTGGGATGGGAGGGTTCGGGATGGGATGGGATGGGATGGGATGGGATGGGATGGGATGGGATGGGATGGGATGGGATGGGA
>JAJPCS010000396.1:119105-129611 GCA_021164005.1 Willisornis vidua nigrigula | reverse complement strand
GATGGGATGGGATGGGATGGGATGGGATGGGATGGGATGGGATGGGAGTGTTCTGACAGGGATAGGAGAATTCTGGCTGGGATGGGAGGATTCTGGCTGAGATGGAATGGTTCTGGCTGGGATGGGAGGATTCTGGCTGAGGTGGAAGGATTCTGGATGGGATGGGAGGGCTCTGGATGGGATGGGAGGATTCTGACTGGAATGGGAGGATTCTGGATGGGATGGGAGGATTCTGACTGGGATGGGAGGGTTCTGGATGGGATGGGAGGATTTTGGCTGGGAGCAGCTTCCCAGAGCCTGAAACAGCTGATCTCAGGGCTGCTGACTGGAAAGCTGATGGGAATTGGCAGCTCCACAGGGAAGGCAGGCCAGGAGTCTGCTGCTCTTGGATCTCTGGCAGGAGAAGAGCTGACTCCCTGCTTAAAAATAGCCCTGCTGGGAGGGAGGGCAGAGCGAGCCCAGGAGGGTGGAAACAGCACCGTTGAGGCTTGCAGGGAGACAACAGCCAATTCCCCTTCCAATTAGTAGGAATTTGGTTTCCAAAACTCTTGGAAAAGAGATCCATGGCTATTTTTGAACATGGCAAAGGCAGAGGGGGGGGGAATGGATGGTCCAAAGCCATGACCCAAACCAGTGGATTATGCCCAATAATCTCTTATTTAGACTCCACTTGGTGCTACAGTAAATTTTCAAAGCATTTGTGATTAATCCAGTACTAATAAAATTAATCCATAGTGAAATCAATTGCAATTTAGTCCTGTCTTGTGGTGAGAGAAGGAACAGGAAAATCTTCCTGTGGCCAAAATTGATACCCCAAAATGTAGACAGTTTTTAAAGATACCACTCTGGAAAATAAATACCTCTGTTTTCTCTCAGCCAGAGTCAAGCAGATGATTCATATGAAATAAATGTACTTTTCAGCAAAGAATTGTCTTGCTCTCCGTTTCCAGAGGGTTTGCTGCCCTCCTCCCCAAGCCTGATGTGCAGGGAAGCACATTTTTAAACTGCTGGGAATGTTTACAGCGACTTTTGACCTCCTGGTGCTTCAGTTTTCAGTCCCCTGTGCTCCTCAAGAGCCTCCCATTTTTGTGAAAGGATGAGGGGTCTTATCTGTCCTTTCATCTGAAGGGAGAAGATCCTTAATGGGAGTGATCCCACCACCACAGGGCAACCCGGGAGCTTAAGGAAGAGCAGAGCAGGCCAGAAGATCAGAGGATGGAGCAGCTCTGCTGGGAGGAAAGGCTGGCACAGCTGGCATTGGCCAGCCTGGAGAAGAGAAGCTTTGGGGGGACCTCAGTGTGGCCTTCCAGGAGCTGGAGGAGCCACAGGAAAGATGGAGAGAGACCATTTCCAAGGGCTGGAGTGCCAGGACAAGGGGAATGGCTTCAAAGTGCCAGAGGGCAGAGCTGGATGGGATATTGGGAAGGAATTGCTGGCTGGGAGGGTGGGCAGGCCCTGGCACAGGTTGGGCAGAGCAGCTGTGGCTGCCCCATCCCTGGGAGTGTCCCAGGCCAGGCTGGACAGGGCTTGGAGCAGCCTGGGCTGGTGGGAGGTGTCCCTGCCATGGCAGGGGTGGCACTGGATGGGCTTTAACTTCCCTTCCAACCCAACCCATTCTGTGATTCTATGAAATAAAGACCAAACAGGTCCCTCTGTTTAAAGAAGAAAATAAAGAGAATAAGAAAAATAATAAGAAAATATTATTTTTATTATTTATATATATATGTATATTTATAATAAAATATTATTTTTACTTTTTTCAGCTCTTTCCTCACTGAAATTTCTATTTCCTAATATTTGCTGTTCACTTTTTTCCTGCCAGGAAACAGCCAATACTTTTGCCTTGGAAATCTTCTCTGCCCACCTGAGAGTGCTCAGTTCTGAAAGCTGAAACAACAGATAAATTCAGAGGAGTTTTTACTATTTTTTGTGTCTGACAGTGTAGAAAAAAATAAAAAAAAATATTTTAAAAAATATATTCATTCCAGAGATATTTTATAAATACTTGTTTGGCAATAACCAGTGGATTAAAGTGATGATGCTGATAAGGACATGCAGCATTTCTGAACTGGAGTTCTTGCACCATCAGCCAGAAAACTGATCCCTGAGGACTATCCAAGGTTGAGCTCCTCAGGAATGTCACTCATGCCAGTCCCTGCTGCAGATGGCATGGCTCGTTTGCCCTCTGTGAGCTCCAGGTCTGCTCCAGGGCTTGGGAAGAGGGAATGGGTGGGACAAGCCATGATTTTTGCTGCCCAGCACCAACTGCCTTCCATTTGTTGGTGCCACGGCCCTGAGCAGCTCCCACCGTGCTAGAACACACTGGGAGAACTCTGGGGTTGTAGGAGGGAGGAAATTTATGTTTGTGTGGAAACCTCACACAGGAGTGGAGTCCTTCTCAAACCTTTAGAGTGATTTGAATATTGGTTTACCGAATATTGGTTGATTTACATGCTCATTATTTCATCTTTGATCCCTGGCACCCTGTTCCACAATCACAGAGTTCAATATTTCTTCTCCAGGCTGTTTTACCATGAAAATTCTGAGAAAATATTATTTTTATTTGTTTCAGGTCTTTCCTCAGCGAAATTTATATTTCCCACCATTTGATGTTCATTTTTTTTTTCCTACAAGGAAACACCCAACACTTTTTCCCTGGAAATCACAATTTTCTGCCTGAGAATGCTCAGTTCTGAAAGCTGAAAAAACCCAGATGAATTCAGAGGAGTTTTTCTTGTTTTAAGTGTCTGAGTGTGAAAAAAAAATCCCCATTTCCAAGCAAATAAACCACTCTAAGGCTGTTGTAATATGAGAGCGTTGACCATTGTTTGAGCAGGAGGGAGTCACGGTCTGACTCTTCCCAAAGAGTGTGGGGATGGGAGGGGTGATGAGCCCCAGACACTGCTGGAATCCGTGCAGATGTCTGCAACACTCTCCCTAATGAGACCTCAGAATGTCTTGATGATCTTCTCTAATTGCTCTGGATAATTGGAAGATGCTGCAGGCCCCGCTCGGAGCACTTCAAAAATGCTCATCTGCAAATTGTGTGAATAAGGCTCTAATTAAGCTGGAGTGGGTTGGTGGAGGGGTTTTTTTTATTTTTAATTTATTTAAGGAAGAAAACAATGTAAATCAGTGACCACATGTATCAATTATCAAATTGCTAATGTGAAGCACCACGGAGCAACAAAACTGTCTGTGTGATTGCACTGAAAATGGTTGTTGATGTCAGGATTTTACAGGGGATTTAGGCTGGGCTGAAGTTGTCTCACCAATGAACTGATTTTTTCATCATGATGGGGTTTGTGCTGTTTGTAAAGGAACAACCAATGCTTCTTAATACTCCACTTGCTTCCACTAAATTACCAGCTCTTCCCAAAATTATCAGTTTCAGGCAGCACACAAAGAACCAGAACAATCACCTGTAAAGGCAGATGAAAAAGGTAAATGTTTAGGGGTGTTCAGCCTGGAGAAGAGAAGACTCTGGGGATGCCTCATTGTGGCCTTCCAGGACATGAAGATTTATAGAGGAGGGAGAGGGACTTTGTATGGGCAGAGTGACAGGACAAGGGGCAATGGATTTAAAGTGACTTCTCCCAGAGCACAGGTTGCTCCAAGCCCTGTCCAACCTGACTTGGGACACTTCCAGGGATGGGGCAGCCACAGCTGCTCTGGGAATTCTCTTCTAGTCCCTCATCACCCTCACAGCCAAGTATTTCTTCCTAAAATCTAACCTAACCCTACTCTCTGTCAGTTTGAAGCCATTCCCCTTGTCCTGTCCCTCCAGCCCTTGGAAATGGTCTCTCTCCATCTTTGTCAGGCACTGCAAGGCTGCAATGAGGTCACCCCAAAGGTGACCTAAGTCAGACCTTACACCAGCCCAACCCAGCCCAGCCCCTGCCTCCTGTGGGTCCTCCCCAGTTCAGGATATTCCAGAGCCCCAGTTGGGCCAGGGATGCCTTTCAGCAGCCCAGGTTGCTCCAAACCCCATTCCAGGGCTGGCCTTGGACACTTCCAGGGATGGGGCAGCCACAGCTTCAACTTTTCTAATGTTGGGAAGAGATGCCACTGAATTTTGCATGTGAATTACACATATTTTGAATACAGACACCTCCACTTGGATCCTGAATTTAAATGGAATATCCTGAGTTGGGGGGACCCACAAGAGGCAGGGGCTGGGCTGGGCTGCCGTGAGATCTGACATGGAATATCCTGAGTTGGGAGGGACAGGCAGGAATTTCCTGAGTTGGGGGGGGACAGGCAGGAATATCCTGAGTTGGAAGGGACAGGCAGGAATATCTTGAGTTGGGGGGACAGGCAGGAATATCCTGAGTTGGGGAGGACAGGCAGGAATATCCTGAGTTGGAGGGGGGGGACAGGCAGGAATATCCTGAGTTGGGGGGGACAGGCAGGAATATCCTGAGCTGGGGATGACAGGCAGGAATATCCTGAGTTGGGGAGGGACAGGCAGAGTTCCTGCCTCTGCCTGGTCTAATATAAAGTGCCAGCAGAGTCTGGGCACTTCCTTGGGATATTTCAGTCCATTGGACTGTGTTCAGACATTCCAGAATTAACCCCAGTTGCCAGGGAGTTGGGAAAATTGAGGAGCCACCCTGGTCCTGCCTCCTTCAGTAGGGGGCAGATCCATCCCTCTGCCTTTGGCTCCTCACTGGAGCACCAGGTTAGGAGCCTGTGCCCCCTGTGTGACCAGGGGGAGGGAAAGGCCTCTCCAAAAAATGACATGTCCCACCTGGATGGAGATTCCAGTGGCAGCACTGCTGGTCTTGCACCATGGTGGGGTCCTGCACCTGGTTAGGGACATGTGGGGACACATCACAGTGTGTCACAGAACCACAGAATATCCTGAGTTAAAAGGGACCTCCAAGGACTATCCAGTGCCACCCTGGCCCTGCCCAGCTCACCCCAACAGTCCCCCCTGCCCTGTCCCCTTCCCAAAGGCTCCTGCAGCTCTGGCAGACTCGGACCCGTGCCCACTGCCCTGGGGAGCCTGGGCAGTGCCCACCACCCTCTGGGGGAGGAGCCTTTGGCTGAGATCCCACCTGCCCCTGCCCTGGCACAGCTCCACCTGTGCCCTGGGTCTGGCCCTGCTCTCAGGGCTCAGAGATGGAGCTGCCCCTCGGGAGGAGCTGCAGCCCCTGCTGAGCTCTGCCCTCAGTGCCCTCTGCTCCAGCTGGACAAGCCCAGTGCCCTCAGCTGCCCCTCCATGGCCCCTCCAGACCCTTCACTACCTTTGTGTGCCTCCTTTGGACACTCTCTAATGGCTTAAGATCTTTCCCCTATTTTGGTGACCAAAACTGCCCCCAGAACTGGAGGTGATGCCACCCCAGTGCAGAGCAGAGAGGGACACTCTTGTCTCTCCTGTGAAGGACGTGTGGTAGAACTTTTCTCTCAGGGCTGGATTTTTCTCTTGGTCTCAGGGTGGCACTTGGGCTGCACAGCTCCAGGGGAGATTAAAATACTGCTGTTCTCTGGGTGTGCTGCTGGAAACCCAGGAAATCCAGGGTTGTGTGGCTTCATCAGAAGCCACAGAAATGCTGAGCTCTGGCATGGGGAATGTCTGTCAGTCCCCTTGCCAGACACTGCCTGGAGTGTCCATGTTGCCACAAGAAACTGGGCAGGGTGAGGCCTAACAAGCAGAACGACCTCCCCAGCACATTCTGCACATCCATTGCGGTGTAGGTCATTCCCTGGAATCCCAGAATCCCAGGATCCCTGAGGGTGGCAAAGCCCTGCCAGCCCCTGGAGTCCACCCTGTGCCCGATGCCCACCTTGG
Source organism: Willisornis vidua nigrigula (assembly GCA_021164005.1). Classification (NCBI taxonomy): domain Eukaryota; kingdom Metazoa; phylum Chordata; class Aves; order Passeriformes; family Thamnophilidae; genus Willisornis; species Willisornis vidua. The sequence goes on along the minus strand of JAJPCS010000396.1, from coordinate 123,817 downwards.
CAAAGCTCTGCCAGCCCCTGCAGCCCACCCTGTGCCCGATGCCCACCTTGGCAAAGCCCTGCCAGCCCCTGCAGCCCACCCTGTGCCCGATGCCCACCTTGTCCCCCAGCTCAGAGCACTGAGTGCCACGGACAGTCCTGCCTTGGGCACCTGCAGGGCTGGGCACTCCAACCCTCCCTGGGCAGCCCCTGCCAGTGCCTGCCCACCCTTTCCAGGCAGAAGTTCCTTTTGTCCTGTCCCTTGTTCCTTGGGAGCAGGGCCCGACCCCTCCCTGGTTCCACCCTCCTGTCAGGAGAGAGGAGTTGGAATATTGGAGTATTGGTGAAAAAGAGGATAAGAGTCTGAGCAAGATAACCTTATTTCCCTCTGTGATCGCTGCCATCAGCAAAGCTTTGTGGTGTTTGCCCCATTCATTCCTATTTTTAATGATTTTTCTTTGGGAGCACAAAAGATACGGGAGATGGAATCTGACACTTCATCATCTCTCTCGTAACCCCCTTTATCGAAAATGTGTTAATTTGGAAAAATAAAAAGGGAGGATAAAGGGCTGATTTATGAACACACACAGACTAATAAATGAGCTTCTAACCTTGCCAAAGAGCCATTGTTAAATATGTTTTACATTTGAAGGGCTGTAAAATTTTTAGAGCAAGCTCTGCTGAGTCTGGTTTTAATGAAGTCCTTTGTCTCTCCAAGGCAGAATATTCCATGTGGAGCAGGTTATTTCCCTCCAGTTCTGATACAGTTCACCCTCCCAGAGATAACCAGGCCACTTGTTGGAGCTGCTGTGGGTTGTTCTTTTCCTAAGGAACAAGAAATCCTGCTCTTTCCCACATTCCCTGAGCGCTGCCAAGCCAAGTGTCAAGTGTGTGGAGTTGGGAGCTCTCCTGTGGAAACACTCAGAGCCAAAAACATGATTAATATTCCCCAAAGGGGGGACAAATCCAAGCTCTGCCCTCTCTGTGGCCGTGCCCAGCAGGCACACACAGGCTGGTTGTGCTTCCCAAAAGCTTTGCTTTTCCTGCTCTGAATTCCCAGCCCTCCTGATCTGGGAGTCTTTAACCATCACCACCCAACTCCCTGCTCCTCCTGGTGTCTTCCCAAAGATTTCCTGGACTCTCAGGTGCATGACCTGCTGGCTTTTTATTTTTTTCTTTCCCCAGAGGAAAGACACAATTTGTGGGCCAAAGGATATTTTGATGAGTGTTCTGTTCAAAACCAACAGCATTTCTGAGAGTGTTAATTACACTTGCAAATGAAAACCTTAAACTGAGCTGCTGAGAAAAGCTGCTCATATGATGAAAACCAAAGGCAGAACTTGACTGATGTGGAGGTTTTTCCTCTGGAACTTTTAATTAAAAAGCTGAGCACAGAGGGGGTATAAAAACAAAAACACCCTGGTAGAAGCAGCAGTTTGAGAGGCAGAAATTTAGGATTAAATTCCTTTTCTTCAGAGGTAGAAATTTAGGGTGCAAATATAATATTTTTATTTACAGGTAGAAATTTAGGGTGCAAATCTTTTGCTTTAGAGGTAAAAATTTAGGGTGCAAATCTTTTTCCTGAAAGGTAGAAATTTAAGGTGCAATTCTTTTCTTTCACTGAAGCCCCAAGCCCTTCTCCCTGGAGCTTGGGTAGGGAAGAGTCCATCAGTTCCCTGACAGCTTTTTCTCCTCCCCAGTGGCAATCAGGGCCTACCTGTGAGGAGCTTCTGATCACCCCACACACCTTTTCAAGCTGTTTGTCTCTTGAACCTCTCTGGATGGGCACAGGACACAGGCTGCAGAGGGAGAGCAGCCATGGATCACAGAGCTGGGCTGCCACCCACCCACCTCCTGGGGCAGGGCATGGACAGGGCACACACTGGAACCTCTTTTCAGCAGCCCAGGCCAGGGGATGATTTATGGCAGCTTGTAATGCCAGTTCCTAAGGTTCAAAGTGTTACATCCTGTGCAGAGATGGGCAGAGCAATGAAGCATCAAGTCTGGCTGCAGCTGCAAACCTGGCACCGTCTCAACTCCATGCCCAGTGCTGACAGAGGGTTGGGACAGAGCCAAGGGGCTGCAAACTGCCTGGCATCGCTTCCCAGCGGTGCCAACAACACAAGGAGCACATAGAGGGTGTGTATGTATGTGTGTAAGCACACACATGTGCCACAGTGTCCTAGTTAAGCAGGTGGGACCAGTTTATCCCTGTGTGGGTGTGACCAAAGCTGTGCATTCTCCACCCTCCATTCATTGCCCACCAACTGTTCCCAAGGGCCCATTGGCAGCAGCTGCCCAGGGCACAGCTGAGCCCTCAGGCTGGGAGCTGGCTGGGAAAGAAGCCTGGCAGAGGAGCTGGGAGAACTGCCCTGCAGGGAGTCCTTGGCACCTCCACACCCACCTGAGGGCTCAGCTCTGCTCAGGGGCCAGCAACGAGTCCAAAATCCCCCCTGACTGCCAGAGTCAGATCCCCCAGTGTGGAACTCCCTGCCCTGGGAGAGGCACTGGGGGCTCCCACCTGCACCTGAGAGGATGGAATCTTGGGCTTTGGGGACCTCTGGGACCACTCATTGGATCCAGAGGAGGAGCAGACCCTGGACAGGAGGAGCCCACCACTCTCCACCAGACTGTGCCATCATCTGCACCAACAGGTTTGTCCCTTCCTTTTCCTTTGGACTCGGGGGAACCACGTGGGGCTCAGCACAGGGGCCACCAAACCCCCCTGTGTTTGTGCCCCAGGGGGTGGGTTACACTGCTGGGTTTGGGGGTTAAACCCAATTTCTCTTTGTGCCACTGCATTTATTGTAATATTGTTATTAAATTGGAACTCTGACTTATCATCTCTTTTGTGTTGGGTTCATTTCTCCTGCTGGTTTCCCTTTAAACCAGCACACACAGCCATGTTCTCCTGCTCCCATCCAAAGCTCTGGCAATGTTTTTGCTCCGTGGGGTTAAGCTGAACACTTTGGAGGCTGCACCTTCCAAAGGCCTCACCTTGTGATGCTGCACCTTCCAATGCCCTCGGCTTGTGATGCTCCACTCAGAGAAGAAGGAATCCTGTGTTCTCCACCTGAACATGTCTCTGGGCTTGCTGAGTGTCTTTCAGCTGCCAAATGACTCTTCCATGCTCCCATCTCTGCCACAGAGACCAATAATCCTCACCTTCCTCTGTGCAGCCAGGTATAGGTACTGTTATCAGGCCCCACATCCCATGGGAAGGATTATCTAAAACTCTTCCCTTCCCACCTACTTGGCCAAACATTTAGTTCAAATTCTTGTAGAACACAACAGCAAAAGTATTCCTAGGGAGGCACTAAAACAGCTAAAATTATCCCCTTTTCCTCAATGTATGGGAAAGCCTTGCTTAGTAAACAAACTTTCCCTTCTGCTTTAATTGGCTGTAAAAACTTGTGGGGTTTTTTGCCTGATTTCCTCTTCGACCTTTGCTTTGTGCCCTGCCTGAAGCTGCACTGAGGTTGTGGTCAGGACACTTGCTCAGTCCTGCCTTTATATCGTGTTCACAGGAGAGAGCTGTGAAATATGGACCAGGGAACAGGCAACAAACATTTTATGCCTTTAGAATCGTGAGTCTTGTTTAAAATTGGGGAGTTTCTAAAAAAAAACATTACATTTATGGCACTTTCCGTCACCTTTTTTTAATGTGTTTTGGGGTGGGCTTCAAATTCTCTGCTGTGAAAGTCATGGGAAAAAAGCCATACACAAGTGGCAAGAAAATGCCATGGCAAGAAAGTCAGGATGACCTACAGGGTGGGAATCCTCAAACCCCCTCTTTCTGTGATGCCCTCTTTATATCCCAGCTAATTGGGAATAGGGGAAAGTGGGAAATGTGGACTAAAGGCACTACTGGGATAACAGGATGTTATATCAGGACCACAGGCTGTGAATCTGAGAGGCCACATCTTGAGTGCTGTGGTCAGTTTTGGGCCCAGCTCTTCCAAAAGGACACTGAGGGGCTGGAGCATGTCCAGGACAAGGAATGGAGCATGTCCAGGGCAGGGAATGGAGCTGGGGAAGGTTCTGCAGAACATTCCTGTGAGGAGCAGCTGAGGGGGCTGGGGGGGTTTGTCTGGAGAAGAGGAGGCTCAGGGGGGACCTCATTGCTCTGCACAACTCCCTGCCAGGAGGGGGCAGTGAGGGGGGTCAGGCTCTTCTGCCATGGCCCAGGGGAAAGGGGGAGAGGAGATGGCCTCAAACTGCACCAGGGCAGGGGCAGAGCAGAGGTTATAAATTACTTTTTTTTCCTTTCAAGAGTAGTCAGGCCTTGGAATGAGTGTCCCAGGGAGGTGGTGCAGTCACTGTGTCTGGAAGTGTCCCAGAGTTGTCTGGATGTGGCCTTTGGGGACATGTTTTAGGGGTGATCCTGGTGGTGCTGGTGGCACTGGATGATCCTGGAGGTCTCTGCCAGTCTTGGTGACTCTGGAACTCTGTCATGGACACAGCAAAGGCTGAAGTTTTCCTGGAGCAACTTGATGACCTGAGCAGGAGGTGTTTGACCCAACCTGACTGTTTTCAAACAGGCTTTTACCTTCACCCAACCAAACCTGGGACAGGTTTTCCCATCCCTGAAGCCCTTTAAATCTGTTGTCTCACAATCATGCCTCTGCAAACCACAGAAGTCCTGTAGGGAACCCACTGTTTGGGAGGGTCCTGCCACCCTCCAGACGTTCCCAGGGGCTGCCCAGCTCCAGAGTTCCCAGGATCCCTCCATCC
>JAJPCS010000396.1:90370-103650 GCA_021164005.1 Willisornis vidua nigrigula | reverse complement strand
TTAACAAAGGGCTCACATTTCCTGCTGTGACAGGAGGAGACGGATTAGGAGCAGATACAAATGAAGAGCCTGGTGCCAAAAATGAAACCCTCTTAAGGAAGACGAAGTGTCCTGGGCAGCTCCCAGGATTGCCAAAGGAAATGAGGGAAGAAATGAGTGAAGCCTTAACAGGTTTTTTCCAATTGCCCCCGTGACAGGTTGGACTGCAGAGCCAGGAGGAGGCAGAACACAAAGCACAGCCCGATTTCCACCGTGTTTTTTATTGTTCAGGGGTCAGGAGAGACAGCAGGTCCTCAGAATCCAGTTGGCTCCAAGTGATTTCCTGGGGAAACAGTTTAGTGGGATGTAATGAAGTCATGATCTAATACTTTGCAAGGACTCATTTCACTGGAGATGGCCCAGATGGATTAAGGCTGAGGGGCAGTTTTGCTTCCCAGCTGCTTGAAGGTCCTGGAAGAGGTTGCTAAACCTGTCTGGGAAATGGTTTTCCCATCTTGCAAAACTTGAGGAGAATTTTTTTCCAAAGATTTTCCTGCCCTGAATCAGAACGTTAAAGAAGACTCGGTAACATTTTGTTCTGATTAGGGACAGTAAAAGTAATAAAAAATTAGAGAGATTAAAGAAATAGGGAGAGAAAAAAGAAAGGCTGAGCCATGTGTGTGTCAGGGTTGATGAAATTCTGCTCAGGGCAGGGGAACTCAATTTTTTGGGGCATAATTTGGCCACTTTGCCCTCCAGTCTTTATGTGCTCTCCAGGTGCTTTCCAAGCAGTTCTGCCCCAGCTCTGCTTTGCCTCAAGTTTCAAATTTCTCTGCCAAAACAGTCCCTGAAGGAAACTCATCCAGTGGAAAAAAAATAAAATCAGGGTTAAGTTGAAACAGAGCAAGAACCCAGAACCCAAAGAGTTAACACAAAGTACAATTCCTTGCTGTTTGTGGACTAAAACTCTGTCTCTAAACAGTTTTATTACACTTTTTGGGGGCTTCACAGCATCACCACCTGCAATGCAAACTGCAGTGGGAGTGAACTCCTCTCCTACAGCAAATGAGGCCCCCCAGAGGAGCTGCACAGGAGGATTGGTCAGGGGTTAGGAAGCATTTTGAAAAGAGCACAATAATATTCTATAATCCATCTGCTGCCTTCAGCAAATGAGGCTTTTCCCTATGTCCAGGTCCTCTGTAACCTCATTGTCCTGCAGGGATTCCACTCTTGGTGGGAAGTCAGGGGAATGTTCCAGCAGGCAGAAATTTGTCCCCTCTGTGTCCCCAAGCCCTTTGTTGTGCTGCTCTCTGATAAAACCATCAGGGGGAGGAGGATCGGGTGTGAAATGAAGTAGGAAATGATAATGGGACAGCCTCGCTCCAAGCCAGACATTCCTAAAGACTTCAGAGGTTTATGGCTTTTAAATCATTTTTTGAGGCTGCTGTTTGTTGTAATCAGCCAGTGGCTTTAATTAGGAGATGAAATCTGCTCTTGGAAGGATGTCAGGGGCTAAACCAGCCACGGTCACTGACACATTATACATTTCTCAAGGCTTTAAAGCAGCTTTACACCTGTCTCTTCTCCCAGGCACTCAGCAATAGGACAAGGGGGCACGATGGGCTCAAGCTCTGCCAGGGGAAATTGAAGTTGGAGAGCAGAAAAACTTCTTTGCAGAGAGAGTGCTCAGGCATTGGAATGGGCTGCCCAGAGAGGGGGTGGATTCCCCATCCCTGGAGGTTTTTCAACTGAGCTTGGCCGTGGCACTGAGTGCCATGATCTGGTAAAGGGACTGGAGTTGGCCCAAGGGTTGGACTTGATGATCTCGGAGGTCTTTTCCAACCCAATCCATTCTGTGATTCTGTGATTTCCCCACTTGCTGCCCAGCATGGCAAAGTGCAACCAAAGGGACCTGGCAATGAAATCTGAGTTATCACACTCTGGAAATAAAAGCCAGAAGGGGAGCACAGAAGCTCTTGGCACTCACTGGTGTCTCTGCTTGTCAGAGCAACCTCATATGGGAGGGCAGGATGTTAATGCAGAATAATACACAATATTGGTGGTTTGCAAATAAATCCTGACCCACTGGGCCTGCTGAGGAGGTTCAGCAGAGCTGGGCTCTGGTTGGAGCTGACCAGCATAAACAGAAGGAAATCAGAGCATCTTTCAGCTGAGGTGCAGCTGGAATGGCCTTGAGCTGAAGGAGGGCAGGGGTAGGTGGGATATTGGGAAAGAATCCTTCCCTGTGAGGGTGGGGAGGGGCTGGGATGGTATTTTCAGAAAAACTGTGGCTGCCCCATCCCTGGGAGTGTCCAAGACCAGGTTGGACAGTGCTTGGAGCAACCTGGGCTGGTGGGAGGAGAAAACGCCAAGGAACAAATCTTGGTCAACCAGAGGAGATGAATTTTAACCCAAACTGGCAGCAAATGCAACAGGCTGATCTAATTCTCATTTTCCCTGCTCTAATAGTTGGAGTTTCCTCTCTTAGATCCTCCAACAAGATTATCAGAGCTGGAAAAAGAAAGGGGGTGTTGGGCTGCAATAGCAAATCCATGAGCAGCACATCCCACAGCCTTAGGAACTGCAATTCAGTGTCCCAAAATGTCAAGGAATCCACATGCTGTGTCCCCTGAGCAACCTGGGCTGGTGGGAGGTGTCCCTGCACATGGCTGGGGGTGACACTCGGTGGGCTTTGAGGTCCCTCCCAACCCAAACCATTCTGGGATTCTGTGAATCAATGGTTTGTGACTAAAGGGAACTTCCAGGTAAAGCATTTCCTGCCAGTTTTTTAATATTTCCATGGAAAGAAGAGCACCTTTGAATCAGCACTCTACAAAAGTGTTCGGCTTGAGTCAGGGTAAGTGAAAACACACTTAAGTTTGTGGTTTATTGGACACACAGCCCTAAGAAAATGGGATTTCCTTGGCTTTGCACTGTTCTTAAAGAAATGCCCAGAGTCATGAGCAGATGTGATAAATGGGAACTTTGTTCATGGAATCCCAGAGTGCTTTGGGTTGGAAGGGACCTTAAAGATCACCCAGTGCCACCCTTGCCATGGGCAGGGACACCTCCCACCAGCCCAGGCTGCTCCAAGCCCTGTCCAACCTGGCCTGGGACACTCCCAGGGATGGGGCAGCCACAGCTGCTCTGCCCACCCTGTGCCAGGGCCTGCCCACCCTTCCAGCCAGGAATTCCTTCCCGATATCTGATCTAAACCTCCTTCCTTTCAGTTAAATCCTGCCTTCATTTTTCCTCCTTCCCAGAGCCCTGAGCTGAGTTGGCACAGCTGGGGCCATGCCAGTGAAATTCGATGAGGCAGACCAAACTCACAGGTCCTCTGGAGGCAGGAGAGGCTCTGCTGCTGCCCTGAGGAAAGAGGCATCTCCCCATCCCACTTTTCTTCTGTTTGCTTCTCCTTCCCACCCCTCTCACATGGAGGACACATGGAAGGAGTAACATCGTGTTTCTCTGAACATTCAATATTGTGATTTCTCCAGAACTGCATGAAAGGAGGTTGTGGCTGGAAGGGGTTGGGCTGTGCCCCAGGGCACAGGGACAGGAGCAGAGGGCACGGCCTCAGGCTGGGCCAGGGCAGGGGCAGGGGGCACAGCAGCAGGAATTTCTGCCTGTAAAGGGTGGGCAGGCACTGGCAGGGGCTGCCCAGGGAGGTTTGGAGTGCCCAGCCCTGGAGGTGCCCAAGGCAGGACTGGCCGTGGCACTGAGTGATCTGGGCAGGGGGACAAGGTGGGCATCGGGCACAGGGTGGGCTCCAGGGGCTGGCAGGGCTTTGCCACGGTGGGCATGGGGCACAGGGTGGGCTCCAGGGGCTGGCAGGGCTTTTCCCACCTCAACGACTCCATGTCTGTGTTTTTCCTCTGCTCCAAACATCCCACCCCCTCACCCACTGCACCACCTGCAAACCCATCTCTGTTGCTGATGAGAACACGAGTCAAAGAGCTGAGGAGAGAGAGGAGGGGACAGGGGGATGCCTAATGAACACTAAAACATACTTTATTTATGGGAAGCCCCCACAGGTCCCCTTTAGCATCCTGGTGAATTGAGAGGAATGTAGACTAAGCCCCAAAAGAGACACTTAAGTGCTTTCCTGCCCCTGGAGCATCATCCGAGACCGAGAGAGGGAGAGAAGGGCAGAACAGCAGCAGCCTCAGAGGAACGAGGCATAAAGTGCTGGTTTCCCTCATGCTGATGGGCTGCAAGGAGGGAAGAGGAGAGAAGAGTTAGAGAATCACAGACTATTCTGGGATGGAAGGGACCCACAAGGATCATTGAATCCAACTCTTAAGTCAATGGCCCACACAGGGGATTGAACCCATGAGCTTGGTGTTATCACAACCGAGTTTTAACCAACTGAGCTGATCTCAGGGTCAAAAGTCACCTGACCCCTGGAGGAAAGGAGAAGCACCAACATGCCCTGTTTCCTTGAACATTCCCTGCAAGATGATCATCTCCTTGCACCCAACGCCTCTGCTGTGAAGTCCTGGTCATGTGGATGTTCATTTATCTTTGTATTGGAGCTGAATATTGAGGGGAAGATTTCAGTGAAAAACACCCAATTTACAGGCATAGGTGGGGAGAAACTGAGACTTGGCCTTGAAATGGTGGGAATTTATCCCAGGCACTCAGCAATAGGACAAGGGGGCACGATGGGCTCAAGCTCTGCCAGGGGAAACTGAAGTTGGAGATCAGAAAAAACTTCTTTGCAGAGAGAGTGCTCAGGCATTGGAATGGGCTGCCCAGAGAGGGGGTGGATTCCCCATCCCTGGAGGTTTTTCAACTGAGCTTGGCCGTGGCACTGAGTGCCATGATCTGGTAAAGGGACTGGAGTTGGCCCAAGGGTTGGACTTGATGATCTCGGAGGGCTTTTCCAACCCAATCCATTCTATGATTCTATGATTGACCCCATGGAAGGGATCCAGGCCAGAGAAGACTCTTCCTGAAGGTCTGACCCTGTGGAAGGACTCAGACAGGAGAAGTTAGTGGAGAACTGTCTCTCATGGGAAAGACCCCACGCTGGAGCAGGGCAAGGACTCTATGAATTGCTTTGAAGTTCAATCATGACCAAGACACCCACAAAAATGTAGAATTAGTAACCTTAGAATAGAGCAATAGAGCATGGAAGGTGTTCTTCTTCTCAACACTTCAAACTCCTGCCAAGATTTCACAAAGACAGGGAAGAAAAGCTAAACTTTCACACAGGCCAAAATGAAGCTTTTAAGCCTGAAAACTCATTGACCAACTCCATGAGTGGAGCCAGGAATGTTCAGTCAGCACAGTGTCTTCAGCCATGTCTCCAGTGAAAGGGTGAGAGGAGATGGCCTTAAACTGCACCAGGGCAGATTCAGATGAGATATGAGGGAAAAAATATTCCCTGCAGGAGTGGTCAGGCCTTGGAATGAGTGTCCCAGGGAGGTGGTGCAGTCACTGACTCTGGAAGTGTCCCAGAGGTGTCTGGATGTGGCCCATGGGGACACGGATTGAGGGTGATCCTGGTGGTGCTGGTGGGACTGGATGATCCTGAATGTCTCTGCCAGCCTTGTTGATTCTGAAATTTCGTATTTGTAGAGATGGTTGCAAATATGTGAAACAATCCTCCAAAACTCCAGCAGTTCTCCTTTGCACAGGGAGTCACCCAAGGGATTCCCACTGGTCAAGTCTTTTCCCATGGTAGGAAAAGGCTTGAAAGAAAAGCACAATAAAAAGCAGCATCAAGAAAATGAGAAGTGCTCAAAATATTCTGCTGTTGAAAAAGCTCCTGCTCTGATAACAAATGATCCTTAGCAAAGTTCAGACAATTCTAGTTGGGTGAAATCACACCTGATTTGGTTGCCCAGAGCAGCTGTGGCTGCCCCATCCCCTCAAGTGTCCCAGGCCAGGTTGGACAGGGCTTGGAGCAGCCTGGGCTGGTGGGAGGTGTCCCTGCCATGGCAGGGGGTGGCACTGGGTGGGCTTTAAGGTCCTTCCAATCCAGATCATCCTGTGATCCCAAGGTGGAGTTTGTTGAGAGCTCAGGGAGGGACTTTCTCTTCAGCGTAGAAGTTGATGAACTAGAAGTTCACTTTGCTCCAGGTCCTTCCCCAATCTCTGCCCCCAGAGCTCTCCTCACTCCCTTCCTGGGCAGCAGAACAGTTTCTCCAGCTGCTCCTCTCTGTTTCTGGGGGATTTTCAGGGGGTGTTTCTCTTACTTGTAACCAGAACCCCCACCTTCTTCACCCCCCCAGCCCCTCCCCAGCAGTGCCTGCCCCAACTCTCAGGTCTGCCTGGGCCTGTGGAGACCAGGAGGGAGGTTTTCCCCTCTTAGATGTCTCTCAGTTCCCAGCACAGCACCAAGGAGTGGTGTCAGCTCCGTGCCAGGGGGAGCAGGATGTGTCCTGCACCCTCACCAGACACTCCAACCCTCTGTAAGTGGCTGCTTCGCCCTTTAATCGGCATCATTACCTCATATAATGTTTTCTAATTATATTATTGATTTTTTCCTCCCACCTCTGTTATTTTTAATGGATTCCTCTTCCAATTCACCCTCTGTAAAGACACTGGAGAGCAGAGTGGATGGGTCTCCAGGGAAGCTCTTCCAGCTCCATGTGTTGCACACAGCAGTGTACAGGTGTTCCATCCTGCTTGGCCTTCCTAATTAGGCAGGAGAAATATTGCTTGGGGAGGGCAGAGACAATGAGAGTGATCCCACTGCCATGGTCAGGCACAACAATTCCTGCTCCATAACAACAGGCAGAATTATTCCCAGCCTTCTTTCTTTTTCCTTCACCTCACAGGAGAGTTGCCTGCAGAGAAAACATATCCTGTCAAGTATTTTGGTAATTTTTGGCCAGCAGGCCCAGGGCAGTGACCCTTCCCCTGGACTCTGCCTTGGGGAGGCCACACCTTGAGTGTTGTGTTCAGTTCTGGGCCCCTCAGGTCAGGCAAGAGATTGAGGGCCTGGAGCGGGGCCAGAGAAGAGCAACGAGGCTGGAGAAGGGACTGGAGCACAAGTGCTGTGGGGAGAGGCTGAGGGAGCTGGGGGTGTTTAGGCTGGAGAAGAGGAGGCTCAGAGGTGACCTCAGCACTGTCTGGAACTGCCTGAAGGGAAGTTCTGGCCAGCTGGGGGTTGGTCTCTTCTCCCAGGCACTCAGCAATAGGACAAGGGGGCACGATGGGCTCAAGCTCTGCCAGGGGAAACTGAAGTTGGAGAGCAGAAAAGACTTCTTTGCAGAGAGAGTGCTCAGGCATTGGAATGGGCTGCCCAGAGAGGGGGTGGATTCCCCATCCCTGGAGGTTTTTCAGCTGAGCTTGGCCGTGGCACTGAGTGCCATGATCTGGTAAAGGGACTGGAGTTGGCCCAAGGGTTTGACTTGATGATCTCGGAGGTCTTTTCCAACCCAATCCATTCTGTTATTCTGTGATTCTATGAACCATCTGGTGTCTTCTGCACTGAAAGGGAGGTCCAACATGAACCTCACTCACCTCCATATCAGGAACACATTGTGGAATCCCCATCCCTGGAAGTGTCCAAGGCCAGGTTGGACAGGGCTTGGAGCACCCTGGGCTGGTGGGAGGTGTCCCTGCCCATGGCAGGGGTGGCACTGGATGGGTTTTAAGGTCCCTTCCAGCCCAAACCATTCCATGATTCCATGACAAGCAGGCAGTGAAGGAGAAATCATGGATGAAGCTCTTCCATGGGAGCAGACACAGAGTGTACCTGAGTGCTCAGGGGTAGAAGAAAAGGTTCAAGAGACAACCAGCTTGAAAAGGTGTGTGGGGTGATCAGAAGCTGCTCACAGGTAGGACCTGATCTCCATTTGAGAGGAGAAAAAGCTGTCAGGGAACTGATGGACTTTTCCCTACCCAAGCTCCAGAGAAAAGGGCTTGGGGCTTCAGTGAAAGAAAAAGAATTGCACCTTAAATTTCTCCCTGTAAAGAAAAAGAATTTCACCCTAAATTTCTGCCTCAAACTGAAGCTTCTACCAGGGTGTTTTTGGTTTTGCCACTAGACTAGAGAGACCATTTCCAAGGGATGGAGGGACAGGACAAGGGGAATGGCTTCAAAATGGAGAGGGCAGGGGTAGATGGGATATTGGGAAGGAATTGCTGGCTGGGAGGGTGGGCAGGCCCTGGCACAGGGTGGGCAGAGCAGCTGTGGCTGCCCCATCCCTGGGAGTGCCCAAGGCCAGGTTGGACAGGGCTTGGAGCAGCCTGGGTCAGTGGAAGGTGTTCCTGGCTGGAACAGGATGTTTTTTAGGGTTCCTCCCAACCCAAACCATTTTGTGATTCTATAATTTGATGATTCACATCATCCTTCATGTGCACATTAACTCAGGTTATAGAATCATGGAATCAGTTGGGTTGGAAGAGACCTCCGAAATCATCAAGTCCAACCCTTAATCCAACCCCACTTTGATTACCAGATCATGGCACTAAGTCTTTGCTCCCTGTCATGTCTGAAGCCCCTGCACATTCACTTCACTCCTTTCTGGCAAAACAAACGATTTATTCTTTGTAGAGGCATCATTTCCCTTCTTACTTTCCTGGGGTTTGCTGCCTGTGTGTTTCATGCCTTGCCCAGTGACAGACCCTCCAGCCTGACCCCTCTGTAACCCTCGTTTCCTGTTCCAGATAAAACTCTGTGCAATGCTAACAAAGGAAAAAAACCACAACACCCCCCCAAAAAAACCCAACAAACCAACCAGCTGATGTTTTTCACTTGGGTCAGGAGAGTAAACAGTGTTGTAAGACTCAGGGGAGCTTGGAAGACTCGTGGTATATGCACAGTAAATGTTTTTAGAGAGAAAACAGCCCATGTTTCTGAGCCCCCTGGGCCAAAAACACAGGGAGAGGAGATAACTTTGAGGGGCTGGAAGGAAACATCTCCTGTGTTGCAGCAAGTGCTGTGTGTGGGCAAGAGAGCAGGTCCAGGGCACTGCCATGAGGTGCAAGTGGGGCATCCATAGAATTTTAGGATGGTTTGGGTTGGAAGGGACCTTAAAGATCATTCAGTGCCACCCCTTGCCATGGGCAGGGACACCTCAGGGCATGTGTTGGACCCAGAGAAGCTCATAGCCCAACAGTGCAGGTGAACCAGAGAGGTCTGGGAACAAGTGGAAATGTAGAGAAGTCCCCTGAGCAATTAAAATATGTTGGTTCTCACACCTGAAATATGAGATTAATGAGAAATAGCCCCTAAGCACATCAGTGACCATTGGGATGGAATCTTAGAATGGCCTAAGCTGGAAGAGACCTTGAAGTCCATCCAGTCTCACCCCTGCCATGGGCAGGGACACCTCCCACCAGCCCAGGTTGCTCCAAGCCCTGTCCAACCTGGCCTGGGACACTCCCAGGGATGGGGCAGCCACAGCTGCTCTGGGCAACCTGGTTTAAGTTCTTATTTTCCACTCCTTACTTCTCCCACTATTTGCCACAGGCTCCCTCTAAATATTTCCATACATATTCAGATATAAATATAAACACACAAACCTCCATCCAAGCCTTTCCAAGGAGGAAATCAGGAAAAGCTTTCCTGTCTCTCCATAATAAAAAACAAAACCTGTTGTGTTCTGGGTTTTCCCTTCAAAAGCTCCATTTCTCAAGACAGTCACACCGGAACAGCTCTGAGTAAAATATAATAAGAGTGACCACAACATTTGGTCTTAAAGCCAAAGTTCCCCCAAGGGGAAGCACGAAAAACCCAAATTTCCATGTCGGCTAATTAGGCAGAGATACCTCAGGCATGAAGGCTGGAGGTGGAGTTCACTGCCAGAGTTTTGGTGCAGCAGCCCACGTTTAGTAGAATTGTTGTTAAGAGGAGTTTCCCTTCTCTTATTCTTTGGGTTTGGGTGCTGGTGGAGCTGGGGCAGGTGCAGGGGGTTGTTGTTGCTTCTCAGCCTTGACCAAAACCTTCAAAGCCACGTTGGACCAACCTGTGATAGTGGAAGGTGTCCCTGCCCATGGCAGGGGGTGGAACTGGGTGATCTTTAAGGTCCCTTCTAACCCAAACAGTTCTGGGATTCTACAAAAAGGAAATCTATCAGAAAACATCATCGTAAAATGTGTGTCAGACAATTTTCTTTCTGAGATGCTGCCCCAGAAGTACCTGAGAGTTCAAAAGTTTCCAAGTGAGCCTGAAGAGGCAGCAGCTCGATGGATATGAGGGAGGAGAACTGAAGGGCAAGATGGCAACAGCTAAATGTGTGGTTTGAGTGAGTTCAGTGTTAATTTAGGATGTTGTGGTCATTTCAGACAGTGAGAGAGAAAGAAAAAGCTGCAGAGATGATTCCTCTAAAAGCTAATTTCTATATTAGCTTCGGAGAGTGGCCTTGATTCAGCCACTCCCCTCACATTTTGAAAGGAAAAGTGTATTTTCCATTTTGAAGCAAGAGCTGATTTCTTGAAGCCACTCTCTGATGGTAAAAGCATCTTCAATTCCCCAAGAACCACGTCTGAGTCGATCAGTTCAGCTGCTTCTCTCCACCAAACTCAGGAGGTCCATGATCAAATCAAAAAGATCCCCTGCAGCCCTTCTCAAACTGGTCTCTCAGGGTGGATCTGCAGTGAGGATCATGTCTCATCTTCCATGGAGCCCAGCCTGGGAACAGGCAGTGGGTTCTTCCCAGGAAGGGAACAAATTCCAGAGAAATAAAAGCAAAGCTGCCTGATTTTGAACTGCCCTCATCAGATCTTCCATCTGACACGTGGAAAGCCCCAGTGTGTTATCAAAGAAAGCAGATGTGCTTTCTGATTCACACAGGGCTGCAAACTAGATGGGCCCACAGATATTCTGCTCTAATTATTTGTGGCCTTTTGAAGAGCTCTATTTTCCTTTCTATTTTTCTTTTCTTTTATTTTTTTTTCATTTCTATTTTCAAAAGGAGGGAACTTTTTAAAGCCTGGCACTCTGCAAAACAGCCTGTGTGGTGTTTGTGTTCTGCCATTCATCAGGATGGTGCTCTTTAAACTAAGCCCTCAAAACTCAGAGCAATGAGATCACTTTTTAACAATGTGGTTCATGGAAGGAGCATCCCCCAAAGTTGAAAGTCATTGTAAATCTTCAGAGCTGCTTTTCCCCACATGCTGCTGGATGAGGAGATAAATGGAACCTGTTGGACCTGCAAAGCCATTTCTGAGTGTGGGAGACAAGGGGAAATGAGCCCTTTGCACTCTTGACCCCAACCAGGCTGGGCATGGGCAAAGGCAGCTCAGCCCCTGCTTCCTCTATGGTCAAATGCTGATAAGCCCTTGGATTATCTGGGCCTGAAACCTGGAAGCTGTTGGTGAGCAGGGAATGAGGAATGTGAGGCTTTCCCTGACCACCAGCAGTGACCAAAGCAAGGCCACCGAGTTCACACCAGGGGCCAACCAGGCTGGGCTCTACCAATGGGTTCCAGCAGGATTTACTGGGCAAACTGGGCAGGTTATTGTGCTCAGGTGATGTCCCAGCTCCCACAAGGATCCTCAGCCTGTCTCTGGGGTGGTGCAGCACAGGGGGTGGTGTGACCCTGAGAACAGCTCAGTTGGCTAAAACTTGGCTGTAACAATGCCAAGGTCATGGGTTCAATCTCCTGTGTGGGGCATTGACTGAAGAGTTGGACTCGATCCTTGTGGGTCTCTTCCCAGTCAGAATAGTCTGGGATTCTGTGTGAGCTGGGGAGTCAGAGCCCTCAGTCTGGGGGGAAAGGGCACAAAGTTTGGGGCTGTTTTGGACTGCACAGAATCACAGAACATGCTGAGTTGGAAGGACCCACAAGGATCATCGAGTCCATCATGAGTCACATCATGGTCCTGAGAGGATCATCCAAACACTCCCTGAACTCTGTCAGGCTCGGTCCTCCAGGGAGGGATTTCTGCCCTCAGCACCACCCAGGCTGCTGCAAAGGGATGGAACTGTTCCCTTCAGTCTTGGGTGGCAGAAATCAGGGAAAAACTGGGAATAGCAAAAAATTGTGAAGGGATTAGAGGGGCCTTGGAGGAGCAGCTGAGGGCACTGGGCTTGTCCAGCTGGAGCAGAGGGCACTGAGGGCAGAGCTCAGCAGGGGCTGCAGCTCCTCCCGAGGGGCAGCTCCATCTCTGCCCCCTGAGGGCAGGGCCAGGCCCAGGGCATGGCTGGGGCTGTGTCAGGGTAGGGACAGGTGGGATCTGAGCCAAAGGCTCTTGCCCCAGAGGGTGGTGGGAACTGCCCAGGCTCCCCAGGGCAGTGGGCACGGCCCCGAGGCTGCCAGAGCTGCAGGAGCCTTTGGGCAATGGGACAGGGCAGGGGGGATTGTTGGGGTGTGCTGGGCAGGGCCAGGGTGGCACTGGATGCTCCTGGTGGGTCCTCTAAGCTCAGGATATTCCATGAGTCTGTGGAATTCAAGAGGGGTGGCAACAGAAGCAGAACAGAAGGGTCTGTCTGAGCTTTCCCAAACACCAAGGGCAATGCACCACCAAGGTTTACCTGAGCAGGTTGGACTCAGCATCTCTGGAGGCTTTTAAGAACAGACTGGACAGGTATCTGTGAAGAACAGGTTTTTCAAGGCAGGTGATGTTCCTACACCACATCCTGCCATATTTTTGTAACATTTGAGGACTTCTTGGAAGCACTACTTTTGAAAACTTTATCCTGGAGGTAAATTTTATGGGTTAGATCTCCACTAAGTAGAGCAGGAATGCAACATCCAACAGGCATGGTGTGCACTCTGCTATTGTAGGTCTTGGAATGGCCTGCCCAGGGACGGAGTGGATTCCCCATCCCTGGAGGTTTTTCAACTGAGCTTGGCCGTGGCACTGAGTGCCATGATCTGGTAAAGGGACTGGAGTTGGACCAAGGGTTGGACTTGATGATCTCGGAGGTCTTTTCCAACCCAATCCATTCTATCATTCTATGACTAGGAGCTTCACTCACAGGGACTCTGCAAAATCAAAGGGGCACATTGATCCGACAACATCGACCTGCTCAGTGTACAAGGTATTAAACTGCATTTCTTCTTCTCCAGCAGGAGCAGCATCCCGAGGAGTATCCATGTCCTCAGTGTTTTCCTGGGGCCGTGCCAATGGTGCCTCGTTGTCTGATTCCGAAAGGCTGTTAATTGAGTGGTAATTGCCAGCTTCTCTTTGTTTGGAACTGATAAACTTCATAAGCATTTAGCTGGAAATCTGAGCACTCCAAACAATTTATTTACAAGGGAAGAAGGGACACAGACATCTTGGAACACGCTCCACCGCCAGGACAAACATGTACATCGGCATTTCCGTGGCGCCAATTAACAGCTCGTTGCATTTCGAGCTTGGGGTTGGGGTTATTTAGCTCCTAAAATAATTTT
>JAJPCS010000396.1:58837-78265 GCA_021164005.1 Willisornis vidua nigrigula | reverse complement strand
ATAGATAGATAGATAGATAGATAGATAGATAGATAGATAGATAGATATAGACATACAGATGCATATATAGATATATAGATATAGATTATATAGATAAAGATGATATATAGGTATAGATTATATAGATACAGATTATAGATATATAGATTATAGAGATATATAGATATTATATAAATAAATATATAGATACTGATATAGATATCAATATAGATATCTAGAGATAGAGATAAATATTATATAGATCTATATATATATTAGATATATCTAGATATAAAGATATCGATAAAGATAGATATAAATATAGATATAGGCATACAGATACATATATAGATATATAGACATAGATTATATAGATAAAATTGATATAGATATAGATACAGATTATATAGATATAAAGATATAGATATACATATAGATATAAAGATATAAATATAGATATATAGATATATATTATATAGATATAGATTATATAGATATGTTTTATGGAGCTTATTTACAGGGGGAACACCTTGGGGAGGGTCTTTTCCTGCCAGAAATCAGCAGAATGCACCAACATTCTGTACTTTAAATGGACTATTCGCAGTGGCAGTCACAGTCTGGTTTGTGTCCTGCTAATTTGGCTTTGCCAGGGCTGCAAAGCCCGCCCTGGTTTCTCCAAGAAGAGGCAAATCAGGTTGAGGGAAGGCCCCCCCAGGCCCAGGGGCTGTGTGTGCACAGACAGGGCCACTCCATCCGTTCGGGTTGGGTGCCCCCCTGGCAGGGCAGTGCCCCCTGAGAGCCAGGGAGCTGCGAGTGGGGCCTCAGCCCTGTCAGCCTGGCTCCCTCTTGGGCTCATTTGTTCAGAGAACTGGCAGGAACCAGCCATGGGGAAAAGGAGGTCTCACAGCAACAAAGCCGAGCTTAACAAAGCTGAGCTTTGGCAGGGCTGCCCTGTTTGACTGCAAACCCTTCAGCCTCCCAAATCAAACCCCTCCTCCCTGGGGGTCGCTCCTGCGGGGCTCTTTTTTTGTGCCTGGGGGTTGGTTGGGGTTTTGCAGCTCCTGTTGTGGTGCTGTGAGTTTGGGTCCTTTGGGTTCAACGAGTCTCGGGGGGTCCAGCCCTGGCAGCAAAGGCCAGACCACAAGAACCAGCGTGGCATTTGTTTGCCATGCCCATGCCCAAACCACAGGCAGCAGAGGTGTCTCCAACCCATCAGAGACTCTGCTCATCTCTTTATTAAAGCCTGTCTGCTGGTTACACCTCAGTTTGCCTTTCAGCCCAAGGGGGGGATGCAAGTCAGCACCAAACAAAGCAAAGACAGCAAAACCAGAGGGTGCAAAGCCTTCCCTCTCCCTCAAATATTTATCTTCTTTTTGTTTTATTTGGTTATTTTTGTTTTGGGGGTTTTTTTGTTTTGTTTTTTGTTGGTTTTTTTTGTTTTGTTTTGTTTTTGTGGGGTTTTTTTGTGGTTTTTTTTTTGTTTGCTTTTTTCATTTTTGTTTTTGTTTTTTTTGTTTGTTTTTTGTTTTAACTTTGGATTGATTTTACTCCATTCCAGCACTGGAGATCAGTGATAGGCAGCTATAAAATCCTTTGATTTTCTCATGAATAAAATATCTGTGCTGTTGGAGGGTTACCCCCTCCCTTTGACAGTAATGAACATGCCACACACTTTAATAATCCATTATAATCCATCTAAAGTCCTTCAGCCAGAGGAAGCAGAGACCTGCTTAGAAACCATCTCTCTCTGGCTCTGTGGGAGTGATGCTGCTCTTCTGATTATTTACATGATCCCTATTTCTGTCCAGACACCAAATCTTCTTGTTTTGAGGTTCTTCTTTCTAAATTTTTTTAGTGTTATGAGTAATTTCCAGCTTTTGAGTCTGGCTCCTAAACTTCTTCTTTAGGCTTTTTCAGCCACAGCTTTTTTTCCCTTGATGTCTCCCAATCCTGTTTTTGGTGCTGTTTCCACTCTGATTTCCTTGGGAGCCTCCCTGCAGCGAGCTCTGTCCAGCTGCTGACTCCACAAAGAGCACTCAGAGGGGGTTTTTCTTGCTCCAAAACATGAGGAGGGTGAAGCAGATTGGCTTTTCCAAATGATGGGAAACTCAGAACTGGACAATTCCTGTAAATGGGGATGGTTTGGCTCCAAAAAGAGCAGCAAATCTTTAAAGCTTCCAGAAGGTGGGAAAGTCTCAGGAGTTTGGGAAGAGGCAGAACAAGGGATGTCACTCAGGTGAGAGCCCACCCAGGCCTGGGGGCAGCACAGGAAGGACATGGAGCTGCTGGAGAGGCCAGAGGAGGCCCCAGGATGGACAGAGGATGGAGCAGCTCTGCTGGGAGGAAAGGCTGGCACAGCTGGCATTGGCCAGCCTGGAGAAGAGAAGCTTTGGGGGGACCTCAGTGTGGCCTTCCAGGAACTGAAGGAGCCACAGGAAAGATGGAGAGAGACCATTTGCAAGGGATGGAGGGACAGGACAAGGGGAATGGCTTCAAAGTGCCAGAGGGCAGGGCTGGATGGGATATTGGGAAGGAATTGCTGGCTGGGAGGGTGGGCAGGCCCTGGCACAGGGTGGGCAGAGCAGCTGCGGCTGCCCCATCCCTGGGAGTGTCCAAGGCCAGGTTGGACAGGGCTTGGAGCAGCCTGGGCTGGTGGGAGGTGTCCCTGCCATGGCAGGGGTGGCACTGGATGGGCTTTGGGGTCCCTTCCAACTCAAGCCATTCCCTGATTTTATGATTCCACCCATCCTTTCCAGGCCTCCCTTCCCCATCTGAGGTGCTTTTTTCATCCTCTTCTCTCAGACAGAGACAAAGTGATCTGACCTTCTGTGCCAATGTATTGAATTGGGATTAATGGGTTGATTTGCTGCTCTTTCTCAGGAAGTTTGGTCCTTTTTGATCAGCCCATCAATAAGAGGATTTATAAGCAATATGAATTCCATGCCCAGCCACCACCTGTGGCTTTGAAAACTCTCAATTTGAGACATGTGGGACATGGTTACCTTCATGTTTCCATATTCTGTGTAGGTCCGATGGCATTTTCAGTTAAAAAAACCCCCACTGTCCTTTCATCTCTATTGAAAGATGGAAAGTTGGAGTCAAACTCAGCAAATCATGTCAAACAAATTAAAATAAAGGGGGAAACATCACAAAGGTGAACTTTGTTATTTTGGAGTCTTCCAAGACAACACCCACAAGCATTTTGGACATCAGTCATCCCTTCCTGGGTGCCTGGTGGGGGTAACCAAATGCCATGGGTCAGGAGAAGGGAAAGCAGCTCCAGTTTGTGCCCCTCAGTCCAGTGTCAGAACCAAAAGCTTTCTCCTGTTTCCAGGGATTGTATCTTTTTGACTTCAGATCATAATTGTCCTGGTTTTCTTTAGCTCAGGAGCCAAAAGGGACTCTGAATAACCTGGGCTAGTGGTGGGGTTGGAACCAGATGGTCTTCAAGATCCCTTCCAACCCAAACCATTCCATGATTCCATGAAACAGATCTGCTCACTCAGGGCTGCAGTTTTAGTGGCATCCCTTAATGCCATTTAATCTTTAAATTGCACCCTCTGGGGGAAGAGCCTTTGGCTGAGATCCCACCTGCCCCTGCCCTGGCACAGCTCCAGCCGTGCCCTGGGCCTGGCCCTGCTCTCAGGGAGCAGAGATGGAGCTGCCCCTCGGGAGGAGCTGAGCTCCAGGTGTTACTGGTGTATTCCTTAGCCTCCTTCTCTGCCTGGGCATAGGAATGGGCAATGCCTGCACTCAGCTGGCAGTGCCACCCCACTCTGTGCCAGGATGCAGCGTGTGGAGGGCAGGCTGGATTGGGAATGGTCTGGTTAAGATGAACTCCTGCAACACATGCTGAAGCTCTTGTAAGCAGAAAAGCCCCAGAAATCACCTAAAATTGGTCATTCTCTTCAGCAGTGAGGGATTTGCAAGACCAACACCCCCTCCTCCCCCTGGCAAGGGCATCTCTGCCCATCCAGGAGCCAGACAAACCATGGCCAGTCCAGCTGAGAACCTGCCTCTCCAATTAGACTGAAGATGTCCATCAGCTCACGCTCAGACTAGTTCAGGTTTCTCCTCCAAGCTAATTTTAGACCTCCTGTGCCATTATTTATTCAGCAATGTGAATGAGATATAGATCTCCTGCATCGATTCCCTCCATTCCCTGCTCTTCCCTGAGCATCCCCCAGCTAGGCTGTGTCAAGCCTGGCAGAGGGAAAGGAACCAGATTGGATCAGAATGCTTTGAAAACCTTGTTTTAATAACCACACTCGTCCTGCATTTCATCAGGTTAGTCCTGGGCTGGGGTTTACACTCTCCCCTGTGTACAACCAGTTGCAAAGGTGTTGTTGCAATCCCCACCACACTTATTTTAACCAGGATAAAAAAAACTATGGCCTGAAACTTGTGCTGAGCAAATTCTGTCACTCCTCTGTTTGTGCTGCCACCTCTGCAATTCTGCTGCCCCTTTTCATGTCCATTTTTCCAGTGGTATCTTGGCAGGAAAAAAAAACCTGATAGGCTGGAAATACAGTGTGTCCCATAAATTCCAGGCAATTAATCTGAGGAGAGGAATATTAATAGTTTATTAGCCCAGCTTTAATAAAGTCAGGGAGGCAACTGTCAGTTTTTTGGCTTGGTTGAGAGGGCTCTGGTTACAGGAGCTCCCACCCTCGGGGGCTCGTTTTGCAACTGGCTGCAAGATGAAGAACAAGATGAGAACTGGGAGCACCTTTCCTGCAAAAACAGGCTGGGAGAGCTGGGAATCAGAGAATCCTAGAATGGATTGGGTTGGAAAAGACCTCTGAGATCATCAAGTCCAACCCTTGGGCCAACTCCAGTCCCTTTACCAGATCATGGCACTCAGTGCCACGGCCAAGCTCAGCTGAAAAACCTCCAGGGATGGGGAATCCATCCCCTCTCTGGGCAGCCCATTCCAATGCCTGAGCACTCTCTCTGCAAAGGATTTCTTTCTGCTCTCCAACTTCAATTTCCCCTGGCAGAGCTTGAGCCCATCGTGCCCCCTTGTCCTATTGCTGGAGCACAAGTGCTGTAGGGAGAGGCTGAGGGAGCTGGGGGTGTTTAGCCTGGAGTAGAGGAGGCTCAGAGGTGACCTCAGCACTGTCTGGAACTGCCTGAAGGGAAGTTCTGGCCAGGTGGGGGTTGGTCTCTTCTCCCAGGCACTCAGCAATAGGACAAGGGGGCACGATGGGCTCAAGCTCTGGCGGTTTCTCAACTCAGATTGGCCATGGCACTGAGTGCCATGATCTAGTAATCAAAGTGGGGTTGGCCCAAGGGTTGGACTTGATGATCTCGGAGGTCTCTTCCAACCCAACTGATTCTATGATTCTGTAATTCCAACTGAAAGAGGTTAGATGGAAAATTGGGAACGAATTCATGGCTGGGAGGGTGGGCAAGACCTGGCACAGGTTGGGCAGAGCAGCTGTGGCTGCTCCATCCCTGGGAGTGTCCAAGGTCAGGTTGGACAGGGCTTGGAGCAACCTGGGCTGGTGGGAGGTCAGCTGTGCTGGAGCTGGCCCATAATGTGGACACTGTCTGTGTAAAACCTCCCCCCTCTGAAAGGCAGAAGAACCCCAGAGAAGTTCCATTCCCGTGAGAATCCTGAGCAGGCTGTTTGTCTCTCCCCAGGCTGTGGTTTCCCTCTGCCTGTGAAGTGGTTCCTTGTGCAGGAGGTGCCTCCTGGAGGGTACCTGAGGGGTAACCACAGGCACTGGATACCCCCCAGGGGTCATGTCTTCACTCTCTTTGCCCAGTTCCTCATGATGTTTCTCACCACATGAGGAACAGGTTCTCTGGAGGCTCAGCCAACCGAGCCCAGCCCTGGTGTGAGGTGCCCACTCCTGGAGGGCAACTCAGGGCACGTGTTGGACCCACAGCAGCTCCTGGTCCAACAGTACAGGTGACCCAGAGAGATGGTCACCCCAGAGAGATCTGAGAACAAGTGGAAATGAAAATGAGTCGCCATAGCAATTAAAATATGTTGGTTTTCCCATTTGAAATATGAGTTTAATGAGAAACAGCCCCTAAACACATCAGTGACCATTGGAAAGGAATCTTAGAATGGCCTGAGCTGGAACAGACCTTGAAGCCCACCCAGTTCCACCCCCTGCCATGGGCAGGGACACCTCCCACCAGCCCAGGGTGCTCCAAGCCCTGTTCAGCCTGGCTGGGGACACTCCCAGGGATGGGGCAGTTTCTCTGCCCACCCTGTGCCAGGGCCTGCCCACCCTCCCAGGGAAGGATTTATTCCATATATCTCACCTGAATTTCCCCTCTTATTCCCCCTTGTCTGTCACTGCCATTCTTGATGGCAAGTCCCTCTCCACCTTCCTTGTACTCCCTTCAGATTCTGGAAGGTGCTCTGAGGTCTCCACACAACCTTCTCTTCTCCATCACATAATCCATAAAAACCAGTCCTGCTGTTCTGTGGTCCATCCCTTTTCTCCATTCACTGTGTGAAACACAATGATATGTGTCTACACAGCTAATTAACAGCAAAACACCCTTTGCAACATAATTAACGTTATATTGTCTTAGTTAAGGGTGAGACAACCCAACTAAGAGAAGGTTTTATCATAATATTTATAGCAAAGATACAGGAAGATTTTTTTTAAGGAAAATGCCTTCATTAAGTCACGTTTTTCTGAGCTAAAATGTTGTGCAAACTCCCAACTTCAGGAGGGGTTAATTCCAACATTGCAAGAACACTCATCCAACTGAATTTCAAAGCAACTTCTCTTTAAAAGTCCCAAAGTTAATGCTGAATAAACCAACAGCCCCAAAGTTAATGCTGAATAAACCAACAGTTTATGGAAAAATAAAAATCAGGAAGGGATACAGGTCTGGTAGATGAAATCTCTTCCAGTTGTCCATGTGCCAGTCCCAGGTCTCAAAGGAGGCAAGAGAAAGGGAATGGCACTTTTTGGAAGAGTTTATTAATCTGAATTACTCTCTCTGGACCTTTGTGATTTATGGCCAGGTTCACCTTTGTGTCCATCAGGTTAATTTGAAAAAAGACACCACCTAAATCATCCCCCACCACTCAGAAGGAAAACACAGACACCAGGAATGAGAAAGGGCAAAATGGGGAGGAGGAAATATCAGTTCACAGCAAGACACAGAAAAAACTCCTGGCTCCAAAATTTTGGGAGTCCCTCATTGCTGGAAGGTGGAAGGACGTGATCCTGGGGACAGAGAGACTGGATGCTTCTTTTCCTTGGAATTCACTCTCGGTCCCTGCCGAAGGCAATTCCAACTTTTAGTCTTGCTCAGAGTGGCTCAGGTTTAATTACCAGAATTCTCACATTTTCTCCAAATTAACTGCAATTTTCTGGAATTCCCAAACATTTGAAGACCTTTATCTGCTTTTGATTATGGGGTTTTTTTCCTACAAGTCCAAGTTGGTGACATCCATGAGGACGTTGATGTGGGTGTGCCCAGAACTCCTTGGGTAACACCAGCCTGGCAAACACCACTGCCAGGACCACCTGCAGGTTTCTCTCTGCTTTGCCAGTTTTAGGATCTCTCATCCTCTGATAATTTATGCCCATTCTGAGGATTTGTGCTGTCAGTTCAGAGTAAACTTCAGCCCTCAGGGTGGGCCAGGCCAGCAGGGTTACATCACATCCAGGAATTCCTGCAGTTTCTGTGCCTCCTGTGGTGCTCTAACCTTTATTTTCCCTAAAATTAAGGGCTGCTTTGTGCTTTTCTCAGCCTCTCCAGGCTGCTGTAGGTCAGCACAGATCCATCAGGACACCAACACAGGGCTGGTCTGCCCCTCTGAGCAAAGCAAACCTTGGGGTCACCTTCATGAGCAAGTCATTTACCGAACACTTTCCTCAACAAACCATTCAGGAGGGCCAAGATTTGTCATGCCTGGGAAGATTTTGGCAGTTGTTGGTACAACTCATTGCTCAGAAAGCTGAAGAACTGCATCTACCTGCCAGGAAGGAAGGGAGGAGAGCATTTCCCAACAAGCTGCAGCTGTTCTTCCCTCCCATGGAGAAACAAGGAGCTGGAGGTGTCCAGGGCATGACTGAGGACATGATTCCCAAAAAAGGGCTTGAGAAGGAGCCAGACATTTTAACCTCCACCAGCTGAAAGAGGAGCTTGTTTGTCTTTTTCTCTGGTTTTTAAAAAAATTACTTTCCTGGTACCAGGTTGGATTTGCCTTCCTGCCATTCCTGGGAGACAACTTGGCTAAAATCCAGAGTTGGAGCCAAAGCTTCTGCATTTTCCTGGCCAGGCTCATTCTGGGAATTCCAGCCATCACTGCCTGTCCTGTCTGTGTGGGTGGGAAGAAACCAAAGCTGGGAAACAACCCACCCTGGCCAAATCGGGACAGGAACAAACCCCACCACCCCCAGTCCACCACCCCAGAGCCAGGGCACAGCCCTGGGTGTTGCAGCTTTGTGCTGGTTTCAAGGTAAACCAGCAGGAGAAACGAACCCAACACAAAAGAGACTATAAGTCAAAGTTACAATTTAATAACAATATTACAATCAATGCAATGGCACAAAGAGAAATTGGGTTTAACCCCCAAACCCAGCAGTGTAACCCACCCCCTGGGGCACAAACACAGTGGGGTTTGGTGGCCCCTGTGCTGAGCCCCACGTGGTTCCCCCGAGGCCAAAGGAAAAGGAAGGGACAAACCTGTTGGTGCAGATGATGGCACAGTCTGGTGGAGAGTGGTGGGCTCCTCCTGGCCAGGGTCTGATCCTCCTCTGGATCTCACCAGTAGTTTCAAGTTCCCAAAGCCCAAGATTCTCTCCCCTCAGGTTTGGGTGGGAGCCCCCAGTGCCTCCCCCAGGGCAGGGAGTTCCACACTGGGGGATCTGACTCTGGCAGTCAGGGGGGATTTTGGAATCATTGCTGGCCCCTGAGCAGAGCTGAGCCCTCAGGTGGGTGTGGAGGTGCCAAGGACTCCCTGCAGGGCAGTTCTCCCAGCTCCTCTGCCAGGCTTCTTTCCCAGCCAGCTCCCAGCCTGAGGGCTCAGCTGTGCCCTGGGCAGCTGCTGCCAATGGGCCCTTGGGAACAGTTGGTGGGCAATGAATGGAGGGTGGAGAATGCACAGCTTTGGTCACACCCACACAGGGATAAAGTGATCCCACTGATGAACTGGGACAAACTTCCACCTGGGGCACTGCTGGTGGACACAGATGGAACTGGGGCCAGGGAAGAGAAAAATTGGGAATGGAAAAAGAAGTGGGAACAGCACAGGCAGAAAGGTGTGGCTGTGTGTGTGACCTCATACAAGGAGCACACAGAGAACAGGAGTTCAGCTTCAGTGGGGTCATGTTGGCAGAAACATCCACTGAAATACATGACAGGGGATCAGCAGAGCTGGGAGCTCCTCCTGGAGCTGAAGGGGTTGGGGTTGTGTCCCTCACACAAAGATCTTCCCCTTTCAAAGAGTGTCCTTTGGGTCACCACCCAGATGGAGGAACATTGGTTCTGAGGGATTCTGCTGGACATTCTCATCTGCCAGGGCAGAAGGGCACTCCCACTTCTTTTCTGAAACACAGGATGTGTTTTAATCATCTTCTGCCAAATGGATGAGATTCCACACCAAAGCACCCTACAGGTGAGGTAGGGTAGACAAAGACTGGCTCCAAGCAGGTAGGAGAAAGACCAAGACCAACAATAATTTAGGTTGGAAAAGACCTCCAAGATCATTGAGTCCAACCTGTGACTGAGCGCCCCATCTTGTCACCCAGCCCAGAGTGCCACTAAGTGTCCATGCAAGGCACCACTCCCTGGGTTTTGTCCATCAGGCTTTGGATGCAGCTGGGGTGGCTCCAGGCTGGAGTCTGCTGGAGCCATCCCAACTGGAAGGGCTGCACTCATATCCCTCAGCCACGTGCAAGACCTTCAGCACCTCAGGAATGCTCTGGCCAACCTCCTTCACTTCCAGACTCAAGTGGCAGGCAAGGAAGAGCTGGAGAAGGTGTATCTGGGGCTCACACAGGTACAATGTCAGCTGAGGCCCTCAAAGGAGCCTACAAGGAAGATGGAGAGAGAATTCCAAGGGCCTGGAGGGGCAGGACAAAGGGAATGGCTTCAAACTGCCAGAGGGCAGGGCTGGATGGGATATTGGGAAGGATTTGCTGGCTGGGAGGGTGGGCAGGCCCTGGCACAGGTTGGGCAGAGCAACTGTGGCTGCCCCATCCCTGGAAGTGTCCAAGGCCAGGTTGGACAGGGCTTGGAGCAACCTGGGCTGGTGGAAGGTTTCACTGCCCTTAAAGATCAAATTTGAGGTTCCTTCCAAGCCAAACCTTCTGTGGTTCTATGATTTTATGTCCATTGGGGCACGGATGTGGCTGCCACACACACTAAACATTTTCCTAGGCTTCTTTTCCATTCAAACACATTCCCACTGTCCTCTGAGCAATCACTCTGCTGGGAAGAAAGGACTTGGAGCCAGAGTTGCCCAAACAACTCTCCAAAGGTGGAATGACCAGGATGAAACTGTGCTGCAGCTTCTGCTTTCCTCTGCAAGTGGAGGAGACAAAGAACCCCCTGTGCTGAGCTCTTGAGTGCTTTTCCAGCAATGGCACCACCCACTTTGCACAATCCAGGGAGTTCAGAGCCAAGGAGTCTGAGATCCATCTGGCTCTGGTCAGAGATTTCCAAAGGTGAAGTTCCCCACATTCTCTGAGTGTTCCTTACACTGCCAAAAATCAGATGCTGGTGGTGAAAACACCTTCAGGAGGCTGTGCAGAGCTTTGCAGAGAGGCTGCACCTCCCTCCCAGAGAGGTGCTCTAGGCACCTTCACCTACACTCAGCAAAGGTGTTTGTGGGGTTGTTGCTCTTCTTCAGAGAAGAGCAACGAGGCTGGAGAAGGGACTGGAGCACAAGTGCTGTGGGGAGAGGCTGAGGGAGCTGGGGGTGTTTAGCCTGGAGAAGAGGAGGCTCAGAGGTGACCTCAGCACTGTCTAGAACTGCCTGAAGGGAAGTTCTGGCCAGGTGGGGGTTGGTCTCTTCTCCCAGGCACTCAGCAATAGGACAAGGGGGCACGATGGGCTCAAGCTCTGCCAGGGGAAATTGAAGTTGGAGAGCAGAAAAAACTTCTTTGCAGAGAGAGTGCTCAGGCATTGGAATGGGCTGCCCAGAGAGGGAGTGGATTCCCCATCCCTGGAGGTTTTTCAACTGAGCTTGGCCGTGGCACTGAGTGCCATGATCTGGTAAAGGGACTGGAGTTGGCCCAAGGGTTGGACTTGATGATCTCGGAGGTCTTTTCCAACCCAATCCATTATATGGTTCTATGACCTCCCTCTCCCACCATTCTCAGGGAAATTATTAAAAATAATTCCATGGAGAGGAACTTTTAATTCTGGAGTGAGAGAACAGGCATCACCTGGATGTTTAGCAGGGTAGACAGGGCAAGTGGAGAATCCTCTAACCCTCAGTTATTGTTTTCCCTGGAAAGATTGGGCTTTCACTGTCAGGGACCACTCAGTGTGAGCAGCTGGAGCATCAAAAACCATGCCCAGGAACAGAGCAATGACCTCATGTTCTGCTCCACTGTGCTGAGGCTGAAACCAAGGTTTGAGGTTTGCCACAAACCACCATGAAGCTTATTTACACTAACTGAGGGCACCCGAGGAGCAGTGGTGGCCCTGAGTACTCACCAGGGGTTTCTCAGCACCAGATATTTACCTTAACTCTTCTCTTTGGAGAGTGGCTTCCCACACACTCAGAGTCATGACCTTTGTGGTTGGCTTTGTCTTGTCTGCCCTCTCCACAGCATGTGCTGGGTGCTGCAGGAAGAGACCAGGATCAGGCGGGGAAAAAACACCATGTGGAGCACAAAATTATCCCCCTGAGCCTTGGTGGAAACCATCCTCCTCTGTTAGATCCCAGAATAGAAGAACTCCAGAGTGTTCTGCCCTCGCTGTGTCATCACAAAACCTTCTAACCATAAATGAGAGACTCTTTTTCAAGGACATTTTTGTTCAGAGGAAAGATGTTTCATTGCCAGCTAAGTGGAGTGAGATTCCCTCATGTCACAGCCTCTGGCAGCTCCCACAGGTCTCTGTGAGGATGGTCATGAAGGAGCTGGTGCTGGGCCAGGTGTGGAGCACTGGACACAGCCCAGCTGTGTGTGGCATCCTCTCCAGCTGCCCTGGTTCAGCAGGGAGGAGGTGAGTGTTGCTTCTCTGATGCACAAAGACCCACAGCAGAGACTCTGTGGGTCTGGAGGAAGAAAAATCACCTGGTTTTGTCCAGAACAGCAAAAACTAGAGGACAGAGCACTCTGGGAGTCCTTGGGCCTGAGTGCAGGTTGTCCCCTGCTTAGTAGGTGCAGCAGGAAGGGGCTCTGGGCTTGCCTGGGTTCCTGGAAGGTTCAGGACACTCTGATCACTTCCTAGAACCTCCAGCACACCCTTTCTTTGCAAAGACAAAGCTCTGTTTTCATCTCTGTTGGGTTCCAGGGTCACACCAATGGGTTATTGAAGGATGAAGGAGAGATGATTGTTTGGTTCTCATCAATATTTCTGCAGCTGAACTTCACCTCAACAGGGCAAGATAAAGTATGACCAGGTGTTGAAAATGTGTTGTACCTGGCTTGGCCACTTTCAGATTCATTCTGTTTTTCTTCTCCAAAACACGATGAAGGCCTCCAGAATAAAGCCAAGGTCATGGGTTCAATCCCCTGTGTGGGCCACTGACTTAAGAGTTGGGCTCAATGATCCTTGTGGGTCCCTTCCAGCTCAGAACAGTCTGGGATTCTGGGATTCCCTGGCTGAGCTCAGGGAGAGGTGTCTTTCCACACACAGGGGCCATTTACTCACAAATCCCTCAAAAGGAATTGAAATGCTAAAAGAACTTCAGCCCATGAGGTATTAATTCATGGGAGCTCCTTCACTTGAACTTCCTGTTCAAATGAAGAAGAATTTCAAGATTGCATCCCTTAGACTTACCCTTACATGTTGTCTCACAGAGTTTGTGCTTCTGGTTGTGGCCAGGTTTGCCTCCCAGCAGGGCAGGGCAGCCCCCAAAGGGTGGGAAATCATGAAAAGGTAGGATCATGGAGTGGTTTGGGATGGAAAGGACCTTAAAACTCATTCAGTGCCACCCCTGCCATGGGCAGGGACACCTCCCACCAGCCCAGGCTGCTCCAAGCCCTGTCCAACCTGGCCTGGGACACTCCCAGGGATGGGGCAGCCACAGCTGCTCTGCCCAACCTGTGCCAGGGCCTGCCCACCCTCCCAGCCAGCAATTCCTTCCCAATATCCCGTCCAGCCCTGCCCTCTGGCACTTTGAAGCCATTCCCCTTGTCCTGTCCCTCCAGGCCCTTGGAAATGGTCTCTCTCCATCTTTCCTGTGGCTCCTTCAGCTCCTGGAAGGCCACACTGAGGTCCCCCCAAGTTCACTCTGGTTACACCAATGGGGCTGGAGCAGGACACAAAGACCTCAAGGTCAGAACACAAATGTCCCATCAGTGACCTCAGAGAGGTGGGAGGTGAATTATGGCTTGAGTGTTGTGTTCAGTTCTGGGCCCCTCAGGTCAGGAAAGATCTTGAGGGGCTGGAGCGGGGCCAGAGAAGAGCAACGAGGCTGGAGAAGGGACTGGAGCACAAGTGCTGTGGGGAGAGGCTGAGGGAGCTGGGGGTGTTCAGCCTGGAGAAGAGGAGGCTCAGAGGTGACCTCAGCACTGTCTGGAACTGCCTGAAGGGAAGTTCTGGCCAGGTGGGGGTTGGTCTCTTCTCCCAGACAACCAGCAGGAGAACAAGAGGGCACAACTTGAGCTCTGCCAGGGGAGGTTTAGGTTGGATATCAGAAAAAACTTCTTTGCAGAGAGAGTGCTCAGGCATTGGAATGGGCTGCCCAGAGAGGGGGTGGATTCCCCATCCCTGGAGTTGTTTAAGTTGACACTGGATGTGGCACTTAAACACCTCCAGGGACAGAGAATCCACCACATCTTGATCCAACCCCACTGTGATCACCAGCCCAGGGCACTTCAGGGCTGGGAAGGGCACTGTGTGTTGGCAGGACCAGCCCTTCACCACCTCAGGCAACATATCCTGTAAACCTTTCTGGGAACTGCCAAGCTGGATCCTGAAATACTTACCTAAGGAGGAGGGAATGGGGCTCTGGATGTCACCTCCTGGGAGGCTGCTGGTTCCTCACACTGACCTTTAGGTCTGGCAGCACCAAAGCTGAGGAATCCAGCCGAGCACGGCGCCGGTGCCAGGGCTGGAACAGGCTCAGCTGCGAAGCTGGGAACAGAAACCAGGGATTGACCAACAAAAATAGTCAACTCACAGGGTTTGGCTCCCAGAAAAAGTGTCTTCCTATCTCTGCTGGGAAAATCCTGGTGCTGCAAAATGTGTGTCTCCAAGAAACCTTCCCTGTCTCATGCAGATGGTGGGAGAGGAGAAATGCCCCTGGAAGCTGAAGAAAAATGATGACTGTCATGACCAAGTGTGGGAAACCCAGAGGTTTTCCAAAGCTTGTGAACCTGGGATTGCATTTCCCAAACTGCTGATTGACACCCTCTGAGTGAAGAAAGGAATTCCTCTGTCTGGGCTCTCCGTGCAGAACCCACCCAGGGATGGAGCAACAGGCTGAGGTGATGCCACAACCAGAGCCCTGGGCACGGGTCTAGCAGAGGGCAGCCTGTTCCTCACCCCCACGGCTTTGCCAGCCTGACCTCTCCCGAGGGATGGGTGGCGTCCCCTCTCCCATACCTCCCTCTCCTGGAACCGAGGGGAAATTCAGAGGCACCACTGGGCAGCCACGCTGCTGTTTCCCCACATAAGGAACACAAGGGTTGGTGTTTGTGGCTTTTAAAATATCAGCTGGATTGAGCTGAGTGAAAAAAAGGAAAGAGAGGGACTTTTGATATGGGCAGAGAGTGACAGGACAAGAGGGAATGGTTTTAAACTGCCAGAGGGCAGGGTTAAGTGGGATATTGGGAAGGAATCCTTCCCTGGGAGGGTGGGCAGACCCTGGCACAGGGTGGGCAGAGAAGCTGTGGCTGCCCCATCCCTGGAAGTGTCCAAGGCCAGGTTGGGCAGGGCTTGGAGCACCCTGGGCTGGTGAATTAGACTGGGATGGGGTTGTAACTGGATGATCTTTCAGGTCCCTTCCAACCCAAACCATTCTGGGATTTTGTGATGATTCTGATACCTCCTTTTTGTCCTCAGTGAAATGATCTCAGGTGTCAAGGGACTGACCTTCCAGGTTCTGTGCAGTTTTCCACAGGGATATGTGGGAATTTCCCAAACCAATGTGGTTGAAGCAGCTGGAGAGGTGCCAGGGTTAGAGCCAGACTTTCACCTCTGCCCCTGGCTCTGTCACTTCAGAGCCATCTCACCCTGGCACCAGAAATCCCTCAATGGCAGCAGGGTGAAAAACTGCCAGGAAGCCCCAAGAACCTTCAGCTCCTTCTTCTGACCCCTGGCAACATCTCCTGCCTTATTTGAAGACCACAGATGTGGAGCCAACTAAGCCAAACCCCATTGGGTGCCTCCACTGCCTGCATTTCTCATGGGACAGTTTTGCAGGTTGTCCCAACATTGAGAAGAAGCCTCTGCTCCATCAGACCAGAGCAGCTTCTCTTCTCCTGCTCTCCCACCATCACCTTCCCCAGGGAAGACCCAGAGGGAGTCATAATCCCCTCAACAACTTGGAAAATTTATCCAAGCTTCCACTTTTCCAGAGAGACTCAAACTGCCTTGGTTTGGAGCCAAAGAGCACAACTATTTCCAGGCTTTTCTCTCCTCCTTCCTTCCTTAAGGACATTCAACCCCTTCCTCCAGCACCAGGGGCAGCTGAGCTGAGGCTCAATCCCTGCCAGAGGTGACAGAAGCTCATCAGGAGTCAGGTCCCACCACCCACTGGGATGTAAATGAATAGTTGGAATTGTCCTTATCAGAGGAGCAGCCAAGGAATTGCAGGTGCTCCAAGAGGTCCAACAAGTCCCATGGAAGCTCAAGGGGGTTTATACCCCTCTGTCCTTCCCATTTTAAACTGGATTTACCTGACTGGAAATGCCATAAGGAGATTAAGTGTCTTTTCAGAACTGATGGAAGTCACGGGAAGGACTTGCTGTTCATTTAAGGTCCTTGGAACAGGCCCTTAAAGAAGCTCTTTTGTGTGGGATATATTAAATTAAATACCAAAACAGCTCATAGACAATTCTGTGTTCTGGATCCAAAAACTGGGGTTTTTTTAAATGATCCTAAACCTGAAATGTTTGGATTAATAATATCTATTAAGAAGAGTTCATAAATATGCCTTTAATTACTAAACCAGTTTTGTCTCTATAGGTATAAACACTCTACTGGTTTAATAATGTACATTTTAAAAGCCTCCCAGCTTCAATATTTATACTGCAGGGTCAATAATTATGTGTAATTCTTCCAGGAGTTTGTTTTGGTTTTATTTTTAATCTAAACAAGAACCAGCAAGTTTGTTTTGTGAAATCTTTATATATTAAATTCAGCTTCAGGGCTACCTTGGCTGAGGTGCACTGGGTGAGTTTGCCTGGAAAGATGATCATTGGGAAAAGTGGACTGGCTTAAAATAGAACCTTGGCCAGTTAGACCAGGTCTAAAACATCCTTCTTTCAGTCCATTTTAAGGTGAGGATGGGAGATGTTGGTGAGGTCAAAAGCTGAGCATGAAGGACAAGGACACCAGGCAGGTTCACATGAACAACATGGAATTAAAGCAGCAATTACTGCAGAGAACATCAGCAGAGAGGAGGTGTTGGAGGAGAGGCCTGGAGGGAACATCCAGCTGTCCAAGAAAAGCAAATTTTGAAGGCAGAGAAAACTCTGTTATATTTGTCTGATGTGAAACTTTCTGGAATTTCACCTCCCTTTCCACGAGACTCTTCAAGTGCAAACCCAAGGAGCTCTTTGTGTATGGAATGCCTCACTTTTCAGGGCACTTTTCAGGTTCTCAACCAAAACTTTTAGTACAAAACCTACTGAAAATCTCCCTAGCCTTCTTTCTGCCCCTGTGCTATGTGGGTTCTCCCACCCTGTGCCTTTCTGCTGCTTCTCCAGGCCTTTTTCCCCTTGGAGTCACTGCTCCTGCCTGGAACATCAGGCCAAGCACATGTGCAATCCCACAGGAATCTGAGCCAACACTTGGGCAAGAGGATCCCAGCCCTGAGAGCTCTTGTTTATTGGGGCAAGCAGAAGGAGGCAGTGATTCAGTGGGGCTTGGCAGTAAACACTCCACAAAGTGTCCTGCCATTAATGATAAGAATCAGAGTGTCTCCAAATGAAGATCATTCCTGCCTGAAGCCTGAGCCTTGCAAAGAGAGGTGGGTCAGGGAAACATTTTATAATCCCAGAATGGGTTGGGTTGGAAGGTAAAAGCCCACCCAGTGCCACCCCTGCCATGGGCAGGGGCACCTCCCACCAGCCCAGGGTGCTCCAAGCCCTGTCCAGCCTGGCCTGGGACACTCCCAGGGATGGGGCAACCACAGATTCCCTGGGCACCCCGTGCCCACCCCCACAGCCAACAATTTATTCCATATCACAGAATCACAGAATCAGTTGGGTTGGAAGAGACCTCTGAGATCACCAAGTCCAACCCTTGATCCAACCCCACTGTGATCACCAGCCCAGGGCACTCAGTGCCACGTCCAGTGTCATCTTAAACACCTCCAGGGTCGGAGAATCCACCCCCTCTCTGGGAAGCCCATTCCAAAGCCTGAGCACTCTCTCTGCAAAGAATTTCTTTCTGATATCCAACCTAAACCTTCCCTGGCAGAGCTCAAGCTGTGCCCTCTTGTTCTCCTGCTGGTTGCCTGGGAGAACAGACCAACCCCCACCTGGGCACCACCTCCTGTCAGGGAGTTGTGGAGAGTGATGAGGTGCCCCCTGAGCCTCCTCTTCTCCAGGCTAAACACCCCCAGCTCCCTCAGCCTCTCCCCACAGCACTTGTGCTCCAGTCCCTTCTCCAGCCTCGTTGCTCTTCTCTGGCCCTGCTCCAGCCCCTCAAGATCTTGCCTGACCTGAGGGGCTCAGAACTGAACACAACACTCAAGGTGTGGCCTCCCCAAGGCAGAGTCCAGGGGAAGGGTCACTGCCCTGGGCCTGCTGGCCACGCTAGTTTGGATCCAGGCCAGGATGTCATTGGCCTTCTTGGCCACCTGGGCACACTGGTGGCTCCTGTTCAGTCTCCCGTCAATCCAATCCCCCAGGTCCCTCTATCTCTCCAGTCTTGTCTCTCTGGTTCACCTGAGACTTGTAAAACAACTGACTTTGGTCACTCCAACCCCATAAAAGATCTGTCACTTGGCCTGTCACCTTCACACTGGAACATTTTGGAGGCAGGAGGAGTCACAAGCTGGAGAAGTTGAAATGGAACCCCAAATTCCATCTGCCAGTGGAACTATGAAGATGTGACTCAGTTTTAAGTGTGTTGGTAATTCTGGTAAAGTCAGTGTGTCCAGGCAGGACACCTCAAGGGATCTGTACCCTCAAGCCTTACTGGCTTCCCATCACTACAAACCCACCAAAAACTTTTCATTGAAACCTGGACCCACAAAAAGGTGCAAAGCAGAGTTTGTGTCCCGAAGAAATCCTTCTTTTATCTCTTATGGCTTTTAAGGGATATGAACAACCTTTTCTTTCCCCAAAAGGCTCTTTGCTTGACACTTTTTCTCTGGTCTCAGCTTGGGAGAAGATTTTGCTCTTCCAAATTCTGGGTGTTTCTTCCCATTACTCATTTAGGAGTGCAACCCTTCCACCATCCATTAGTGTGTTGCAATGCAGGGTGTTAATCACTTTTAAATGCTTAATTATGGTCTGTTTGAGCACGGTCTTTTACAAGCACAGTTGCTGGAACGAGGACAATGCAACATCCTTAAAATGATGAACAAACAACAGATTAGTTTCAGCAGCAGTTTTTCAGCAGCTCTAATCAAATCCCTCGAGTGTGCCCGAAGCTGATGGCCAGGAGGACTCTCAGGAGGTCTTTCATCCAGGATGCACATCTTTGTTATGAAATTCCTCCATGCCTTTTTGCTGTCTCCCTAATGACCACTTGAATGGGCTCCCAGGAGGCTGCCTGAGTCAGAGCCAGCTCAAAAACTGCTGAGGAAACATCCTCCCTTACTGGAAATGATTCCCATCAAACTGCCCTGGGCCATATTTAGACTGACAGAGGGAGCTGAGGAGGTCACAGGCCTTGGGATCTGCTCCTTGGGAAAAGGCACTTGCCTTTGTCTGCCCACTGTTGCTCGAGGGTCAAGAGCTCTAAAAAGAAATCCAGTGGCCAGAGGTTACCAGCAGAGCTGGAGTGACACAGGCAACATTCAGGGGGGGCAGCTGAGCTGGTGGAGACTGGTTGGACCCCCAGATGGGATATGAGGTCCAACTTGTGATAACTGGAGACTGGTTGGACTCCCAGATGTGATATGAGGTCCATCTTCTAATGACTAGAGACTGGTTGGACCCCCAG